>JBBMOL010000102.1:2537540-2895732 GCA_037954665.1 Laguncularia racemosa | reverse complement strand
GAGAGCCAAGTTCATGACCTTAGGATGATCATGGGAGATTTGACATGGTGGCCTTGGAGTAGAGATCATTGGAATGGACTACCCATTACTAGCCTTTCCCATAAAACTCACACCCCCCTAAAGGAAGCCTTTTATTGAGCCTAGTTACATGCATGACCTATATATACTTCTTTTTATTAAAAAGGGTTCATTTGGACTATTGATGACTAACATAATCTAATGAATGATGTTGATGGCCAAATCCTTATAAACACCCACAAACTTTCCTTATTTGGATAGGAGGGAGATAATTTGGAAAAATGTTATTACTCTATTAGATTGACTTCTCGAAAGATCAAACCCTTGATTATTAAAAGAATTGTCACTAAAGTGTCTGAGCTTACTAGGACTACCTACTCCTCCTCCCCATCCTACTCATCCTTGATCATCCCTATACCGTCATCACATGTCATTCCTTTAGGTCTATGTGTAGTGTGAAGATCACAAAAGTATGCACATGATTACATTGTGATTGGACTCACTAACCTATAGGAACTAATTGAGATAGGTTTAAAGTTTTGTTTATATTTTAAGGTTTTAGCTAGAGTTTTGTGGGTTTTTACTTGGAAATTTTCAAAAATGGAAATGAGGAAGGGGCTACTATAATTTCAATCATAAGGGGGTATTTAAGGGAGGATTTGGCTGGGGTTTTAGGGGATAAAGTAAAGGGGACCACAAAGGTTTAAAGGTTTTAGCTTAATGGCGACATGTGTCCTTCTTTTATCATAAAAGTGTTTTATTTCTTTCTCATTTTTCCCACTTCATTCCAATTGAAAAAATGAATTATTTTCCCCCCTAAATTGCCCTTCGGAACTCTAGAATTTGATCACCCTTCAATAAAATTAAACTTAGAAGCATTTTGGTCATTTTACCCAATTGACTTCCAAATTCAAATTTTTCTTTGTTAATTGTCTTCAAATAATTTGTAATTGATTTTATTTATTAAATAAGATCTTATAGTTATATTTAGAGTCTCTTAATTTAGTCTAGTCCAAAATTGATAAAATTGATTTTAAGGGCAAAAAAGTCCTTTTTGGAAAAATTACTTCTTCTTTTTTTCCAATTTTGTAAATTCTTCTTAATTAATTCCAAATTTTCCTTTTTATTCTCATTGACCTCATTTATTATTTTTGGAATGGTAGTCAATAATTGTTATTAAATGATTACCTTAATCAATATTTGAATAGGCACTCTATTCGCGTATAGAACCTAAAGGATCACACACCATAATATGATTAACAAATAAGTTACTAGAGATTTTAGTTATGAGGTATATTATGCCGTTGATAAGTCATTGAATGGAAAGGACATATGTTGGGCATTATGGTTAATATAGATGTTAAAATAGCAAATTAATTATATGATTTTATGAGTTAAAAAAATTTATAAGAATTTTTCTATTTAAAATAGATATAAAATTGTTTATGTGTAAGCTCTAAATAAAATTATGAGTTTAAGTATATAATTTTGCAAACTTTACAATTTTACCTATCTTATACAATTTTACAGATTTTAAACATTTTAATTTTAGATAAAATCGCGAATTTAACAAACTTGATGGTAATTTTTTTTTCACCAATTTTGCCGAGTTTTTTTTTTCTTTTTTTTCCAAAGAGATAAATTTATTCGAAACAATCATCTAGAGTCTATTTTTCCACCAATTTTGCCAAGTTAAGTTAACATTTCCATTCAACAGACGTTTCAAATGAGAAACACTTTTGTTATTTAATGGTTTGAAATAAAAAAAACGTGTACAATGCAAATGACTAGTAAACATTACAGTGAAAATGATAAGATCCGGAATAATTGTACCAAAATTTGGAGGTTGTGTTGTTCTTTTTGAAGTCTATATAGTGAAAGGTATAGAAAAAAGCAAAATTATTCAGCAAGCCTATTTTTATATTACGTCTATAATTTTATTTTGCTTCCAAATCAATTTTTAATTTAAATTTTTATCTAGCGTTGTGAGGATTAAAAATTCCTTTTATTGCGTGTATAAATACCGTTGAAGGAACGGCGTTTAATGACATGCAACATGAGTTCTAATTATCACTTGAACCCCCATCGGTAGGAGGAGGTGGTATTTGCTTTATAAAAAATAACTTTTTTCTTTTGTAATTATTGAATTTTTCGTATACGCCCCGAGCCAGAACATCTGTGTCACTATCAAGATGCCAAAGTGGGGCTGCGCAGCTATCGTGAACACAAACCAGAACATCTCTGTAGTCTCTAGTTATTGAAGGAATCATACACATTTCCGTCTCTGCTTTTCTTATACTCGAACAGAAGAGATGAGTGATTGAAGGCTGTCAATTTAACAAATCCATAATCATAATCTCTATAAAGACTCCATTCTGGAGTCAATCGGTTGAATGGGGATAACTGACTTCCTCCACGCCCTACCGCAACATGAATGGTGCCGCTCATGGTGCCCGAATAATGGTTCTCCTCTGAATTTAAACATTGGTTCTGTCCATGAAAAGAAATTAAAGTGGATGAAAATTATTACTGATAAAGAATCGAGAGCCGTGAATTGATGTAAAATTGCTAGTGGTAATGCTGCCGTCTAGTCGTTTAAGATCGGGCTAGATGGGCATATGTGTAAATTTGTTGGCCTTTATTGCTATTGTTTATTATTTTTGTTATAGTTATTGTTTATTGTTACAGTTTATTATTATTTTTTACTGTTATTTTTATTGTTATTGTTATTGCTATTGTTTACTGTTATTGTTTATTGTTATTATTATTGTTTATTGTTATTGTTATTGTTATTGTTATTGTTTATTGTTATTCTTATTGTTTTACTTAATGTTATAGTTATTGTTTATTGATGTTGTTATTGTTATTGTTATTGTTATTGTTATTATTATCATTTATTGTTATTGTTTATTGTTTATTGTTTATTGTTATAGATATTGTTTATTGTTTTTGTTTATTGTTATTGTTACTGTTGTTGTTATTGTTATTGTTATTGTTATTGTTATTGTTATTGTTATTGTTTTTTTACTGTTATTGTTATTGTTTATTTTATTGTTACAGTTGTTGTTTTTGTTTATTATTATTGTTTGTTATTGTTATTGTTATATTTTATTATTTGTTTATTTTGTTGTTATTGTTGTTTTATTGTTATTGTTTTATTGTTATTGTTTTGTTTATTATTATTCTTTGTTGTTGTTGTTTATTGTTATTGTTGCTGTTATTGTTTATTATTATTTTTTTTTTGTTTTTGTTCATTGTTATTGTTATTGTTATTATTTATTGTTATTCTCTGTTATTATTGTTATAGTTATTGTTTAATATAATTCTTTATTGTTATTGTTATCGTTATTATTTGTTGTTATTGTTATTGTTTTTTATTATTTTTATGTTATTGTTATTGTTATTTTTATGTTAGTGTTTAATGTTTTTTTTTGTTTTGTTTTTTTGTAATTGTTATTGTTATTGTTATTGTTATTGTATTGTTATTGTTATTGTTATTGTTATTGTTATGTTATTGTTATTGTTATTGTTATTGTTATTGTTATTGTTATTTTATTGTTATTGTTATTGTTTTTGTTATTTTTTTATGTTATTGTTATTGTTATTTTATTGTTATTGTTATTGTTATTGTTATTGTTATTGTTATTGTTATTGTTATTGTTTTGTTATTGTTATTGTTATTGTTATTGTTATTGTTATTTTATTGTTATTGTTTTGTTATTGTTATTGTTATTGTTATTGTTTTGTTATTGTTTTGTTATTGTTGATTGTTATGGTTATTGTTATGTTTTGTTATTGTTATTGTTATTGTTATTGTTATTGTTATTGTTATTGTTATTGTTATTGTTATTGTTATTTTGTTATTGTTATTGTTATTGTTATTGTTTTTATGTTTTGTTTGTTATTGTTATTGTTATTGTTATTGTTATTGTTATTGTTATTGTTATTTGTTTGTATTGTTATTGTTTTGTTATTGTTATTGTTATTGTTATTGTTATTGTTATTGTTATTGTTATTGTTATTGTTATTGTTTTGTTTTGTTATTTTTTTGTTATGTTTTGTTTTGTTTTGTTTTGTTTTGTTTTGTTATTGTATTGTTATTGTTATTTTATTGTTATTGTTATTGTTATTGTTATTGTTATTGTTATTTTTATTGTATTTTTATTGTTTCTTGTTCTTTTTTATTGTTGTTGTTATTGTTATTGTTATTGTTTTATTGTTATTGTTATTGTATTGTTATTTGTTATTGTTATTGTTATTGTTATTCTTTATTGTTATTGTTTATTGTTATTGTTTTGTTATTGTTATTGTTATTGTTATTTTTATTGTTATTGTTATTGTATTGTTATTGTTATTGTTATTGTTTTGTTATTGTTTTGTTTATTGTTATATGGTTATTGTTATTGTTATTGTTATTGTATGTTATTGTTATTGTTATTGTTATTGTTATTGTTATTTGTTATTGTTATTGTTATTGTTTATTGTTATTGTTATTGTTTTTTGTTTATTGTTATTGTTATTGTTATTGTTTATTGTTATTTTATTGTTATGTTTATTGTTTTGTTATTGTTATTGTTATTGTTGTTATTGTTATTGTTATTGTTATTGTTATTGTTTATTATCTATTGTTGTTGTTTTTATTGTTTTTGTTATTATTGTTATTGTTATTGTTATTGTCTTGTTAATTGTTATTGTTTTTCTTTTTTTATGTATTTTATTGTTGTTATTGTTATTGTTTGTTATTGTATTTTATTATATGTTATTGTATTGTATTTGCAATTGTTTATTGTTATAGTGTTGTTATTGTTATTGTTGTTGTTATTGTTATTGTTGTTTGTTTTGTATTGTTATTGTTATTGTTTATGTTATATGTTTATGTTTTATTGTTTATTGTTATTGTTATTTTTACTGTTATTGTATTGTTTTATGTTATTGTTACATTGTTGTTATTGTGTTTATTGTTATTGTTATTTGTTATTGTTTATTGTTAATATTTATTATTATTTTTGGTTGTTATTGTTGTTGTTATTGTTTTGTTTATTGTTATTGTTTATTTTATTTTATGTTGTTGTTTATTATTATTCTTTTTGTTATGTGTTTATTGTTATTGTTGCTGTTATTGTTTATTTTATTTTTTTTTTTTATTGTTATTTTATTTTCATTGTTATTGTTATTGTTATTATTTGTTGTTATTTTGTTATTATTGTTATAGTTATTGTTTATTATAATTTTATTGTTATTGTTATCGTTATTATTTGTTTTGTTGTTATTGTTTTTTTATTATTCTTTATTTTTATTGTTATTGTTATTGTTTATGTTATGTTTAATGTTCTTTTTCTTGTTTTGTTATGTTATTGTTATTGTTTGTTATTGTTATTGTTATTGTTATTGTTTTAGTTTTGTTATGTTGTTGTTATTGTTTATATGTTATTTGTTATATTATTAAATTTATTTAGTTATTTTATTGTTGTTTGTTATTGTTATGTATATTGTTTATTTGTTTATTGTTTTTATTTTTTTTTATTGTTATTGTTGTTATTGTTTATTGTTATTGTTATTGTTATTGTTATTTTATTTTATTGTTATTTTTTTATGTTATTGTTATTGTTATGTTTTTGTTATTGTTATGTTATTGTTTTATTGTTTGTTTGTTTTGTTGTTTGTTGTTGTGTTTTGTTTTTATTGTTTATTGTTATTTTATTGTTATGTTATTGTTATGTTATTGTTATTGTTATTGTTATTGTTATTGTTATTGTTATTGTTATTGTTATTGTTATTTGTTATTGTTATTGTTATTGTTATTGTTATTGTTATTGTTATTGTTATTGTTATTTTGTTTGTGTATTGTTATTGTTTATTGTTTTGTTATTGTTATTGTTATTGTTATTGTTATGTTATGTTATTGTTATTGTTATTGTTATTGTTATTGTTATTTTATTGGTTATTGTTATTTGTTTTGTTATTGTTATTGTTATTGTTTTGTATTGTTTGTTTTGTTGTTTTGTTATTGTTATTGTTTGTTTTGTTTTTGTTTTTGATTGTTATTGTGTTATTGTTTGTTATTGTTTATTTTTTATTGTTATTGTTATTGTTTTATTTTTTTAGTTTGTATTTTTTTATTTTTGTTTCTTGTTATTGTTGTTTTGTTATTGTTATTGTTTATTGTTATTGTTATTTGTTATTGTTATTGTTATTGTTATTGTTTGTTATGTTATTGTTATTTTTATTGTTATTGTTATTGTTATTGTTATTGTTATGGTTATTGTTATGGTTATTGTTATTGTTATTGTTATTGTTATTGTTATTGTTATTGTTATTGATATTCTTTATTGTTATTGTTTATTGATATTGTTATTGTTATTGTTATTGTTATTGTTATTGTTCTTGTTCTTGTTATTGTTGTTGTGATTGTTATTGTTATTGTTATTGTTATTGTTATTTTATTGTTATTGTTATTGTTTTGTTATTGTTATTTTTATTGTTATTTTTATTGATATTCTTTATTGTTATTGTTATTGTTATTGTTATTGTTATTGTTATTGTTATTGTTTATTGTTATTGTTATTGTTCTTGTTCTTGTTATTGTTGTTGTATTGTTATTGTTATTGTTATTGTTATTGTTATTGTTATTGTTATTGTTTTGTTATTCTTTATTGTTATTGTTTATTTTATTGTTATTGTTATTGTATTGTATTGTTATTGTTTTTATTGTTATTCTTATGTTATTGTTTATTGTTATTGTTATTGTTATTGTTATTGTATGTTATTGTTATTGTTATTCTTTATTGTATTGTTTTTTATTGTTATTGTATTGTTATTGTTCTTGTTATTGTTTTGTATTGTGATTGTTATGTTATTTTTGTTATTGTTATTGTTTTTTATTGTTATTGTATTGTTATTGTATTGTTATTGTTTTTATTGTTATTGTTATTGTTATTGTTATTGTTATTGTTATTTATTGTTATTCTTTATTGTTATTTTTTTGTTATTGTTATTGTTGTTTTATTGTTTTTATTGTTATTGTCTTGTTATTGTTTTGTGATTTGATGTTATGTTTTGTTATTGTTATTTTTTATTGTTATTGTTATTTTTTTGTTATTGTGATTGTTTGTTATTGTTATTTTATTGTAATTTTTGTTTTATTGTTATTTTTATTGTCATTGTTTATTATCATTGTTGTTTTATTGTATTGTTTTGTCTGCAGTTATTGTTTCTGTTAATGTTACTTTATAATATTGTTAGTTATTTCTTGTTTATTTTTATTATTGTTTTTATTGTTATTTTTTTTTTTTATTGTTTTTATTATTATTATGTTATTGTTGTTTTATTGTTATTATATTTTTATTGTTATTTCATGTTATGTTATTGTTTTTTATTGTTGTTGTTATTGTTATTGTTTTATTTTGTTTATTGTTATTGTTATTATGTTTATTTAGTTTTTTATTGTTATTGTTGTTGTTATTGTTATTGTTGTATTGTTTGTTGTTATTGTTTGTTTTGTTATTTATTGTTTTTTATTGTTATTGTTTTGTTATGTTATTGTTATTGTTATTGTTATTGTTATGTTATTGTTATTGTTATGTTATGTTATTGTTTTGTTATTGTTTATTGTTTGTTATTGTTATTGTTATTGTGTTTATTGTATTGTTATTGTTATTGTATTGTTATTGTTATTGTTATTGTTATTGTTATTGTTATTTTGTTATTGTTATTGTTATTGTTATTGTTTTGTTATTGTTATTGTTATTTATTGTTATGTTATTGTTACTGTTATGTTATTGTTTATGTTTATTGTTATTGTATGTTGTTTATTGTTTATGTATTGTTTTTGTTATTGTTTATTGTTATTTTATTATTTATAGTTTATATTTTGTTATGTTGTTTTTATTATTGTTGTATGTTTGTTATGTTTTTATTGTTTATTATTATTTATTTTTTATTATTATATTATTGTTTTATTGTTTATGTTATTGTTCTATGTTTTTTTATTTTTTTATTATTATTATTATTTTTTCATTGTTATTGTTATTGTTATTTTTTTGTTATTTTTTTATTATTGTTATGTTATTGTTTATTTAATTCTTTATTGTTATTGTTATTGTTATGTTTTTATTATTTTTTTTATTTGTATTGTTATTGTTTATTGTTAATGTTTAATGTTTTGTTGTTTTTGTTATGTTATTGTTATTGTTGTGTTATTGTTATGTTATTGTTATTTTATAGTTCTTATTTATTTGTTGTTTTTGTTTATATATTTTATGGTTATTTGTTTTATTTTTATATATTTTTTATTTATGTTTATTGTTATTGTTGTTGTTATTGTTACTATTATCGTTTTTTTTTATTATTTTTGTTGCTGTTATTGTTTATTATTATTATTTTATTGTTACTGCTTGTTTTTATTGTTTATTGTTATTTATTTTATTGTTATTGTTATTGTTATTATTATTGTTATTGTTGTTATTTGTTTATATGTTTGTTGTTTATTATTATTGTTTTTTGTAGTTCTTATTGTTATTGTTATGTTGTATTGTTTTTGTTGTTGTTATTGTTTATTATTATTCTTTAATTGTTATTGTTTATTGTTATTGTTATTGTTATTTTGTTATTGTTTTTTTGTTATTGTGATTGTTATTTGTTTTGTTATTGTTATTGTTGTTGTTATTGTTATTGTTGTTGTTACTGTTATTGTTATTGTTTACTGTTAATGTATAATGTTATTGTTATTGTTATTGTTATTTTTATGTTATTGTTATTGTTTATAGTTATTGTTACTGTTATTGTTATTGTATGTTATTGTTATTGTTATTGTTATTGTTATTGTTATTGTTATTGTTATTGTTGTTGTTGTTGTTGTTGTTGTTGTTCTTGTTCTTGTTATTGTGATTGCTATGGTTATTGTTATGGTTATTGTTATTGTTATTGTTATTGTTATTGTTATTGTTATTGATATTCTTTATTGTTATTGTGATTGTTATTGTTATTGTTATTGTAATTTTTGTTGTTATTGTTATTGTTTATTGTCATTGTTTATTATCATTGTTGTTGTTATTGTAATTGTTTTTGTCTACAGTTATAATGATCCGAAAACCTTCGCAATCACGCCTTGAGAACCCTTTTGATTAGTGTGAACCCCCAATGCAGTAATACGAAAACCCACGACACCAATTTGGAAATCAATCCCTAAGAAGATTAGAATTTAGGTTTGACTTAGGTTAATGATCTAAGAATTAGAACTATGGAAAGCCCTAATTTCGAAACAATCCACAAGAGAAGTCGATCAATCTTCCTTGATTGTTCCTAGGAGCATGTATTCAAATAAGAACACAAAGAACAAAGCAATAAGCTTTTTGGTATTTTCAATATCTCAAAACTGAGTTTTACAATGAGGAGGTCCGGAATATAAAGGAGAAAACCCTAAAACATTACATGGAAATCGCAAAACAAGTGAAAAGTGCGCATAAAAAGAAGGCCGGCCATTTAGGCCGGCAGCCTACTTTTCAAGGCCGGCGGCCTTCCTTGAAAATGCACCGAAACATCGGCGTTTTCAAGGCCGGCTCCAAGGCCGGCAGCCTTGAGCCGGTGTATCTTCACCCGATGCTATTTTCATCAAATTGAAGTTCTTTTGGCCTTCTTTTGCCCCAAAACTTTGAATCCCATGAAGTCCTTCACCTGTGATCTTCACCAAGCCTTGCAAATGAGAATTCAATGTTTGTTGTAGCTTCTTAGCTCTTGATCTCGTGATTGGTCCTTGAGGCAAGCTAATCGTACTTGAAACCCCTTGAACTTCATCCTTAGCCACTTGATCTTCTTCTTGACTTGGCTCTTGAGCTTGGATCGGTGACTCTTCCATAACATTCCCCCTCTCCTCAAAAGGATTCGTCCTCGAATCCAAAGCATCACCTACATCAAACGGACTAAGATCAGCAACATTAAAAGTGGAACTAACATTATACTCACCTGGTAAGTCCACTCTGTAGGCGTTGTCGTTGATCCTCTCAAGTATCTGAAAAGGACCATCTCCCCGGGGGTTCAACTTTGATTTCCTTTGTAGTGGAAACCGCTCCTTGAGAAAATGCACCCAAACCCACTCTCCCGGTTGAAAAATCATGGGTTTCCTGCCTTTGTTCACCCTTGAAGCTACCTTGGCATTCTGTTTCTCAATCCTATCCTTCACCTGCTTATGTAGCTTCCTCACAAAATCTGCCTTTGAATCAGCATCAAAACTCACAAACTTGTTAGGTGGTAATGGCAATAAATCAAGAGGAGTAAGTGGATTAAAACCATATACAATCTCAAATAGAGAACAATGAGTAGTGCTATGAATAGCCCTATTGTATGCAAACTCCACAAATGGTAGACAATCCTCCCAAGTCCTAATGTTTTTATCTATGATTGCCCTCAACAACTGAATTAAAGTCCTATTAACCACCTCAGTTTGCCCATCAGTCTGTGGGTGACAAGTAGTCGAAAACATCAGCTTGGTTCCCAACTTTCCCCACAACACTCTCCAAAAATGACTCAAGAATTTTACATCCCTATCACTAACAATGCTCTTAGGTATGCCATGCAGACGCACTACCTCTCTAAAGAACAAATCAGCAATGAATGTAGCATCATCAGTTTGATGACAAGGAATGAAATGAGCCATCTTACTAAACCTATCAACCACAACAAAAATGCTGTCACTACCTTTCCTAGTTCTAGGTAATCCAAGCACAAAATCCATCGACACAGCAGTCCACGGTTCATTAGGAATAGGCAATGGTGTGTATAATCCATGTGGTTTTAGTTTAGATTTAGCTTCTCTACATGTAATGCAATGTTGACAAACTTTATGCACATCATGTCTCATGCTAGGCCAGAAAAAGTGTTCATTTAGCATAACATAGGTCTTATCTACCCCGAAATGCCCCATTAAGCCCCCTCCATGTGCTTCCCTAACAAGCAATTCCCTCACAGATCCTCTAGGAATGCACAACTTACTCTTCTTAAATAGGAATCCATCAGACACAAAATAATCATTTAGTCCAGTCCCACCAACACAAGCAGCAAAAATCTCAGAAAAATCAATATCATGTGGATACAAATCCTTCACCAACTCAAAACCTAGCAAAGATGTACTAAGAGAGTTAAGTAACGTGTACCTTCTTGAAAGCGCGTCAGCCACAGTATTCTCCTTACCCTGCTTGTACTTGATCACATATGGAAATGTCTCGATGAATTCCACCCACTTGGCATGCCTTCTATTCAACTTATCTTGACCCTTTAGATGTTTCAGACTCTCATGGTCAGTGTGAATGACGAATTCCTTAGGCCAAAGATAGTGTTGCCATGTCTGCAATGAGCGCACCAAGGCATACAGCTCCTTGTCATATGTTGGATACTTCAGTGCTGCTCCACTCAACTTTTCACTGAAGTACATTAGTGGCCTGTGATCCTGCATCAAAACAGCTCCAATCCCTATGCCACTAGCATCACATTCAATCTCAAAAGTTTTGTAAAATCATGTAAAGCAAGCAATGGTGCATTACACAATTTATCTTTCAAATCATTAAAAGCTTGTTCTTGTGCATCACCCCAAGCAAATCCAACATTCTTTTTCACAAGCTCATTCAAAGGTGCAGCTATAGTGCTGAAGTCTCTAATAAATCTTCTATAGAAACCAGCAAGTCCATGAAAGCTCCTCACCTCACTAGCAGTCCTAGGTCTAGGCCACTCCTTAATGGCTCTAACCTTCTCCTCATCAACCTCAACCCCACGACTAGAAACAACAAAACCTAGAAAATTGACCTTATCCATGCAGAAACTACACTTCTTAAGGTTGGCAAATAATTTCTCCTCCCTAAGTTTTGCTAAAACTAGTCTCACATGCATAATGTGATCATCCAGACACTTAGAGTAAATCAAGATATCATCAAAATAAACCACAACAAATTTACCTAAGTAATCACGAAGCACATGATTCATTAGTCGCATAAAAGTACTAGGTGCATTTGTATTATTGTTTATTACATTCTTATTAATATTGTTATCGTTATTTCTTGTTGTTATTATTTATTATTGTTGTTTATTGTTATTGTTGTTTTTATTGTTTATTGTTATTATTTATTATTATTCTAATTGTTATTGTTTGTTGTTATTGTTTATTATTATTCTTTATTGTTATTGTCACTGTTATCGTTATTGTTTTTTTTCATTGTTGTTGTTATTGTTATTGTTATTATTATTGTTTATTGTTATTGTTATTTGCAATTGTTTATTGTTATAGGTGTTTTTATTGTTATTGTTGTTGTTATTGTTATTGTTATTGTTATTGTTATTGTTATTGTTATCGTTATTGTTATTTTTACTGTTATTGTTGTTGTTTATAGTTATTGTTACTGTTGTTGTTTATTGTTTACTGTTATTGTTATTGTTATTGTTTATTGTTAATATTTATTATTATGGTTTAATATTGTTGTTATTGTTCTTGTTATTATTGTTGTTATTGTTATTGTTATTGTTATCGTTATTGTTATTTTTACTGTTATTGTTGTTGTTTATAGTTATTGTTACTGTTGTTGTTTATTGTTTATTGTTATTGTTATTGTTATTGTTTATTGTTAATATTTATTATTATGGTTTAATATTGTTGTTATTGTTCTTGTTATTATTGTCGTTATTGTTATTGTTTATTGTTATTGTTTATTATTATTGTTATTGTTGTTGTTTATTATTATTCTTTGTTGTTATTGTTTATTGTTATTTTTGCTATTATTGTTTATTTTTATTTTTTTTTATTATTATTATTATTTCATTGTTATTGTTATTGTTATTATTTATTGTTATTTTCTGTTATTATTGTTATAGTTATTGTTTATTATAATTCTTTATTGTTATTGTTATCATTATTATTTGTTGTTATTGTTATTGTTTTTTATTATTCTTTATTTTTATTGTTATTGTTATTGTTTATTGTTAATGTTTAATGTTCTTGTTCTTGTTTTTGTTATTGTTATTGTTATTGTTGCTGTTATTGTTACTGTTACTGTTATTGTTTCTAGTTCTTATTACTGCTGTTGTTTATTGTTTATTATTATGGTTATTTTTTTATTTTTAATATTTATTATTATGCTTTATTGTTATTGTTGTTGTTATTGTTACTGTTATCGTTATTTTTTATTATTTTTTTTGTTGTTATTGTTTATTATTATTATTTTATTGTTACTGCTTGTTATTTTTGTTTATTGTTATTTTTATTGTTATTGTTATTGTTATTATTTGTTGTTATTGTCTGTTATTATTGTTATAGTTGTTGTTTATTGTTATTGTTTTTTATAGTTCTTTATTGTTATTGTTATCGTTTATTGTTTGTTGTTGTTGTTATTGTTTATTATTATTGTTTATTGTTATTGTTTATTGTTATTGTTATTGTTATTGTTATTCTTTATTGTTATTGTGACTATTATTGTTATTATTATTGTTATTTTTGTTGTCATTGTTATTGTTTATTGTCATTGTTTATTATCATTGTTGTTGTTATTGTAATTGTTTTTGTCTGCAGTTATTGTTTCTGTTATTGTTACTTTCTTATTAATATTGTTATTGTTATTTCTTGTTGTTATTATTTATTATTGTTGTTTATTGTTATTGTTGTTTTTATTGTTTATTGTTATTATTTATTATTATTCTAATTGTTATTTGTTGTTGTTATTGTTTGTTATTATTCTTTACTGTTATTGTCATTGTTATCGTTATTGTTTTTTTTCATTGTTGTTGTTATTGTTATTGTTATTATTATTGTTTATTGTTATTGTTATTTGCAATTGTTTATTGTTATAGGTGTTGTTATTGTTATTGTTGTTGTTATTGTTATTGTTATTGTTGTTTTTGTTATTGTTATTGTTATTGTTATTGTTATTGTTATTGTTATTGTTATTGTTATTGTTATTGTTATTGTTATTGTTATTGTTATTGTTATTGTTACTGTTATTGTTATTGTTTACTATTAATGTATAATGTTATTGTTATTGTTATTGTTATTTTTACTGTAATTGTTATTGTTTATTGTTATTGTTACTATTGTTGTTTATTGTTTATTGTTATTGTTATTGTTATTGTTTATTGTTAATATTTATTATTATGGTTTATTGTTGTTGTTATTGTTGTTGTTATTGTTATTGTTTATTGTTATTGTTTATTATTATTGTTATTGTTGTTGTTTATTATTATTCTTTGTTGTTATTGTTTATTGTTATTGTTGCTGTTATTGTTTTTTTTTATTTTTTTTGTTATTATTTTTTTTTTCATTGTTATTGTTATTGTTATTATTTATTGTTATTGTCTGTTATTATTGTTATAGTTATTGTTTATTATAATTCTTTATTGTCATTGTTATGGTTATTATTTGTTGTTGTTGTTATTGTTTTTTTATTATTCTTTATTTTTATTGTTATTGTTATTGTTTATTGTTATTGTTTAATGTTCTTCTTCTTGTTTTTGTTATTGTTATTGTTATTGTTGCTGTTATTGTTATTGTTTATAGTGCTTGTTACTGTTGTTGTTTATTGTTTATTATTGTGGTTATTTGTTTATTTTTAAAATTTATTATTATGGTTTATTTCTATTGTTGTGGTTACTGTTATTGTTATCGTTATTTTTTATTATTTTTGTTGCTGTTATTGTTTATTATCATTTTTTTATTGTTATTGTTTGTTATTATTGTTTATTGTTATTGTTATTGTTATTATTTATTGTTATTGTCTGTTATTATTGTTATTGTTGTTGTTTATTGTTATTGTTTTTTATAGTTCTTTATTGTTATTGTTATCGTTTATTGTTTGTTGTTGCTGTTATTGTTTATTATTATTCTTTATTGTTATTGTTTATTGTTATTATTGTTTTATTGTTATTGTTATTGTTATTGTTATTGTTATTGTTATTGTTATTGTTATTGTTATTGTAATTGTTATTGTTATTGTTATTGTTTTGTGTTATTGTGATTGTTATTGTTATTGTTATTGTTATTGTTATTGTTATTGTTATTTTTGTTGTATTGTTATTGTTTATTATCATTGTTGTTGTTATTGTAATTGTTTTTGTCTGCAGTTATTGTTATTGTTATTGTTACTTTCTTATTAATATTGTTATTGTCATTTCTTGTTGTTATTATTTATTATTATTGTTTATTGTTATTATTTATTGTTATTCTAATTGTTATTGTTTGTTGTTATTGTTTATTATTATTCTTTATTGTTATTCTCATTGTTATCGTTATTGTTTTTTTTCATTGTTGTTGTTATTGTTATTTTTATTATTATTGTTTATTGTTATTGTTATTTGCAATTGTTTATTGTTATTGTTATTGGCAATTGTTTATTGATATAGGTGTTGTTATTGTTATTGTTGTTGTTATTGTTTTTGTTATTGTTATTGTTATTGTTATTGTTATTGTTTTTGTTATTGTTATTGTTATTGTTATTGTTACTGTTATTGTTATTGTTTTCTGTTAATGTATAATGTTATTGTTATTGTTATTGTTATTGTTATTGTTATCGTTATTGTTATTTTTTTACTGTTATTGTTATTGTTTTTAGTTATTGTTACTGTTGTTGTTTTTATTGTTTATTGTTATTGTTATTGTTATTGTTTTATTGTTATTTTTTATTTATGGTTTAATATTGTTTGTTATTGTTTTTGTTATTATTGTTTGTTAATTGTTATGTTTATTTGTTATTGTTTTATTATTATTGTTATTGTTGTTTTGTATTATTATTTTTTTGTTATTGTTTATTGTGTTATTGTTTGCTTCTTATTGTTTATTTTTATTTTTTTATTATTATTATTATTATTTCATTGTTATTGTTATTGTTATTATTTATTGTTATTTTCTGTTATTATTGTTATAGTTATTGTTTTATTATAATTCTTTATTGTTATTGTTATCGTTATTATTTGTTGTTATTGTTATTGTTATTTTATTATTCTTTATTTTTATTGTTATTGTTATTGTTTATTATTAATGTTTAATGTTCTTGTTCTTGTTTTGTTTATTGTTATTGTTATTGTTGTGTTTGTTTATTGTTAGCTTTGTTATTGTTATTGTTTATAGTTATTATTACTGTTGTTGTTTATTGTTTATTTTATGTTTATTTGTTATTTTATATATTTATTTTTGGTTTATTGTTATTGTTGTTGTTATTGTTACTATTATCGTTATTTTTTTTATTTTTTTGTTGCTATTATTGTTTATTATTATTATTTTATTGTTACTGCTTGTTATTATTGTTTATTGTTATTGTTTATTGTTATTGTTATTGTTATTATTTATTGTTATTGTCTGTTATTATTGTTATAGTTGTTGTTTATTGTTATTGTTTTTTATAGTTCTTTATTGTTATTGTTATTGTTATCGTTTATTGTTTGTTGTTGTTGTTATTGTTTATTATTATTCTTTATTGTTATTGTTTATTGTTATTGTTATTGTTATTGTTATTCTTTATTGTTATTGTGATTGTTATTGTTATTGTTATTGTTATTGTTATTTTTGTTGTTATTGTTATTGTTTATTATCATTGTTGTTGTTATTGTAATTGTTTTTGTCTACAGTTATTGTTACTCTTATTGTTACTTTCTTATTAATATTGTTATTGTTATTTCTTGTTGTTATTATTTATTATCGTTGTCTATTGTTATTGTTGTTGTTATTGTTTATTGTTATTATTTATTATTATTCTAATTGTTATTGTTTATTATTATTCTTTATTGTTATTGTCATTGTTATCGTTATTGTTTTTTTTCATTCTTGTTGTTATTGTTATTGTTATTTGCGATTGTTTATTGTTATAGGTGTTGTTATTGTTATTGTTGTTGTTATTTTTATTGTTATTGTTATTGTTATTGTTATTGTTATTGTTATTGTTATTGTTATTGTTATTGTTATTGTTATTGTTATTGTTATTGTTATTGTTATTGTTATTGTTATTGTTATTGTTATTGTTATTGTTATTGTTGTTGTTATTGTTATTGTTATTGTTATTGTTATTGTTATTGTTATTGTTATTGTTATTGTTGTTGTTATTGTTGTTGTTTTTGTTGTTGTTATTGTTATTGTTATTGTTATTGTTATTGTTATTGTTGTTGTTATTGTTGTTGTTATTGTTGTTGTTATTGTTATTGTTATTGTTGTTGTTATTGTTATTGTTATTGTTGTTGTTTTTTTCATTGTTGTTGTTATTGTTATTGTTATTATTATTGTTTATTGTTATAGGTGTTTTTTATTGTTATTGTTGTTGTTATTGTTATTGTTGTTGTTATTGTTATTGTTATTGTTATTGTTATTGTTATTGTTATTGTTATTGTTATTGTTATTGTTATTGTTATTGTTATTGTCGTTGTCGTTGTCGTTGTCGTTGTTGTTGTCGTTGTTGTTGTTGTTATTGTTATTGTTATTGTTATTGTTATTGTTATTGTTATTGTTATTGTTATTGTTACTGTTATTGTTATTGTTTATTGTTAATGTATAATGTTATTGTTATTGTTATTGTTATTGTTATTGTTATTGTTATTGTTATTGTTATTGTTATTTTTACTGTTATTGTTATTGTTTATAGTTATTGTTACTGTTGTTGTTTATTGTTTATTGTTATTGTTATTGTTATTGTTTATTGTTAATATTTGTTATTATGGTTTATTGTTGTTGTTATTGTTGTTGTTATTGTTGTTGTTATTGTTATTGTTTATTGTTATTGTTTATTATTATTGTTATTGTTGTTGTTTATTATTATTCTTTGTTGTTATTGTTTATTGTTATTGATGCTGTTATTGTTTATTTTTATTATTTTTTTATTATTATTATTTTTTTCATTGTTATTGTTATTGTTATTATTTATTGTTATTGTCTGTTATTATTGTTATAGTTATTGTTTATTATAATTCTTTATTGTTATTGTTATCGTTATTATTTGTTATTATTGTTATTGTTTTTTATTATTCTTTATTTTTATTGTTATTGTTATTGTTTATTGTTCATGTTTAATGTTCTTGTTCTTGTTTTTGTTATTGTTATTGTTATTGTTGCTGTTATTGTTACTGTTATTGTTATTGTTTATAGTTCTTGTTACTGTTGTTGTTTATTGTTTATTATTATGGTTATTTGTTTATTTTTAATATTTATTATTATGGTTTATTGTTATTGTTGTTGTTATTGTTATTGTTATCGTTATTTTTTATTATTTTTGTTGCTGTTATTGTTTATTATTATTTTTTTATTGTCATTGTTTGTTATTATTGTTTATTGTTATTGTTATTGTTATTATTTATTGTTATTGTCTGTTATTATTGTTATAGTTGTTGTTTATTGTTATTGTTTTTTATAGTTCTTTATTGTTATTGTTATCATTTATTGTTTGTTGTTGTTTTTATTGTTTATTATTATTCTTTATTGTTATTGTTTATTGTTATTGTTATTGTTATTGTTATTGTTATTGTTATTGTTATTGTTATTGTTATTGTTATTGTTATTGTTATTGTTATTGTTGTTGTTGTTGTTATTGTTTTTGTTATTGTTATTATTGTTGTTGGTTGTTATTCTTTATTGTTATTGTTATTGTTGTTTTTATTGTTATTGTTATTGTTTTTTTATTGTTATTGTTATTGTTGTTGTTATTGTTTATTGTTTTTGTTATTGTTATTGTTATTGTTTACTGTTAGTCTTATTGTTATTGTTTTTGTTTATTTTTTATTGTTATTGTTTATTGTTTTTGTTTGTTATTATTGTTACTGTTATTATTATTGTTGTTGTTATTCTTTATTGTTTTTGTTTTTTGTTTATTGTTATTATTTATTATTGTTGTTATGGTTATTGTTTATTTTTATTGTTTATTGTTATTCTTTTTTTTTTTTTTGTTATTGTTATTGTTTGTTGTTTTTGTTGTTGTTGTTGTTTATTTTTATTCTTTATTGTTATTGTCATTGTTTACTGTTATTTTTTATTGTTCTTGTTCTTGTTATATTTCTTGGTATTGTTATTGTTGTTGTTATTGTTATCGTTATTGTTTATTATTGTTGTTTATTGTTTATTGTTATTGTAATTGTTATTATTTGTTGTTATTGTTATTGTTTATAGTTATTGTTACTGTTATTGTTAATTGTTTATTAATGTTGTTGTTATTGTTTATTGTTATTATTTATTATTATTGTTTATTGTTATTGTTTATTGTTATTGTTATTGTTTGTTGTTTTTGTTGTTGTTATTGTTATTGTTTATTGTTATTCTTTATCGTTATTGTTTATTGTTATTGTTGTTGTTTTTGTTTATAATTATTTTTTTGTTGTTATTGTTTATTGTTATTGTTATTTGCAATTGTTTATGATTATTGTTATTTTTATTGTTTATTGTTTATTGTTTATTGTTATTGTTATTTTTTTATTTTTTTTATTGTTATTGTTATCGTTATTGTTATTGTTGTTGTTTATTGTTTATTGTTATTGTTATTGTTATTGTTGTTGTTTATTGTTTATTGTTTATTGTTATTGTTATTGTTATTGTTATTGTTTATTGTTATTGTTTGCTGTTATTCTTATTGTTATTGTTTATTGTTGTTGTTTATTATTATTGTTATTGTTTTTATTTATTGTTTTTATTTATTATTATTGTTATTGTTATTGTTGTTGTTATTCTTTATTGTTTTTGTTATTGTTACCGTTATTGTTTATTATTATTGTTATTGTTATTGTTTGTTGTTAATGTTTATTATTATTCTTTATTGTTATTGTTATTGTTGTTGTTTATTGTTTTTGTTATTGTTTTGGAGGTTTATACACGATTTAATTTTTTGCTTCCGTTTATGTTTTTATATGTTCATTGTGTTACCGAACGTGATAGAAATATTTTTTATGCATTCTAACATATACCTGCATCGAAAGTCATGTGGTGTGTAGCACCTGAATTTGGATATCGTGTAGCCTCATGGGAATCACTGAGAGCGTAGCAAATATCTGTCGCATGTCTGCATAGGATTCATCGAAGTAACGATAGCAGTGGAGTGCCGAGTAGCCAGGTTTCTCACATATTTGACAAATAGGCCGAGAGGAGGTTGAGGTACTATCGCTGACCAAAAGATGAGGGATGATTGCGATGACCAGTAGTATGGTAACACGACTGTTGACGAGACGAGAATCGCGTGTCAGATGCAAAAAGGGGGCGATCACGACCGCAATTTTCACCCCGAGGGACGAAAGGTATTGTATGAGTCTAAAGTGCATTTGGAATAGTAATGGAAGTATCATCAGCATCATAACGTTTGAGCGTTCATGAGTGATTAATTTAGCACGTATATCCTCAAAGGTGAGAGGAATGGGAGAGTAAGTGTAGTGACAAGTGCATCATGCCCAAGCAGAAGTCCATGAAGAGCATGAGTAGTAAGGTCAGCTTGACTAAGAGGTTGGCCAATGGAGACAAGTTGATCGGCAAGTTGCTTGAGATTACAAAGATAATCAGCTTTGGATTTTTCAAGAAGGAAAAGGTTAAGTAGCCGCTGTTTTAATTCCATTTCCCGAGCCATGGAATTTTCAAGGAACCGTCAATGTAGGGCTAACCAAACGTCATATGCATTAGGAAGATCATGGACTTCTAAGAGGAGCTCAATAGATAAAGTGGCAAAGAGAGTTGCATGAACCCAGTGGTTGATACAAAGCCATGTAGAGTGTGCGGGATTGAGTACGAAGGGAACTGTACGAATCGTTGAGAGATCATTTGGTGAGTTAGCAGTGGTACCATCAATGTATCGATATAGATCCATCGATATACGAAATGAAGTCATAAGAGATGACCAAACTTGATAATTGTCCAACGAGAGCTTAATGGGGATAGTAGTAGTGACACTTGTAGGAGAGATCGTTGGAGTGGCGGAGTGAGAGACACTAAAGGCGAGCGAAGCCAAGAACGGAGTAAGAGGAGGGTCACCAGTATGAGTAGGAGGGTTTTGTGTGTCAGTGTAGAGAGAGGGAAGGGTGGTGAGGAGGTGAACAGAAGTGAGGTTGGGGGAAAAACGCTGAGGGGGTGGCTGAGAGAGTGGAAGGGGTCAAGTACGTTGGGTAATCAAGTTCGGGTGAAGGTGAAGCGGGTTTGTTAGGTTCGAAATTGGCGGTTGGAGTAAGAGAGAAGAGGCAACTAAGGATGTCCACTGGTTAGGTTCCAAGGGGAGAGACATCTCGATGTGGGGATTGATAGGGAATGGGCGGATGATAGGGTCTGAGAGTGAAAAAGTGGCTAAGGAGGTGGTTGAGGGTGGAGGAAGAGTTGAAAAAGTGGAGGGGTTGTTAACAGTAGTTGGTAGTGCGAGGGAGAGAGAAGCTGGATAGGAGAGGCTGATAGTGGTTGATAGAGCAAGAAAGGGAGAAGTTTGTTGGGGAGGCTGACAGTGGTGAGGTTGAGGACGGTGGGGTCTGTAGTGTTATCCATGGAGTCGGCCATGATGTTGATCGGCAGAGGCTAGTGACGGCAGAAAAAAATAGAGAAAAAAAAAATCGATGAATAAGTGCAGATTTCGGTGACTAGGACAGTGGAAAAAAGATTAATAATAATTAATTAGGGTTTTGGTACTCTGATATCATGTAAAAAAAAAATAGTAAATATGTATATTTATGAGTGTAAAAATATTAGTATTTACAATGTACATTAAAGTATAAATATATAGTATTAGAATTACCCTAAGAATAGAGAAAGACAATTTTATCCTTAATGGTAAACCTAGATTACAATAGTAATATACAATAATAAATACACAGTAATAATATTTGTCTAGAAGTAATAAAAGCAACGAGGACAAACTTTCAACGCAAGAAATTTTAGTAGTTCCAACGGTGACACGTTAGAGTCCTTGCGTATAATTTCTTAATATTTAATTTGATAGCTTGTTAGGACAAACTCTCAAATTACATTTTCAACTTTCATAACAATTCAAGTTTGTTTTATTACTTTATTCAATGTCATATTTAAACAAGTTAGGAATTACAAAGTCCTAAATAAAAATTCATATAAAAAATCTATGACATACTTTCTGGAGTAAGCCATAATCTAGTAAGAATATCAATAACTAGGGAAAAAGAAAAGAACTCAAGACATCGCCAGTGATATCTTATTATTAATATTCTGGTAAAATATCGAATTAACAAATAAAGAAAATACTTAAACTACTGACTTGAATGAAAATATTAACTTTAGCAACCAAAATATTACTTCCTAAAATAACATAAAATTTCCTAATAACCAAGCAGTCGCATCATGACCATTAACAAAGCAATTTTAGAAGAAAGGCTTAACTTTTCCTTGCATAAAAAGTGAAATGCCCAAGGAAACAGTTTCACTTGAAGCATTGTTTCAAAATAATCAGCATAAGGTTGTCATTACCATGAAGTAGCATAGAAGCTTTGTACTACAGTTGAGAACTTTCATAGACAATAAAATGTGATAGTATATATGATGCTTTTCAGGGTTGTGTCAAATAGTTGAAACCAATGCAATTGTTGGGATGTCAATCCAATATCCCACATCGGAAAGCTAAGAAGAAATTGAGCAATATATAAGCATCCATACTCACCACATAGTATGAGGCCTTTTGGGAAGGAGCCCAAGAACAAAACCGTGCGAGCTTGGCCCAAAGCGGACAATATCATACTATGTGAAATGGATGGGCAGAGCTCGGGGGCCCAACAAGTGGTATCATAGCCCGGTGCGGAAGTAGAGCCCGCAGATGGATCCGTTTCGGTGTACCTTGTGTCGAAAGTCTTCCTGATATTGTGGTGGTCAGGCGGCGTGTCCCATTGAGTAACGGTGGTACAAGATGATAAATCAGATCGATGTGGATTATCGCTCAAGGGGAGGCCACGTAATGTGTTGTACGTGATGATGTATGATCCTTGGCTTGAGGGGAGGTTTGTTGGGATGTCAATCCAATATCCCACATCAGAAAGCTAAGAAGAAATTGAGCAATATATAAGCATCCATACCCATCACATAGTATGAGACCTTTTGGGAAGGAGCCCAAGAACAAAACCGTGTAGGCTTGACTCAAAGTGGACTGTATCATACTATGTGGAATGGATAAGCGGAGCTTGGGGGGCCAATGAGCTCTGATACCTAACTCCCCCTCCAACTCATATGAGGGGTTCCATCACCCCAGCAATCTTCCTGCAACAAATAATCTTCTCTTTGGGTAGAGCTTTTGTCATCATATCTGACGCATTATCATTAGTGTGAATTTTCTCAAGCTTCAGCTGTTTAGATTCTAGCACACCCTTGATTCAATGATACCTAACGTCAATATGTTTTTATCCAGAGTGAAACATCAGATTCTTACTGAGATAAATAGCACTTTAACTATCACAGTACAGCTTCAGCTCTTCCTACTCTTGACCCAGTTCTTCTAAAAACTTTTTCATCCACAAGACTTCCTTGCAGGCTTCTGTTACAGTAATATACTCAGCCTTAGTAGTGGAAAGTGTGACACACTTCTGTAACTTTGATTGCCAGGATACTGCTCCCCCTGCATAGGTAATCAGATAACCTGAAGTGGATTTCCTGGAATCCAAATCACCAGCCATGTCAGCATCTGAAAACCCCTCTAATGCAGATTTATTGTCATCGCCAAATTGCAAACATAACCTGGAAGTGCCCCTGAGATATTTGAGAATCCATTTAACTGCTGTCCAGTGCTCTTTGCCTGGATTTGAGAGATAGCGGCTCACCACACCTATAGCATGAGCAATGTTTGGCCTGGTACACACCATGGCATACATAAGACTTCCCATTGCTGAAGCATATGGAACTTTCTTCATATCTTCCTTATCTGCTTCACTCTTTGGACACTAAGTTGAACTCAATTTGAAGTAACCTACAAGTGGAGAGCAGACAGCTTTTACTTTGCTCATGTTGAATCTCTCTAACACCTTCTCAACATATCTCTCCTGTGATAACCACAATTTTTTGCTCTTCCTGTCTCTGATAATCCTCATACCCAGAATTTAGCTAACGGGTCCTAAGTCTTTCATAGAGAAAGACTTACTCAATGCAATCTTCAATTCTTTGATCTGCTTGATATCCCTGCCAATAATCAATATATCATCTACATAAAGTAGCAACATAATAAACTCACCACTGGTTGACTGTTTAATGAAAACACAATGGTCTGTAGCAGTCCTGATATAACCCTGATCAATCATGAAGGACTCAAACTTCTTGTGCAACTGCCTTGGAGCTTGTTTCAGTCCGTATAAACTCTTCTTTAGTCTGCAAACAAGATTCTCCTTCCCCTTGATCTTAAACCCTTCAGGCTGCTCCATATAAATCTCTTCCTCTAGATCACCATGGAGGAATGTTGTCTTCACATCCATCTGCTCAACCTTTAGATTCATTCTAGTAGCAATATTGAGCACAACCCTGATAGATGACATCTTCACCATAGGTGAGAAAATTTCTTCAAAGTCGACTCCTTTCTTCTTACTGAACCCCTTCACAACCAGCCTTGCCTTGTACCTTGGTTGAGAAGTACTTTCATCAGTCTTCAATCTGTATACCCATTTATTCCTCAGAGGTCTCTTGCCCTTAGGCAGTTCAACTAAGTCATAGGTCCTGTTCTCATGCAAGGATTTTATTTCCTCTTACATGGCTTTTACCCATTCTTTCTTGTTGTCCTGAGTCATTGCTTCCTCATAACATTCAGGTTCTCCCCCATCAGTAATCATTACATACTCATCTGGACTGTACCTCACTGATGGTCTTCTATCTCTAGAAAATCTCCTCACCTCAACCTGCTGTTGTGCCTCCTGTAACTCATTACCTGAGCCCTCTATCAATCTTCCATTAGTAAGGTCAGATACAGGTGCAGGGTCTACATTTGTGGGAATCTGACTTGAGAATGCTGGCTTCTCAGTCTTTTCCATATCTTCAACTGTCTGGTCTTCTATGAAAACCACATCTTTGCTCCTGATAATCTTCTTATCAATAGGATCCCACAATCTGTACCCATACTCATCGTGTGCATATCCAAGGAAAATACATTGTTTAGAGTTAGCATTAAGCTTTGCTCTCTCATCCTTTGGAATGTGCACAAAAGCCCTGCAACCAAAGACTCATAAGTGATTGTAAGAAATGTCTTTACCTATCCAGACCTTTTCTGGGATATCACCATCCAGAGTATATGAGGGAGAAAGATTTATCAAATCAACAGTTGTTCTCATATCTTCACCCCAAAATGACTTAGGCAGCTTGGCCTGAGATAACATGCACTTCACTCTTTCAGTGATAGTGTGATTCATTCTTTCTGCAACACCATTATGTTGTGGTGTCTTTAGAACTGTCTTCTCCAGTTTTATCCCATGATCAGCACAGTACTGTTCAAACGGGCCTCTGTACTCTCCACCATTGTCATCCCTAACACATATCAACTTCCTACTAGTCTCACGCTCCACTCTAGAGTGAAACTGTTTAAATACATTCAAAACCTGATCTTTGGACTTTAATGCATAAGTCCAAATCTTCCTAGAGTAGTCATCAATAAATGTAACAAAATACATTACACCACCCATTGTTAAATCCTTCATATAACACACATCTGTATGAATTAGATCTAATATATGAGCTTTTCTACTAGGTGTATTTCTTTGAAAACTAACTCTGTGTTGTTTACCAACTAAACAATCAGTGCATGGTTTTAAAGAAGTACCTTTCAAATCTGGTAGAAGCTTCTTCTTCATAAGCATCCGGAGTCCTTTCTCACTCATGTGTCCAAGCCGTCTATGCCACATCTCCACAGTAGCATCATCAGTCAAGTTCAATTCACCTTTACTTAGCTTTATCAACATTAAGTAAAGTGTGTTATCCTTTCTACCTTTTGCTACAATCAGAGACCCTTTGGTGAGCTTCCAATTACCATCACCAAAATAGTTGTGAAAGCCCTCATCATCTAATTTTCCTGCTAAAATTAGGTTCAGGCGGATATCCGGTACATGTCTCACATCCTTGAGAACGAGTTTACAGCCTGTATTAGTTTCCAAGATGATGCTTCCAATGCCTGTAATCCTTGAGGTTTCATTATTTCCCATCCTAACATTACCATAATCACCAGTAGTGTAGGATGAGAAAAACTCTCCATGTGTTGTCACATGAAAGGAGGCACCAGAATCAACTACCCAGTCACTGTCATGACCTGCAAGACTAATACAACCCTCATCCCATGTAACCACTATCTCACCATCTGCTACTGCAGTGGTGTCTTCATCTGAATCATCAGCCTTTCCTTGCTTCATCTTCCATAGCCTACATTCTTTCTTGTAATGTCCTGGCTTGTCACAGAAAAAACATTTAAAGTTCTTTCTACCCTTTGATTTGGATCTCCCCATTGATTTATTTGATCTGTCAGATTTTTCATTCTTTCCTCTATTCTTGCTTCTACCTCTCCTATCATACTTGTCTGTGACAAGTGACCTGGATTCTGAACCAGTACCCAAATCTTTCCTTCTGGCTTCTTCATTGATTAAACTATCCTTAACCATAGACAAGGTTAAGGTTCCATCTGGGGCTAAATTACTAACTGATACTACAAGAGTCTCCCAACTCTCAGGTAATGAGCTCAACAATAGGAGTGCTTGGATCTCATCCTCAAGCACAAGCTTCATTGCAGTCAATTGATTCACGAGTCCCTGAAAAACATTTAAATGCTCTAACATATTCGAGCTTTCCCTGTATTTCAAATTAACTACCCTTCTTATCAAAGAGGTTTTATTCAAGGCAGTTTGTCTTTCATACATAGACTCTGATTTCTTCCATAGGACATCAGCCCTAGTCTCCTGAGCAACATGATGATACACACTCTGATCAAACCCACTGTCTAATGTATCCTACAGTCTTTCTATGTAGTATCAACCACTCTGCATCAGATTTATCCTATAACTTTACAACATCACCACCTAGAGGCAAATATAAATCTTTGCAGTACAACAAATCTTCCATCATCGACTTCCAGATAGAATAATTGGAAGAGTTAAGTTTAATCATCGTACCCGAAGATTCAGCCATGTCTGTGAACGAAAACACAAAACCCTAATACAATTTGTAGCGAAACCCTAATTTTCTTTTTGAAACCCGGTGCTCTGATACCACTTGTTAAGAAAAGAAGCTCTCGTTCTTTTCCTCTTGCCTGTGTGATTCACAATTGACAATAAACAATCAATAATAATATGCGGAATTAAAGCAAAATTCAACACCAAGGATTTACGTGGAAAACCCCAATTTGGGGAAAAAACCACTGGACCACTACACACTAACTTTCACTATAAAAAATAATGGGTTACACACTTCACTAGTCCCATTAGTGAATTACACAGTCACAACACAAGCCGATGGATCAATTACAATGATTTCCCTCTCTAGAACTCTCTCTAGGCTTAGGAATCATGTCTGCTGTGTTTTAGGTTTTTCTCACGTGTGTTTTCGTCTCCTCACCCCTAGGTTACAAGAAGGATACGACTATATATATATTCCACAATAATCAACCGACTTAGGACTTAAGCCGGCTCAAAAGCCAGCGACCTTTAACTTTCAACGCCGACGGCCTTTAGGCCGGCCTAGGTAGGCCATGTATGCTTTTGTGGATCTCTGAACTCAACACACGGGCATGCCTCAAGCCGTGTATTCTTCTGTGGATCTTTTGAACTCAATACACGGGCGTACTTCAGACCATGTATTCTTGTTCCGCTTGATTTTGACAATTTTCTTCAAGCTTAACATTCCTTCATATACTTAGGATAACCTTGGTATAGACCCATATGTGTTGGATCTATACCTCAACAGCAATCTACTGAAAACCTAACACACTAATGAATACCTTCCCCATATCACCAAATATTATGACTCGCTTAAGTGACTCTTGTCCAGGATATGGAGATGACTTAAAGGAGTAAAGCTTGCTCTAGATATAGGAATTGTTTAATAACTTGTGGCCAAGCCTATATGTATACCTAAAAGCATTGGGATATTCTAAAGGGTAAACATGAAAACCACGGCCATTATACCTTCAATTGATAATCATATGTCATACACTGAATTTGGCCACAAATCCTTTAAAAAACTTACGTGTATAAAACCTAGGTTTTTCTAACCCACTATACGTATTGGGAGACCTATAAGTGCATAAGAAGCTAGTGTAAGATCTTTTTAAATCTGAATATGGTGTGCTTTCATTTTGTGGCCAGCAAACTTGTTAGATCAATTTAAATTGTTATATTCTAATTATTAGTTTTCACTAACATTTTCAACACTGTATAACTTAGAATGAACAATTATATAGTTGATTGAATGTAAGTTTAACTGAATGTTAGACTCTAGAAAATATACATACAATATTATTAGGGTGTGTAACCTTGATGTTATGAAAAACGACTATTCAACCCTTGCTATGATAAAATATAAATATAATAATACACCCCCTTAATCTCAAGGTCACATCATCAACGTGAGATTTTAAGTTCTTAACACTGATCAAGAAATGTTGCAAACAAGTATTTGGTGAGGATATATGTGCATTAACAACATATAGGGACGTAGCGAATCAGGACCTCAATAGTGTCAACTATTTCATGCACAAAATCGTAGTCAATGTCAACATCTTAAGTTAAACAAGGTTGTTGAATAGATAGATAGTGCTAATGTTATCACAACTCTAGATGATGGGACATTAAATGGGCGAGTGCATGGATAACTAGGCTAGTTTACATTAGCAAAGGTAGACAAAGAGATATTGGATGTACTTACAATGGGAAGGCTTAAGGAACGAGTGCCATGAAGATATTGAAGAACTCATTCAACTGCCTTCATGTGATTAGTGTTCAAAAGATGCATGTATGACCCAACTAATTAATAGCAAAGTTGATATTTGTTTTAGTGATGGTGAGGTATTGCAGTGCACCCATGATCTTATGATAAACGGTGGGTTAGGTAACAAAAGACAGCCATGATCATTAAGTTGACTCTACGGTGATAAAGAGGTTTTAATAGGTTTAGATAGATGCAATGTTCTATCACTTTAGGAGATCATTGGTAAACTAAGATTGACACAAGTTAATTTCCTTAAGAGAATGGTGACACAAATGCCAAATCACCAATATCCTTCATAGTAAACTGATACAAGAGGACAAAGATGCAATGACCTAAGAAGGCAAGGTAGTTGTCAATTAGAATGATCTCATTGATGTAATAGGGGGTAAAGGTGGTGGGGTGTGGAGAGGACAAAGGTGCTAGAGTCTCAAGAATAAATAAACATGGATGTACGTAATTTACTTTGTATAAAGTTTATATGGAGAAGAAAATAGCTAAAACAATAGGACCAAGCATGAGGAAATGACTATAGAGAGACTTTTGCAATTGACAAACATGATTCAAATAGTAGGTATAAACAAATCTGAGAGGCTATTTCATAATAACCTTCTTAAGGGAAGTGTTCTCAACTTCTAGCTAATGAATGACCTAACTAAAAGAGATAGTATAGGGAAGACTAAAGCAAACGGGGTGGTGGATTTGACAATGGGATTAAACATTTCCATATAGTCAATGCTAGAGGTGCTTTTCTTGTATTCATTGATAAATTTTTCTATGAATAATTAATCAATCTAAAAGTTTAAACCTAGTCAATTTGGTATGATTTTATGTTTATTAGTTAACACTCCCCTTTACTTGTGAGCTGAGATTTTGACTAAAACTAATAAAGTATAATAGTTTATCAAATAGGAGTAAATGAGTGTATTAGATTCAATTCAAGGCCTCCTACTCTAGTATCATGATAAAATTTATATTCACAACCATTTAATTTAAAAGATTAAGCTTGCTAGATTTAGTGTACTTTTATATTTATTAGCCAATGTTTTAGGAGCCCCATTCTTAAGCTAATACTAATCTTCTCCATTGTATCCTTAGTACGTCATTCCCTTTCACTCCTACATTCTAGTGTTAAAGTAGATTCCATGGTTTATGAATGAAATTTCAATGGTCAAATATTAGCAAATTGGTTTGTGTTCTCTTTTCCTGGTCAAAATTGCTCTCATGTTTCTTGTATTAATTTAGGTTCTCTATTGTATATTTGTAAAGCATTAGGTTTCTTTTTTGTTTAGCCCAAATGAAGCATTGGTATAGGATCCAAACATTGGCAACTTTTTGTTTCCAAACAAAAAATCAAAGTTGTATTTTGACATAACATAGAGCATTAAGATAGCATCATGCTCATTATTCCCCCAGTCCCAGCTTTACATGCCATGTTATAGTACTTAGTGTCTCAATATGGCCCTCCTTTAACCTAACTTTTATATATGCTTCAAACTTGTAACTTAAAAGGAGTAAATGTTATTTGAGTATTAAGTGAAAATACAAAATAATAGAAAAGTTTGCTTTTCCACAAACATTACACAACTTATATTAGATCATATACATTTGGGATGGGGGAGTGGGGGTGGACTAAAAGGTAAGCTAGACACTTTGATCACCAGCCTAAAATTTTAAATTTTCAAAAAAAAAAAAATCCCTTAAAATTTAGAAAGAAAAAGTTTAAAAATATGTTCTACCCCACTTATGTGCAACTAGCTCTCCCTAAAGTGAAATTCTAAGTAACCATGAGAGGGAGCATGTAGGAAACTAGAATAACGAATGGTGCATAAAGCTAAGAATTAGTCTTTGCATACATGTGTAAAGATGAATAGAGCATCTCCCTTAACAATTTGGTTTTTCTACATTGAGACTTTGCGAGTATTGTCATAGGCGGATATTAATTTACCACAAGAAGCATATCTGAAACCTTAGAATCAATCAATGGTTTATTGTTTAAGTGCACCACATATCTTACATATGAGCGAAAATATTGGCACAGTATAGGAAGCAAATGATTAAAGGATCGTGATTATACCACACATGCTATTCCAATGAAAAGTCAATGTCTCTACCTATATCCTAACCCGAAACACTCTTGCAAGACCCCACTCAACAAAAGGAACAGCTTCATCAATGTTGTAGCCACTTGTCCAAGTTACAGTCATCTGCTTAGAAACAATTCAACCTGAAACGTCTTAGATAGTCAAATTACTTATTTCCCAAAAGTTGAATACCATATACATATTTCCAGTTAATCAAGGCGATCAAGCTAAGTATTCATTAGTAACTACTGTAGGGTTGGGGACATAGCAAAAAGGTACTAAAATCCAACCAAAATAGGCAAAGCTACAAGGTGAACTATATAGTTGAGATGCTAGTGTAATAAAATTAGTTAAGTGTAAAATATAAAATGTCCACACAGATCATGCTTAAGGTTTTAAATCAAATGGTTATGTAGCTAAAATCAACATAGTACACTAAGCAGGAGGTCTCGAGTCGACATTTAACCCAATTTAATCATCAAGTGATCCACTTGATGCGGGGGAATGTTCAATATAAAAAACACAGATTAATTTACAGTTTTAAGATTTTACATAAAATGGTTGTGGAGCTAAAAATCAACATAAAATAGACAAAAAACTTGCAGCTCGATTTCAACTTACATAATCACCAAAATATCTAGAGTAACTTGTGCTTACTTCATTCCATGATTTGCCTTGAGCAAGACATGGATAGAGAGGGGCCTTTGGATTCGCAGAAGTGATCGAATTTAAGATTGATACGAGTTTTGGTTGCAAGGCATGTGCAATGCTGATTAGATATTGCAATTGTTTATTATGAAATAAACTAGTAATTCAACAACAAAAGAAAATATCAATAGAAGGAGGGAAATTTTGCAAGGATGCAAAAGAAATGCTGACAAATGCTATTAATCATGCAAGGCAAAGAAAGATGGAACAAGTAGTAACAAATAGGATAAAGAAAATGCATATTTCTTGTAGAAAATTGGAAGTGAAAGGGAATACACTAGACAAACCGCCAGAAAACAGTACCAAGGGGAAGTCTGACTACTGATTAATCAATCGATACCTCAAAGACGCATTCCCTGTCCTCGTGTAGTCAGAGTTGGATTCATTGGCAAACTTGTACTGAAAAGCAAATTCATGCATGATGACAAGTCATGAATGAAATACACTAAATGATCTCTAAAAATTCAATAAGTAGATTGATACGAACCCTAGGTATATTAAACTTAGAACCCGTCGATCGTGATTTGAAATCGGATTCCCAAGAATCGTCTTGAACAAGCGATGAACGGAACTAGACCCCAACCACACCTGTTGATTGAAACCTAAGTTATCAAGATGACTTCCCCAAGCGTTTAGATCAAAGAAATCGAAAAGAGTTCTTTCGCAAATAACAAAAGAGAGAGAGCTCTCAAAAGGTGTATTCAATAATGAAATATCCGTAATAATCTGACCCTAGTGTATCTGACAAGAGGGTATTTATACTAAGAAATAATAAAAATACACGCGTAGTACACGGCCTCCATACACGGCCGTGTCTCCAAGCCGTGTATGATGTTGGGCATGCGACGAACAAAGTACACGGTCTCATACACGGCTGTGCCTCTAGGCCGTATATGTGTCTGTGTATATGACGAGCACAGTACACGGTTTCATACACGACCGTGCCTTTTGGCCGTGTATTCATCTGTGAAATTTCGGCTGGGACACACGGTTGTGCCGCTGGCCGTGTTGTTAGGCCGTGTATAAAGGCCGTGTATGATCCTATTGATTCCTTCATTCCTTCCGGTTCCTTCTCTTGCAGCTCCATCACTAATCCTTGCAAAGCTTCTCTCATCCGCTTAGCTCTGGCTCTTGTCATTGAGCCTCCAATACCATGTAACGGGTCATTGGACTTTGACTCTTGAACTCTTGATGCTAGCTGATCCCCATCATTCCCTCCTTCCTCGAAAAGATTCATCCTCGAATCACCTGCATCATATAGAGTAAGATCAGAAACATTAAAAGTTGCGCTTACATTACCATAGTGACTTGGTAAGTCAATCTTGTAAGCGTTATCATTGATGCGTTCCAACACTTGGAATGGCCCATCTCCCCTAGGGTGCAACTTAGATTTTCGCTGTTCGGCAAATCACTCCTTTCTCAGGTGCACCCACACCCAATCTCCTGGATGAAAGACAACTTTCACACGACCCTTATTGGCCTGGCGAGCATAATGCTCATTCTTCTTCTCAATGTTAGCCCGAACCTGAGCATGCAATTCCTGCACAAATTCTGCCTTTTTCTTTCCATCAAGATCAACAAATTCATTAGCAGGCAAAGGCAAAATATCTAGTGGAGTCAAAGGATTAAAACCATACACAACTTCAAATGGAGAGTAAGATGTAGTGGAATGCACAGTCCTATTATATGCAAATTCTACATGTGGTAGACATTGCTCCCATTGTTTCAAATTTTTATGAATTACAACACGCAACAGGGTTGAAAGAGTCCTATTGACTACTTCGGTCTGACCATCAGTTTGAGGATGTCTATACTTAACTGTGATCTTGTTGATTGCTCGACAGTCAACACACATCCGCCATGTTCCATCCTTCTTGGGAACCAAGATGACAGGAACTGAGCATGGACTGAGGCTTTCTCTCACAAACCCCTTCTCTACTAGATCATCAACCTGCCTTTGGATCTCCTTAGTTTCCTCTGGATTGGCCCGATAAGCTGGCCGATTAGGAATGGAAACACCCGGGATAAAGTCAATCTGGTGCTCAATGCCTCTTATTGGAGGCAATCCCTTTAGTACCTCCCCAAGAAACAAGTCCTCATATTCCTGCAAAAGAGACACAACCACACTTGGCAAAGAAGAGTTAAGGTTAGTAGTAGTAAAATACAAATCCTTGTACATGAGTACAAGTAGTTGTTTCTTGGCCACTATTGCACTCTTAACCTCACTTTTTCTTGCAAACCCACTCTCTCCTGCAATTTTCTCTCCACTCAGTGTGTTAAGCTCTTCACTCTCTTGGCTCACAAGTGTTTGCCTCTCACTCTTTCTCTCTTTTTCACTCTTTTCTTGTCCACTCAAGTGTTTCTCTCTAAACTCTTTTGCTAGCCTCACTTGATCCTCACAAGCCTCCCATGGTTTCTGGGGAGTTAGAACCACATTTCTCTTGTTTAAAACAAAAGAGTAATGGTTCTTGTATCCATCATACATTACCCTCCGATCAAACTGCCATAGTCGCCCCAACAATATGTGACTAGCCTGCATGGGAACTACATCACACATCACTTCATCATGATAACTCCCAATAGAAGATGAAATAAGGACCTGCCCGGTCACCTTCACTTCCCCACACTCATTCAACCACTGTAACCGGTATGGTTTCTGATGCTTCAAAGTTTTTAACCTCAACTTATCAACCAATAAGGTACTAGCAACGTTAGTACAGCTACCACTATCAATGATCAAGCTGCATACCTTCTTCTGCACATGACACCGGGTGTGAAAAATATGCTCACGCTGAACCCCTTCACCATCATCCTTAGGCTGAGTACTAAGGACTCGCCTAGTAACTAGCAATTCCCCACTCACGGGTCCCTCAACGTCCACATCACTACAATCCTCCAATGGTGGCACGTCGTCATCACTGGAACTAATACTCTCCACATCTCCATTATCCCGAATGATCATGGTCCTTTGATTTGGACATTGAGATGCAATATGTCCAAACCCCTGACACCTGAAACATTTGACATCACGAGTTCTAGTGAATGGTTTAGTGTCAGATTTACCTTTAGAGGAAGTAACTGAACTTTTGGCCTTCGCATCCTCTTTTGGTTTTGAGTCTGTAGTGTTCTTCTTCCAATTTGACTTCCATGAAGAGTTAGAAGTCGCCCAAGATTTAGAATTCCCCTTATACTTCAACTGCTTCTCTACCTTGATCGCCTTATGCAGCAATTCCTCAATATCCACATAATGTTGTAAGTCTACTACATCAGCGATCTCCCGATTCAACCCATTGAGGAATCTAGCCATTGTAGCCTCATCTTCCTCATCCACGTTAGCTCTAATCATAGCTATCTCCATCTCCTTATAATAGTCCTCTACACTTTTGGACCCTTGTGTCAACCCCTGTAATTTCCTATGCAAATCCCTATAATAATGACTAGGGATAAACCTCTTCCGCATAATTGTTTTCATCTCATTCCAAGTGCTAACAGGCCTCTCACCATACCTTCTCCTATTACGCACCAGCTGATCCTACCATACACTGGCATAATCAAAAAATTCAATTGCAGCTAACTTTATCTTCTTCTCCTCACTGTAATTATGGCAATCAAATACATGGTCCACTTTTCTCTCCCACTCCAAATACAGCTCCGGATCATTCTTCCCTTGAAAGGAAGGTATCTTCATCTTAATACTACCCAAATTACCATCTCGCCGTTGGGTGTCTCTTCTCTCCCTCATGAAACCATATTCCCCTGAATCAGTATCCTCATTCTCTTCTATATTCACTCCACCTCTTGAATGCCTATTAGTTCTTCTCCCCACAACATTACTACCTGACGGTTCCCTACTCTGCTCCATCTTATCCAACCTCTCATGAACTTGCTCCATTTCAGCACTCAGCATTTTTCTCATCTCACCGAATAATGCCTCAAACATCAATTTCTTATCTATGCCTCCCTTCTCTCCATTAGTAGGACTTTGATCAGACATATTGCTGCAACAAAAGGGTTAGAAATAACACAAAAAAATAAAATAAAATAAATAAACCTCACACTTCTCTCCCTCACCTGTTTACACTCAAAGATGTGAATTCACTCGTGTTTCGTTCACTAAATAGATAGTCCTCACAACTCGCTCTTATAGGCTCTTTGATCAGAACTCAATCAAAATTTCTTTAACATAAACCACTAAGGCAACTCACTTTTTAAACAAACGGTTCCAATTCAACAGCCAATTAAGGGAAACACGGACAAGGACTCCAATAGGGACACAATGAATACCCACGAATGACGATAAATATAGATACTGGATTACTGAAATGTTCTTCCTTTTTTTTTTTTTGATACGAATTTCTCTTCTTCTTCTTCTCTTTTTTTTTTTTTTTAAAAAACCTAAGCTAATTTGTCTGCGATTTGCAATGGCCGCAGTGGAAAAAAAAAAAGGCAACGAATTTGCCTTGCTCAGGAGGATTCGAGAACAACAACAAAACAATAGCAATTTCCTGACGAATTTCCAGACAATTGAAGATATATATATGAAACAATTTCCAGACGATTTTTTTTTTTTTTTGAAGACAACGATAAATAATAGAAAAGGATAGAATTACTTGAATCAAGAAGCCGAGGCTCTAATACCAAATGATGCGAACCCTAGGTATATTAAACCTAGAACCCGTCGATCGTGATTTGAAATCGGATTCCCAAGAATCGTCTTGAACAAGCGATGAACGGAACTAGACCCCAACCACACCTGTTGATTGAAACTTAAGTTATCAAGATGACTTCCCCGAGCGTTTAGATCGAAGAAATCGAAAAGAGTTCTTTCGCAAAGAACAAAAGAGAGAGAGCTCTCAAAAGGTGTATTCAATAATGAAATATCCGTAATAATCTGACCCTAGCGTATCTGACAAGAGGGTATTTATACTAAGAAATAATAAAAATACACGCGTAGTACACGGCCTCCATACACGGCCGTGTCTCCAAGCCGTGTATGATGCTGGGCATGCAACGAACAAAGTACACGGTCTCATACACGGCTGTGCCTCTAGGCCGTGTATGTGTCTGTGTATATGACGAGCACAGTACACGGTTTCATACACGACCGTGCCTTTTGGCCGTGTATTCATCTGTGAAATTTCGACTGGGACACACGGTTGTGCCGCTGGCCGTGCTGTTAGGCCGTGTAAGTATACACGGTCGTGATACACGGCCGTGTATAGAGGCCGTGTATGATCCTATTGATTCCTTCATTCCTTCCGGTTCCTTCTCTTGCAGCTCCATCACTAATCCTTGCAAAGCTTCTCTCATCCGCTTAGCTCCGGCTCTTGTCATTGGGCCTCCAATACCATGTAACGGGTCATTGGACTTTGACTCTTGAACTCTTGATGCTAGCTGATCCCCATCATAGATCAGCATGCCTTTATTGGAGAAGAACATATGAGAGGAGGTTGTTGTCTTGGGTTGTCGTCTAGTGGACAAATCGATAAGCTGCAAAATAAATTATAGCATCTCCTTACTTTTAAGCCATGAAAAATTAGAGATAAGAACAATTAAGCTTTGTTTCTTATAGTTGGCCCTTAATTCCTCCATTTCTCTTAGAGGCTAGCTATTAAGAAAAGCAAAAAGAGATAGCATTATTTAATCTTCAATAATTAGTATTTATCAACCAATAATTATAAAACTACACAAATTTAATAAGCTTAAACTGTTAAATCATATGGTTGTAGTCCAAGTGAACCTTGTAACGTCCTAGAATTTTGAAAACCTATACTAAAATTAAGGAAAATAAGCAAAACAATAAGTACTTTTAGGCTATGATACTAAGGGTAATATTTTTGTGATTTTTAAATTTTGAGAAAATTAATAATAAAAATTTTAAATCACTATAATATATTAATACTATTTTAATAATTTATGTATAATGAAAATTCTATAAAAAATAATAATGGACTTTAAAATGGAAAATTAAGATAGAAACGAAATTTGTTAGGTAAATATAACAAATAAGAAGAATTAAAATTTTAGGTTTATGATAGTTAAGTAGAATTTGTAAGTATATATTTATACTTAAAATATTTTATTTAGCTTACATGTAAATTTTTGTATAAAAAATATTATAATTTAGATAATTTAATAAAATATTAATACATGTGCTAACCAAATCCGTATTTAGATATTTATCCATTCAAACCACTTTTCCTATAAATTCCTCTATCTTTTCTCTCTCCTCATTTCTTTTCTTCTCTCTTCTCGACCAGATTCTCTCCTTTCTTTTCTTTCTCCTCGTCTTTCTTCCCAGATTACAAATTGTGACTTTTCCCAAAAATTTCAAAAATCCATAACTTTCTCATACTAACTTCAAATAAAAAACCGTAAGTGCCATTACAATCCTTAAAAGGAGTACTTTGCATCAAGAGCACACTTACTAGGTAAGTTTCGAACTCCAAATTTGAGTTTAAATTCATACGAATTAAAATATATATATATATATTTGATTTTTATTTTAAGTTTTAGTAAGTTTAATTACTAAAATTAACTTTAAGTTTGTTATTCATTCATTATTAGGTGAAAGACCCAAATTCATGTGATTTCTCAAGGGTTATTTTAAGTTTTAAAGTTAGGAGATTAAGGCAAGTAGGAAACTCTATAATATATGACAATGTATATCTGTGCAATCTATTATGCTGCTGTAGTATTATGAATTTTTTTCCTACTTCTATTTCGTTTTGTTCTTGTGATTTCCTTTCCTTTCCTTTCTTCTTCTTCTTTCTTTTTTTGTCTTCTCATGTGGCCTTTTCTTTTCTTTTCTTTTCATTTTCCTTTTCCAACAAATACATGAATATATGTGCTATATATATATATATATATATATACTTAATAATAGCTTACGAAAAGAAAATTTAAGTATAATATAAAATATATGGATGTATCTAAAATATAAATACATATATATAGACGTATTAATCATAGGCCACATGAATATATATAGATTAAGAGTCGACCATGGCTAGATTAACTATAGTCTGACCAACGATACAAAATCCGCATATGAAAAAAAATAAAAATAAAAATTGCAACATCCCTTTTTCATTCCTTTACCATCTCATCTTATATATAATTATATATAAACAACTAATATAATCATTTCCTCCATCCAACACATCTTTTGTTCAATGTGAACGTGTTTTAACATATACAAAGACATACCCTTATCAAACATTAATTAGAGTATGTACATCTAATGCTATTTACACATCTTTAGATATTTATTTATTTATTTATTATTTTCCTTATCCTCTTCCCGTCATTGTTATGTGTGTATATATATATATACCCTCAGATTCCCCACATTGTGGTTGCCATGCACATTATATATTATATAATATATAATAGTTGCAAATAATATTACATATTATATAAAAAAAATCATAAATAGTATTACTAAGAAACTATGTGTAATGTTGCATTACCTATGATTTTTTATGCATAGCATATGATTTAAAACTTGTTTGAAATTTCTGGTGCACGTGTAATATTGAGAGTATTACATTCCCATCTCACCAAGTCGTAGTGTGCTCACTCCTCCATAGATTGTTTTGCAAGAAGCAACGCAAAAGCTTAGGATGGGATAAGATATGATATGATAAGAGCTTTGTGAATCAAGAATGATAGAGTAAGATTTGTGATTGATAAACAATTTAGATACAATATTATTCTTAGGAAATTAATGTGGAAATTAAAATTGTGAGATTTAGAATTATTTTTCCATGTTATTGTTTTGGTAAGGGATTTCAATTCTCTACGATCTTGGTTGACTGTGTAATATGGGAATCCATAAATATATTCTTATTATATGATTATATGTAATATGATTAGTTGTAATTAATTAAATATTTAATTAGAGTCTTGCGACCTTTGACTCATAAGGTAACGATCATGTAACGGGAGCACATGTGACAAGATAGTTTTTAGTGTAGGCTTCCAAGCCCCCCTTTAGGGTGTGACAAGCCTAGATTCTAATGAATCAAAATAAGCTTCAAGACCAACAAAAGAGCCTAATAGTGAAGTTGTGGTACAGAAATATTGTTAGGAATATCTAGTAGAAATTACTTGAATTCAATAGGAGAGAAAACTACAATCCAATCATCTTTAGATGGTTCAAGGTTTTCAAGCACCACTGAGATCCATTTTGTTTCTTCTCCCTGCATAATCCCAGTTAACATCTATCATTACTCATGTGCAACTTTTTATGGTTCTATCTAATGACAATTGATGTGTCCCTCATTCTTGATACAATAATAAAATGAAAATAATGTTTAATGTCTTAACAACTTCATGCTACTAATAGATTGAGCAGGATTTAGTAAGTCAATGACAAGCAAATAAAAGGAAGAAGAAGAAATTTGCAACAAAAGGAAGAGAAGGAAGCTACAGTATGTGAGCTAAAAAAAATAATAAAGAGGACGTGCAAAGCAATATGCAAAGCAAAATGGAAGTAGAGGAGAAGAAAACAGAGAGCAACTTTTTTCTTGATATAACATAAAACTTCTGATACACGCACCATGTCTTCTGATATTTTTCTTTACAAGTAAGGAAATACAAGTTCCCAAATTTAGAATGTCCTTTCTTAACTGCCATAACGATAGATAAAAGAAAATTACGAAATACCCCTTGAAGTATCCACAAAAGTCCTCAATTTACCAACACTCCTCCTTAAGAATTTTTCTTGGAGACTCCAAGCTTGATCTGAGTTCTTCAAACTTAACTTTTGGAAGTGCTTTAGTTAATATGTCTACAACTTGATCTTCTACTTTGCAATGCACCATATTTATTTCTTGATTTCTTTTCACTTCTCAAATTGCATGAAACTTCACTTCAATGTGCTTCATTCTTCTATGCTGCACTGGATTTGTTACAATCGCAATTGCAGATTTGTTATCTACCTAAATAACAGTTGGATTGTGTTGTTAATGTTGATAGCAAATTTTGGAGCCAAATTGCTTGATTCGAGGCTGCTACAACCGTGATGTATTCCACTTTAATTGATGATTAGGCTACAACATTTTGTTTTCTTAAATTCCAAGAGAATGCTCCACTTCCAAATGAAAAGATATAACCAAAAGTGCTCTTGGAGTCATCTACACTACCAGCCCAATCACTATCTATAAATCCTTGTAATTCATTACTCTCACTCTTTTTAAACCACAAACCATAATCAAAAGTCCCTTTAATGTATCTTAAAACTCTCTTGGCAACACCGAAATGAACTTGGCTAGGTGAATGCATGAATCTAGAGAGTAAGCTTGTAGAAAACATCAAATTTGATCTTGTGGCACTTAGATACGGTAGACTTCCAATCAAACTTCTATAGACAAACACATCAACCTTGCTTTCTATATCATTCTTTTCCAACTTTTCATTCACGCTTAAGGAGTTTCAACCGATTTACGCTTCTCCATGTGGAACTTCTTCAACACTTCCAGAGCATAACTTCGTTGTGAGGCAAATATCCCATTGTCACATTGATCAACTTCCATGCCTAAAAAGTATTTCATCTCTCTTAAGTTAGACATTTCGAACTCACTCTCCATTTGTAACATAAACTGTAGCAAGACCTTGGAATTACAAGCTGCAACCAATAAGTCATCGACATAAAGGGAAATAATGGGCTACACATCTCCTTAGATGTTCAACATGTGAGGACCTAAACTTAAGCAATAATGTTAAAATTAAAATAATATATATATATATATATATGTGTGTGTGTGTGTGTGTGTGTGTGTGTGTGTGTGTAAGGTAAAATCAATATATATATATATATATGTTATATGCTAAAAATAAAATAAATATATATAAAAAATAATAACAATAATAATAATATGAATTATATGGGCATATATATATATGTAAAAAAAATGTACATAATATATTATATTATATTATATTATATTATAGCTAAAAAGAAAATAAATGAAAGAGGAAGGAAAAAAAATAAATAAATACAGAACAACACCCTCTTTCAATGTCAGCAAAATTAAGTAATATTATATATATATATATATATGGACATTAGAATAGAGAGAGAGAAAAATCAAATCATCAAAAATTAGATAAAAAAGAAACCAAAACTCTTTCCATTTCATCCGAATTTTCTGGGCAAATTGGAATTGGAATTTCCAACATGTAATCATCAGGATAGAAAGAAGAACAAGATTGAAGTAGGATGCAACAAGAATTTAAAGAAATTGAAGAAAAAAAATCAAATTAAGTAGGGAGAATTTTGTCTGTTCGTTCGAAGGGGGTAGGGTAAATCTGCTGCTAGGCTAAGCTAGGGTTAAGGTTTTGGGTTGGAGAGAATTCCGGCCGACATAGTGGTTGTCGGCTTTGGTGGCCAGAGGCCGGTGAACAAAGCAACCCTCGGTAACGCCCGAAACTTCCTATTTTTGTTAAAAATATCAAATGTTGATGAAAATTTATGATTTTTTGTATTCTGGCATAATTTTGTATTAACATTAATTTGATAATTTTATTTTTCTGAAATTTGATTCACAAATATGTGCTCCTTAAGAAATGCTCTGTTTTGGTCGTAAATTAAATTGGAAACTAAATAGGTCAAATGATGTAATTTTTAGTATATAAATCCTTATATGATTTTTTAGATCACCAAATCAATAATTGTTCATATTGGAGTCGTTTTCTATTTTTAGTGAATTTTTCAAGCTAATTACCCTGTTTTGGCCGAATTAAATCCTTAGCAAAATTAGAGAATTTGATTTGATTAGTTGAATTTGATGTTCAGTTGAGGTTCATTGAAGCATAATATGATTTTGAGAAGCTTGGGTTAGTTACGAAACAAAAACGGGAGTGTTCGGTGCAAGATCGTGATAATTTAGAACCATACGATTCAATATAGAATCATGTCGAAATTTAATTACATTAATATATAATAGAGCGTAGTATACCCGTATGTATATGAATTAGAAATTGTAGGAAAATGGTGGATTATACGAGGTTAGGATGGAATTTAAGGGTTTGGAATACTGAATTAGCAATTTATGGTTCAATAGAGCGAATGAGGTAACATTGATTGGTATACTGATGATTCAGGTATTTCTGTTGAGTAAGGAGGACAAAGGAACTTGGCTGGTGTGACTATTTGGATTGGCATATATTGTTTCAGGTGAGTACCCCCTTAACTTTTCTCTTGGGTACAAGTGGTTGATAATGTAAATTACTTGTTGTTGGTTGAAATTACCCTGTACGATCACTTACTGTGATCAATGCAGAAGGATTGTTGAATTACATTGGTTTGCTGATGGCTGGTTGTATGTCATGATATGATTGGATTATGAGAAAAAAAGAAGGGAACATTCTAGAAAATCCTAGAATAAGAGTTGGGTGCAGGATTTGATTATACTATTCCTGATTGTATGTGATGTAATGAACTTAAATTATTGAATACTTCATGATTGGGATGTAATGTTGGGTTATTTTTAGCTTATTAGATAGAGTTTATACGACTGGTTAAGTTCATACTATTGTTGTCTTAGTAACGATGAAATATTTAAATGGATAATAAAACAGGGTTTAGGCTATAAGTACCTACTAACCCAAAACACTTAATGTAAGAAAAGTCATGTTCCCTGCCTAGTAAGTTTATGGTACGACCTTTGAGTCGACCCGGATGGGTTTGAGGCACAGTCGACAGACCGGCCCGGTTTAGTGACCTATGGGGATCTGGTCACCCCTTTTGTTTGAGGCAAGTGAAAGGCGAGCTGAATGTTTCTAACTAAAAAGAGTATATAAGAATATCTTAATTGGTTGAGAAAACATTAAGTTTTGAAAAGTACATAAGGGTAGTTTATCTATCAGTTGACAGGCTTTGCCTGGATTAACTGAAAAATTTTTGTGACCTGTGAGTAAATAGGAGTGATTGAAATGGTCTCCAATGAAAAGGTTATGAGTTTAGCAAAAAAGGAATTACAGGGAAAATATCACTAAGTAAGATCATGGTGATGTTAAAATGTAATAAATTGAATTGGGTTTCTTGCGAGTATAACTTGAGTTGAAAACTTGCTTGCTTGAGTAATCACTTCGAGGTATTTGATAATATTATTGATTACTATTATGTGATTTTGTTGTTTGTTTTTATTGGGTTGCTTGATTTTATACTCACTTTGCTTTTTAAGAAGCTGAGGGGTTAGTGTTTTTGCTAACCTCAGGTACAAGTACTGAAGAATAAGTTATTGGAGACTCGGGTTTTTGAAGAGCGTCAATAGAGGCAAAGAAGCCCTTAGTTTCATTTTGGAACCTTTGTTATTTGTAATAAGATCTATAGGTGTTAATCTTCATATTGTAATGTAAATATTTGTGTGTATAAGGTTAGATTTGTAATCTTTTGAGCCACTTAAGGCTACAGGATTAATCATGGGCTATGCCTACTTGCCGGGAATGCAAATCCCAATGGTATATATATATGATGTATGATGTGACAGGAGATTTTAAGTACATGTGTTTAGATATGATGTGGATATGAAATGATAGCGCTGTTAGCGCCATTTTATAGGACATTTATAAAATTTCATACAAGTTAGAGTTACAAGTTCAATATTAGCAGAATTTGCCTTATCTCTAATTCAGAGATGGCATAGCAACCCACCTACAGATACCAAGGATGGTTATAGGAATTTTGGAACAGGTTCAAGAATCAGATCTAGTAGGTGGGTCGCTACACAACATGTATAGAGTTGCTTCACTCTCACTTCTTTAAATCCTTGTTGTAGAAGATAGGAGTTAGCTCTACTACACGAGGCCCTTAGAGCTTGCTTTAAACCATCAAGTGCTTTGTGGAGTTTGTAAACTTTGTCTTTACAACCTATAACTTGGAATCCTTCAAGTTGCTCAACATAGACATCCTATTTTAGTAAACCATTGAGAAAGGCAAACTTCACATCCAAATGTCGAGTCTAATTTTTGCATTCCCATTCCTAATCCGATCTAGACTAGACCCTATGCTCATCTAATGTAGATCCTCGACTTAAGTTAGGAACTTCGTTTAATTTTGGAGTCGCCACCCAACTGTTGTTGGGAAAAATTGAATTAAGACTAAAGGAGCGGATTAGTCTTAATTTGGACCACTAGTCGTCGTTATTTCCTCTTCTCATTTTTGAAAAGAGGAAAAAAGGAAAAACCAGAGTTTCTAAGTCCGGAGGCTAACCTATTAAAACCTTTACGGTTACCACCTAATCTCTTAAAACTGTTCCTCTTTAGAAATGTGTTTTATTTTTATTTCTGTTACTTTTTATTATGTTTTTGAATTATTTCAAGAAAATGATTTTCCATTCATTTTATGGGTTGACCCGGATGGGTGCCTACGTACCTGCTACTCAGGATCAAACAAGCCGTAGTTCGCTTTTCTGAAAACTTTAAGTTTGTTGGTGAATTTTAATTTTGAAATCTCTTTTGATTTATGTTCTTACCATTTTTTGAATTTTTCTGAAAAAATCTGAGCCTAAACTTTAATCTGATTTTTGAAAATGATTTTTAGGGAAAACATCAATTTTGGATTTATTTTAAGAAAAATTATTTTTCTAAGTTCTAAAACTCATTTTATGATTTTTTGTGATTTTTATTATTTTTATGATTTTTTTTTTATGATTTTTTATGATTTTATCCTAAGTTATTATCTATCCTATTTTGAAATCTAAAATTTTATTATTATTTTTACTATTTTTATTACTTTTCTACAATTTTCTTTTCTTTATTTTTTATTTTTTATATTTTTCCTTATTTTTTTCTTATTTATTATTTTTCTACATTATTAAATTCTAGAAAATCTATTTTCTACATTTTCCTATTTATTGAAAATAAAACAAAAATAAATAAATAAATAGCTAACTAAATAATAAATAACAAATAACAAATAATAAATCAATTCGGAATAAATAAGTAAATAAAACAAATTAATTAAAAAAACCGGAAAAATCCAACTTACCTGGATCCGGGTCGATTGCGCGGGTCGGGTCAGATCGATCGGACACGGCAGCGGAGGATGCTCGTTCACGGCGTTCCGGCGGTCTTTCGTCGCGGGTGAGGTGTCGAATCCTAGCTTCTCAAGGGTACTGAATCCAATGGTGGCAATGGTTCGCTCCCAGATCGCCTCCTAGTGGTGGTTCAACTCTGGTCGGTGCTCGCGATTTTGGGTTCTTCTCCAATGCTCTCCGATTTGCTCTCTTTCCTCACTTTCTCTCAATTGTGATTCGTGTTTTGGCTTCCTCCCTTCAATTCCTATTTATAGGCACTTGAAACCGAGCTGGATAAGCTCGGATTTCCTCCGATCGAAGCTAATCGGATTTTTGGTTAAAAAAAAACCAACTCCGATTTGTGTAAATGCACCGATTTATTGCGATTTGATTCCAATTAGATGATGTTTATCTCCTTTCTGTTGAAGATCTGGTGGATTTGTATAAAAAAATCGAATCAAAACGGCCAAAATACGAATTTTTCTTCCACCGGCGATCTCGGACCTGAGGTAGGAGACGATCACGCGCCCGACGCGTGCGTTTCCTCCAGCCAATCGGATGCCGCCACGTGTCCTGGATAAGCGAAAAATTTGCAAAACGCGGAAACTGCTTCCTCCGCGATTCGAACCTATGACCGAGCCCCCTTGCATGCACCTTAGCCCATGGTCCGGACCAGCTGAGCTAGCCCACTTTCCTGATTTTTCTAATTTCGCAAATTGCATATATGCAATGCGATTTTTTATTTTTTTTGTATTTTTTGAAATTTCAAAATTTTGTAAAAATTGTTCATTATTTGTTATTGCCATTTCTGAAATCATTTTTCAAAATTGATGTGTTTTCCTATTTATTTTTATTTTTTTGAATATTTTTACTATTTATGGTAAATTAAAGAAAAATTAGAAAAAATTGGAAAAAATTAAAAATTGGTTATTAGTGATTATTATTGATTCATAGGGCAAAAATGGGGTGTTTACACCAAATAATGAAATTTCCACCCCATCTTAGCTACTAAGGTGATTAAGAGCCTTATGGTGTCATGACGAGCTATGGGTCCAAAGGCAAACACATTAGCCACTCCAAATTTTTGTTTCATGAAGTAAACCCAACACATTCTTAAGCAATTGTCTATGAACAGTATAAAATACTTATTTCCTTTCAACAATAGTGTTCTCATAGGCCCACACACATCGATATGGATTAACTGCAACGTTTTCGAAGCTCTCCAAGCTTAGTTTATTGGAAATGGTAATCCATTCTATTTTCTAAACTAACATGTTTGGCACACACCCTTTTCGTTACTAATGACAGGGAATTATTGCGTTAAACCTCCAAGTTACAGATGCTTAAGTGCCGCATAATTAAAATGACAAAATCACTTATGCCACAACTCACATTTAACTTCAACACAGCTTTAAGCATGCACGCTTGGATCCATTCACATAATTGGAAAGCTCTTATGTTTCATTTCCACAGTTAGCATCTCACAACTAGCTTGATTTAGGATTGTACAAGACTTATTTTGAAAATAGAGAGAGTAATTTTTTTCCAACAATTGACCAACACTTAACAAGCTTGAGCATATCTTTGCTACAAACAACACATTAGAAATGCTTTTGGTACGTATTGAAGTTTAAACAAAAACAACACCTCTTCCTTTGACTTCAACAAGATCTCCATTTCTAATCTTCATAGTTGACTTGTATGACCGATCAAGCTCTCAAAAGCTTCGTAAATCTAGTGTCATATGATGCATATAGCCATTGTCAATGAGCCAAGTAGTCTTAGACTGATCTACTTCAATTTCTATAATAGCAAATAGTTCATTTGTCTACTATTGTTGTTGTTGATTCTTTGTTCTTGCAAATTCTCTCCACATGACCGAACTTCTTGCAAGAACAGCATTGTACATTCAATCTACCATAAAAAAAATTTGTAATGACCCATTTTCTTGCAATAAAGACATGGAGGATATTAGTTTATACCTCGAGATTTGCTTTCATAACCATTAGATTTTTCCTTTTGCTTATACTCACTAAAATGCTTCTTCTCTTTCAATTAAGACTTTTCTTTTTGTTTTGTAAGAAAAGCCCCTTCACTACTTGTCTCTTGTCTAAGTGACCTTTATTCTTGAGCTTCAAACACATAGATGAGCTCAACCAACAAAATTTAGGACAGATCTCTTAAGTCTTCAAAAGAAGAAATTTTGGACTCAAACCTTTCTAGCAAACTCATCAAAACCTTCGCTACTACTCTTTCATCTAATTGTTCCTCACCACGTAAACGAATCTTGTTGATGGCTTCCATAAGTCTATCAAAATACTCCTTGATAGTTTCACTGTCCTTCATCTTTTATACTTTAAACTCCCTCTTCAAATTTAAAATCTGAATTCTGTTTTTTTTTTTTCACTTCCCATATACATTTCCTTGAGTTTATCCCAAACCTTGTTAGGTGTTTCAAAAGCTATTATTCTATTGAAAATGGAATCCGAAACCGCACCTTAAATGTAAGACAAGGCTCTTAGCACTTTAGCAATTTCTTCTTCATGAATCCTAATTTGATTGAGCATAGGATTTTCATCTAGAGGTTGCAATTGTTGATCCGTCTCAACATACTGCCATAAGCCTAGCTCTCTTAAATAAGTTTTCATTTTGACGGCCTAAACTTTATAGTTTTCACCATCAAGAATTGGAAGTGTGGGAGCTACTGTTACTGAGCTTAAAGAAGCCATAGAGTTTCTATTTTTGCTTCTTCTTCTTTTTTTCTTTTTTTTTTGTTATGCATTTTCTATCTCTCTTTTCTTCTTCTTCTTTTAATTTCTCACCCCTTAAGATCCTTACAAAGCTAATACCATGATAAAGCAAATAAAAGGAAGAAGAAGAAATTTGTAGCAATAGGAAGAAGAAGCTGTAGTATGTGAGCAGAATAGAGAAAAAAAAAAAAAAAGAGGATGTGCAGCGTGGTATGCAGAGCAAAATGGAAGCAAAGGAGAAGAAAACAAAGAGTAACTTTTTTCCTAATACAACAGAAAACTTCCAATACACACACCATATCTTCTAATATTTTTTGTTTACAAGCAAATAAATACAAGTTCCCAAATTTAGCATGTCCTTTCTCAAATACCATAACAATAAACAAAAGGAAATTACAAAATACCCCTTGAAGTATCCACAAAAATTCTCAATTTACTAATAGCCAAGTTGTGTTTGATTCATGGAAAGCATTTTTCAAACTTTTTTCCAACATTTATTGGTATCAAAGTTTTAAAATTGTCAAATATTACCATTGTAAGCTCAAAAGTTTGCACATATTAGTAACTTTTAACCATGATGGTAGAGGCCAACCATGAGTAGTGGCAACTAATAGCAGTGAAATATTCTAAATTAAAAAAAAAAAAAAAAAGATCTACTTTTCTATTTTCCATCGATATTCTCTATGATAGTTTAGAGTTTATCATCATTACCAGCCATCAGCTGCCATATTTATGTCTTACTATCACTTAGTGTTAAAAGTAATCTACAGTCATCTAATATTACTATGGTAACATTAGACACTTTTAGAACTTCAATTACATCAAATGTCATAAAAAGATACGAAATACATTTCCTACAAAACGAACTAAAAATTTGCTTCACCATGCAAACATAAAGTCATCAGTACCTTATAACTCTACCATATAAGAATCAACCTTCAAACAAAGCACAGGAAGACTTGTTCTTACAAAAGCATTAGGATGAAGTCCATAAACCACCTTGTGGATGGCGGCCTTGGAGAGTGGTTGCTCACCAATTTTATACCTATTACATTGAGCTAAAACAGCACAATGCACAGACAGCAAAAGCAGGAAGAAGCACATGTATGGTGTTTCGGCCATTTTCGTCCTAAAGATAACAAAATCCTAGGAGCCAGGAGGCTTATTCTCTACAAAGTGCAAATGAAAGCCAAATAGACGTATTGATATCATATTGATATCGTATTGATATCGTAGTCTACAAAGTTTGATATGGAAATTTGTGATCTTTTTGGACTAATTTGTACAATGTTATTATTTAAAATTGTCATTTATAAAAATGCTGATAATTTATATATATTGTGGATAGAAAAAAAAAATGGTTGACTATGTGAAATTGATGATCTACATGTTTGGAAATATTATAGCTAATAACTAGGAGTCAAAATATGACAGGGATTTGATTAAGAAATTGAAAATGAAGAAAAATGTTAATACATTGAATTCTTATACAAAATATGCCAAAGCATCGGAGTCGATCCAACCGAAGTGAGGGTTGAGATAATTCACCAGCATCCTGTGTATTATGGAGGTAGTACATCTTATGCCTTGATAGCAAGTAGAGATGATGAAGATGTTAAAAATTTCATTGAAACGCTTGAATCCTTTGAAGATCGTGGCATCCAATAGGTGTACATCAAAATTTCTGACAATTTAGGGGGGGGGGGGGGGGGGGGTGTGCTGGGCTCCAAAAGGCAGACATTCAAAGTAAGTAGGCTGCCACATTCATCGCATAACATGGAAGAAATGCAGCCTGAGCCATCGATATTTGAACCCTCAATTCCAACCCCGATGGAAGGTAATGATGAAGATGAAGTAGATAAAGCGGTTACTCTAATATTACAACAACCAGAGATAGGTGATTTGTAGATGGTTTGTTTAGGAGCAGAAGCTACAACAAACACTAATGTAGGAATGAGTGTTAAGGAAGAGAGTACCAATAATAAAGAGAATTCTGAGGAGGAAGGTGGGGAAAATGAAAAAGATGGAGATGAAGTACCTAAAGAGGACTCTCCAACCATACCTATCTACTCAACACAGGCAATATATCAATTAAAACAGGCTAAACCACCAAGCATGGTAGTTAGAGATCTTGTTCCATACTACAACATTGGCAGTGATAATGGTTATATTTATTTTGACTAGGAGAAAAATAATCTTTGTAGTGCTTCGAGCAGTAGTGACAATTTGTATAGAGGCATGAGATTCAAAACAAAAGCAAATATAATTTAAGTAGATAAGGTTTACCATGTGAAAAACCATTATAACTTCACTATTGTAGAATCTAATCCGTTGCTTTGGTCTATTTATTATTTTAGAAGAGACGAAAGTTGTAAATGGAGGCTTTGAGCCTGAAAGAAGAAGTTAGAGGACATGTTTGCAGTGATGAGATTTGAGGGCCCATATACACGCAATAACTCACTGATTAGTTAGGATCACCTGCAGTTAGATTATAATCTTCTTGCTAGCTAGTTTGTAAATCTTGTTAGGGGCGATCCTAATATGAAAGTTGTGAAGCTTTCTTCTATTGCTGAACAAGAGTTTGGCTACAAGATAAGCAAGAAATAGGTTTGGGAATGGGAAGAAACAAGCTATAGAAGATGTGTACGAGAATTGGGAGAAGTCTTATAATGAACTCTCTATTCTTCAAAATGCCATAAAAAATTCAAATCTCGAAACATGAATTGATTGGAGGTGGAGTAGATCAACTACCCCTGGGTATCCACTCTAAAGTGGGTATTTTGGGCATTTGGGCCATACATTGTAATGTGGAGATTCCTTCGACCAATTGTTACCGTTGACGTAACTTTTTTGTGTGGGAAGTATACTCACAAGTTGCTAATTGCTTGTGGCATTGATGAAAACAACCATATACTTCTGATGGAATTCACTCTCATAGATCAAGAAATGGCTAAAACATAGAGTTGGTTTTTGAAGAAATTGAAGGAATATGTCGTCGGCGACCGTGCAACTCGTAAAACCATTTGCCTCATATCAGATAGACACGCCAACATCGAGTCAGTAGTTGAAGAAGAAGCCAATGGATGGCACCCTCTATTTGCGGTGTGGTGGTTTTATCTACGACACCTTACAAGCAACTTTAACTCGGCATATAAAAAAAAACAATGCAAAAGGTTAGTTACATACATCGGGTTGCAAGCATAAGCTCGAAAGTTGAACTTTGTGATAGAGCGGGTGGGGATCATTAAGCCCGATGCATTGAACTAGTTTGATGACTTGCCATTGGATATGTGGATATTGGCTCATGACAATTGCTATAGGTTTAGGTATATGACCTCCAATACTATTAAAAGCTACAATTCCCTGTAAAGGGGGCATAGGGGATTACCTGTGACTGCTTTGATAAAGAAAAATTCTACAATTGTATGGGGTACTTTGTTAAGAAGCATTTGAATGCTTTGAAGAATATAGCGAATGATAGAATTTTCACCAAATATGCAACCAAAAAGATCGAAAAATGGAGTTCACGAGTTAGCAACCATAGAGTAATTGACTATAGTAGGCAAGATAGACTTTTTGAAGTGCTTATCGGTAGTTTTCATATAGCGAGCAAGTTAAGGGGAAGGGGCCAAACATACATTTTTAATTTTTCCCACAACATATGTAGTTACCAAAAGTGGCAAATATATAGAAGCCATTCTCCCATGCCTATGTAGTAGCTATATCAATTAAGCTTGATGTGATGTATTCTATACCCAATTGGTACTAGTGGATGCAGTAGGAACTAACATATAGGACGCACTTTATGCCCATAGGTAACAAGCTCGATTAAGAGCCAATATACTTCCCATCACTCTGCCTAAGGGAAAACCTCGCACTAAAAAAGGGAAAACTGCGATGAAAAAGATACTACATGGAAATGGATATTAGGAAGTGTCCAGATAAAATCACATGTGAACTTTGCTAAGGGAAAAGTTATAATAGAATAACGTACCCACGTCGACATAGTAAATGATAGATACCAATACACATGATTTCACGAATGTCGGCTTAACCTTACATGTTTCATTTATCTACACATTACATGTGTAATGCTAATATTATCCGTTTCCATTGTGTAAGTTAGGTGAAGGGGGATCTTTCATGGAGGTTGACAATTCTTTTGCATTTATATTTACATGGGTTGTACTTTCTTAAGATGTTGTAATAAATTATTCTTTTTTTTATTCTATTGTATACGCTTTTACATTTTCTTTTATAGTTTTTTTGTAAGCCTTTACAATATTTATTAGATTTATCAAACAATGTCAGACATTAGATTTATTAGACAGCATTAATTTCCATAAATGATGTAATCAATAATGTTAATGACTAATTAGTTAGTAATTAATGATTACTTTTACAACAATTTTTACAACTACAAATGAAGACCTTTTATTTACGAAAAATACCAAAGTTTTTTACTAATTCATTGTCTAATGTTAATTAATGATATATTAATGACTAATTAATTATTAATTAATGATTAATAAATAACTACTAGTATTTTAATAAAAATAGTATAGCATAAATAATTGCATTTAATTTTTTATGCATAGATACAAAGTAATATAATAGGAAAAAAATTAATTTTAATTAATGATTAATAAATAACTACTAGTATTTTAATAAAAATAGTATAGCATAAATAATTGCATTTAATTTTTTATGCATAGATACAAAGTAATATAATAGGAAAAAAATTATTTTTTTCTCAGGAAAAATGTCCTATAGATATTTCTACACATGTAGTTATACAAGCTAAACTTGCATAAAAAAGGGAATTAAGCAAACAGAAATTTTAAAATTGTGAGAAAGAAGAAGACCAAAAGAAGAAATTGAAATATTTGATAATGAACATATGAATTGAGAAATCGCATTTATATTACAAACTGTTGGTGTAAAATTTTTTTCTTTAAATCACATGTTGTGATACTGTACAAATGAACAGTATCACTTATAATAATTTTTATAGGTTTACAATGTTACTTTATAATAACTTTTATAGGTTTGTAGTATAGTGTTGCAAGATTCCATTACATTATTAGATGGTGAGGATAATGTCAGAAAAATATTACACAGTACAATTGTACTGAATGCCCAAACCTAGTGTACGCCTTCAATTTTGCAAATTTGGGAGAAAAAAAACGTTGCAAACTAGATTCGTAACTTCGAAACCTATTTTTGGAATAATTATTACAAATACTATATTTCAAATTTTTTAAAAAAAATCACAACATTTAAAAGTGCTCCCCTTTCCTCTTTATTATTTATTTTTATACTAACTAAATAAAGTAATTAATATATAATAACTATTACATATCTATTCAATTTTTCTTGCACTACCATTCAATCCTCCCGTATTCCATTCACTCATCAATAGTTGCATACTTATTCTGCAATTTTCGAGTTTTCATTGCATGCTTATTGTATTACAAGATTAGGATAACCCATGATTGTAGGTTTATCTATTAGAGAAAGCCCATCGTCCATGTCTTAGCAATGTAATACATGAAAATTTTTATTTATTTTAATATATATTATAACATTATAAAGTAAGCTAAGGACAAGGATGGGAATTTTATAAAAAATCGAGGAGCAATTTGAACATTTCACACATAAAGTATAAATACTCCAAATTAACCTAGAGAGCCCCTTTTGTCACTATGAGCAATGAAGAAGAAATCCGTAGAGGGTAGAGGCTCCCACGAGAAACCTTAAGACGATGAAAGGAAAAGGGAGCGACTTAATTCCAAGTACGCAAGGTAAGGATCTTTATACGAATTTCAAATTATGTTATTGGAATTGGACCTCATGGGAATCGTGTGCACGTTAGGACTCGAGGTTTAAGAAAGGACGATAGGAGAACGAGAATCAACTACTCAAGGATACGACGTATGTAATTTTGATGTAAGTTCGAAAATCCTTGTAATTTAAATGTATTTACATGTTTTAGAGATATAATTGAGCTTGAGAATAGAGAGGAGTGAATTTAGGAGAATTTAAAGTAAAAGAATTAGGATTCATGGAAATTGCCAAGGGGTATACGGCTTCCCAATAGGGTCGTGTTTCGACCATGTTGAATTAGAAAGATATACTGAAAGATACACGACCTCTTAACACCGTCATGTTTCGACCATGTTGAATTCAGAAGAACACGGCCTCCCAACACAGTCGTGTTCTAACCATGATGAAGCCAAACATTATACCAAAAGATACACGACCCTTAACACGATCGTACTCCAGCCCGTGTTGAGCAACACGATCTCCAACATGGCTGTGTTGAATAAAGTATAAAGTAATTATATATTCATTTAACTTCAAATTAAACTAACTTCCACACAACCTAGATAGCTAGTAAGGCCCTAGAGAAATTAAATAAATAGGATTAAGAGAAATAAGAGAATTATATTGATCTTAGATTAAGTACTAAGAAGAGTTTGTTAATGTGAACAGATTTCAATTTATTTTAAATCCAAAACCGGGAAGTGCTTGAGGTTAGGATTCAAGATACGTGTCACTTGCATGTTGATTTGTGCTTGTTAAGTTATTTATGTATTGAACTTGATTAAGTTAAATAATTTAGCTTAAGTGTTTAAGTTATATGCTGTATGTGCTTGGCTCGACTTAGAGACTTGTAATGGTAGATCTTTACGAGACACCCTAATGATCCTTATATGATGTTATCTCTAGTGAAGTCATGCTTGGAAATGATTTAGTGTAAATGAGGATTAAGTGGTTTAAGTGTACATGAGTGTGGAGCTCGTAGTGGCAGTTCCCATCACCAGGTTAAGGTTTAAATGTATATGAGTGTGGGGCCCATAGTGGTAATTCCCATCAACAAGTTTAAGAATTAAGAGATCATGGATATAGGGCCCATAGTGGCCATTCGCATTATTAATACATGTTCCAATGTGTTAAGTGTGTTAAGGGAGTCATGTGTATCCTATTGATGCTTATGAACATAAAATGTATTAAGAAATGGTTATCTGTGTTTAAGTACTGCATGATGTGTATGATACTTGTTCATATTTGATCATGCATGTGTGTTTGTATTATACATACTGAGCATTAGCTCATCCTTTGAAGAACATTTTTAGATGTAGATGTTGAGAGAGATAAAAACCCAAAAGACAATTTGGATTTTTGTGAACCATAAAGAGAGGAAGATGAAGATTACCATTACTATTATTGCGATTAGAATAAAAGAAGATTATGTTATTTGACTGTAATAAACAGTACCTTTTTAAAGGATGTTATTTTTGTGTTCAAAAACTTCCTCTACATTAGATAATTAATATGGTTTATGAAATTATTTGAATTCTAAAGAGGCATAAAATATTTTTATATAAGAGTTACAGTATAAAATATATCATAATTGTTTCAAAATCTTAACATGTTCTTTTGAGATAAGGATACATGACGAGCAATAATACGGCCCGGGTTTTGAAGCGTTATAGGTAAGCTAAAAAGTTGAGAAACCTTTGCAATGTGCCAAAGCTTTCACCAACCAACAAAATAGGAATGCTTTATCATGCTTAATAAAATCCCTGCGAATTCCCTAATCCTTGGATATGAAATTTCGAACTGGCATTCTGCACAAATATTGACATAGGCTTCGCCAAAGTACAAACCCTCTTCCGTTCTTAGCATTTCTCGAGAGGATAAGAGTTGACATGCTCGTGAACTTAAAAACTAGGAAGATTGTCGCATTCATTGGCAGCGTATTTACATAAACAACGTTTGTTTCCTCCACTTCAAGCATTTAAATATAAAACTTCTCTCAACCTTAAAAGTAAAGCTGAGAGCCCCAGCCCATGTAGCAGCACACGGCAGAGGAAGACGGTGTATATTCAAGCGAGCACGGCCTTAAATATCATTTCTTCATGTCTTTAAAATCTGGGAACACAGTCAAGAGTTGCTTCTCCAATGCCACTAAGCTGAAACATCATTGAGATAATCAGTTAACACTTAGCAATGTAGTGCAGCCGGACGTCATTCAGTTCAGGCGGATGCTCAGAACAGAAAGTTAAGTTGCTTACATTTCATACTTCTGCTTCGCCTCATTTCGTTTGGCCAAGTGAACATTACTATCTTTAGATATGTTGCTCACAGAATTGGCTGCGAGGAGGAGGAAGCAGCATGGATATAGAATTTGTTGTAGCCATGAAAAAAAGAGTTGCATCAATGATTAAAAAAATAAATAAATAAATAATTCCCATTTACTGGGAATGTTCAATTGAACTTAACACCTAATTATCAAAGAACTTAACACTGCATTCTTAGTAGAGCACACATGAAACAAATATATTGTTACAAGGAATAGCTGGCATTTGAAGAAGATCAAGTTTTTGTGTCTACCTATAATTGCTCCCTTTTCCTGTAATTTCTGAGCTAACCAAAACCCACTCTGGAACTTAACCCTACTTTCCTAAATAGATCTCCAGATGAGTCTCCCAGTAGCTCTGATTTGAAGAAACAGGAAATTCAGGAGCAAGACCCCCAAAGTTTTAAATATTGAACTATCTTATAACCCTCCTACTAAATCACAGGTCTGAGATGATGAAAAGAATGGGTCATACATGGAGCAGATGGTGGCAGCTTGGAAATCATGTTTTTAGTAGTGCTTGCTGGAGTTCGGAGAGACTGCCCAAAAATCTGTCCAAAATTTGTTAGAACACTAAAATACCAGAATATTTATATTTATCAAGAAGTAAGAAAATTTGCAAGCCAGCAACAGAATAAGACTCGGGGTTAGCAAAGACTGTGTAGCCCACAATGTCTACAGCATCTGACTAAATAAGTGTAATTACAACATTGGCAAATAAACAACCATACCTTCTTTTCCTTTCTCTTTAATATCTTCATGTGACATTTTTTAATATAGTGCATCAAATGATATTTAGAATGTTTTGCATTCAATTGCTCTCTTATATCCGGATTGTTGGTTAGCCAGTCAGAAATTTCGTTTGACTTAACCACCTCATCTGTACTGAGAGATTCCAGCCATGTATAAACTGGTTTCCACAGATCTGTACGTTGGAATTGATAAGGTGGGTTCACCATGTCACCTGTCTCTTTTTCCTGGAACAGGTAAAGTAATATTTTGTGCATCATGAGAAGACTAAGCTCATGTTTAAGTCAAATTAAATAGTCAAATGAGCTATAACTCACGTTTGTACACAAATGCTAAAATAAACGTTGGAATAGAAGGACTATTTGTCTAAATCACTAACTAGAATATGCATCCATTAGGTGGATGTCATATGCTGTTCATCAGCTCATAAGTGAAAATATTTATCTACACAAATGGACAAAACAGGGATATATCCAATGAATTAGTTTCAGGCTCCACAGCATTTTTGCATACCACCAGCAATACAATATTTGTGGGACCACACCTTGAAAGATCTAAGCAGATGATAAAGTTTGAACAGTGCAGTACTCGAATGAAAACCAAACTCTGTTACCTACACGAATTGCTCTGTATAAACCTAGAAAAGAGATGGTACAAGCTGCTTCTCATCCCCTTTGATTTCCATTTGGCAATCTTATCTACCTTCTTAAATTCAAAAAGAAATTGAAATGAACACTGACTGCCGTGGATGGATTTGCTTTCTTAAAGTTATGGCAAATGGAAATTAATGTGTGTGCCTAGTTTGAATAGAATATCTTGTGAGAATAGTGTTGCAAGTCAATATGGGTTCAGCTATTTACATCTTATGCAATTTCCTAGTATTCATTCTGTGTATTCTTTTGTTACTCACCAATTACATGCTACTAAGCATAAATAAAAAGATAAAACAAGTAATGCACATTCATTATGCAATACATATGGTGACATGTAATCCACCGAAACACATAAATGGAACTTATTTCTATTTACTTGGAAACAGATCCAATCATAGTCTTTTATGTTTGAGAAAAAGTTTAATCAGAGAATTACCAAAAAAAAAGTTTAATCAGAGTACTCCATATTTTAATAGAAACATGTAAGTCAAAACGGTTTATGACAAAATTTAATCGAATTTTCTATATTTTAAGGTATTATTAAAGTCCCTTCCGTTTGTATTGCATCAAGTAAGTCGACTATTTTTACAGATTTACATTACAGGACACACTACCAATGGTGAGACATGGTAAGTGCACAATGCATTTGAACGACTCGCTTAAAATCTTAGACTAAACAGGGTATCCTGTTCATATCTCCTGTAATCACGAATTGCTATAAAATCGGCATTCCATCATAAATATGCTAACTAAATAAATGAACAAGATTCTGAACCAAATGCAAAACCTTAATACAAATAAAGATTTTGACCATGACAGAAGATATTCACAATATTCCAATATTAATTTCCACATTTACGTTTCATCACCAAAAGCCGTTTCTTTTCTGCTGAATGGATTGTGAAAAAGAATAGATTTTGTAACTTGACAGTAGAGTGAGTGAGTTAAAAAAGAAGGTACATACATGAGATTGAGATTGAGATTGAGATTGCGATTGAGCCTGAGATTGAGATTGAGATTCAGTGGGTAGTCTGAGGATATTCTGAATGGAGAAGAGGCGATCAATGAGCTCGGCCCGCTCCATGGATTTGAGTTCAGAAGGTAAGGACGAGCCATTGGAGTCGATCCACCCTTCGATTTCGACGACGCTCACTTCCTTCGCCTCCGGAAAGGCGCGGAGCCAAGCTCGAGCCATGGCTTCCCATTCTTGAGACTGGTCGCTTTGTTCCTGCACTAGGGTTTCTGTTTGCGCTTGCTCTGCGACGTTCATCATCTGCCCTCTCGCGCCTCGGTTTTGATTACTTTCGAAACTGTTTTAATCTTGCCCAATTATTTACAGATCCTCTGCCGGTAACGAAAAATTACAAAAGCGTAATTCACGTGAAATTTTTTCCCTTATAAACAAATACAAAACCTCAATTTTATCAGTCTTGTTAATGCTAATTAGGGGTCCACATTAAGGGTATGTTTGGCGCTTTCTCTCTCTCTCTATTTTTTTTTAATATATTTGTTATTTATTCGAATATAAGTGTTTGGCTCGATAAAAAAAATAAAAATAAAAATAAAAATAAAAATAATACATGTATATCCTTATAAAAAAAATTAAACCCTAAACCTTGTATAGATTAAATAAGTTTACAAACATTCAATTTTAAATAGATACAAATTATATATAAATCAAATATAAATAAGATACAAATAAAAAATAAACAATTTAAATGGAGTCTAACATTTTATCAATCCATAATAATATATTTAATAAAATATTATTCTATATAATAAATTAAGCAATATATTAAAAATAATTAAAAAAATAAAAATAAAATAAAGAAAAAGCAAATTTGTTAGAACCCAACACCACCTTGCCAAAACACCAAGCACAAGTTATAGTGGTGGATTGCTACCTACTATTATATTTAAGTCATGCGACCTACTCACTACTCCTAAATATAAAGAAAAGAAAAAGATCAAGATTTGTCTTGAATTTTTGTTCTTTTTTTTTTCAATTTTTATGGTGGTGGATGAGTCACAATCCACTTATTATAGTAGGTTATCATGGTATCTACTCGCTTGTGATTCTTTAATGGTGGCTAGCCATAGACTGGTCTTAAAGTGATAATAAAGTGCTCTTAAGGTTTTAATGAATTTTCTTTTTTGTTTTGTGCGTTTTCTTTTTTATTTTTTAGCTTCTTATTTTTTATTATATTATTTAATTAATTATATTTAGTAATACTATTGCAATACTGTGGATTAAAGTATTGACTCTTAAAACAAATAGTGATGAGACACATCTCATGCATATGTTGAAAGAAAATAAATAAATAACTCATGAGTTTATAAAAGGGGTAGTGTCAAATTTGGTACCTCAAGTTTCACCATTTTTATAATTTATTACCTATACTTGAAAACTGTTAATTAACTATCCAATTAAACTTTTCAATGTCACATTCGATACTAGTTTTAACCCTATTCTAGTCTATCATCCTATGTGGACTATTATACCAATAATTACCTAACACGTGAAAAAGAAGAGCAAATTTGATTTAAACATTTATAGGTAGATGTCTAGGTGGGACTGACCGTCAAAGAAAGCAAACACTTAAGCATATATGGAGAAGTAAACATTAAAACAACTAGATTAAAATAGAAGCCCCAAATGGAGATTGGAAACCTTAATTTCTAAAACCTTGTTCTACAATTTCTTCTAAATCAATGACCCCTTTATGAGAAAGCCCCAAAAATTCTAAAGATCCTTAGCCATTAGAGATCTTAAATACATGATTTGTGCCACAACAATGAGAGAGACAAATTGGGAATGATAAAACCGGAGAGGAAACGCACAACAAAAATAATGAGAAAGTACATGCATGAAGACCTTGGTGATGGGAAAGGCTTCAACCATGTTTGTAGCATTTACACACCTATCTTCTTCTAACAATAATGGGCTTGTGCATTGCAAATGTGAATTAAAGGTGAAAGTCTCAACAACCAAGACATTCTACTTCCGACATAGGTTATCCTTCTCCACTTAACAAGAGTGGGTTTCACTACAGATGTTTTAATCTTACTTTCTAGGGTTTCACAGGGGTAGGTTTCACTAGGGTTTCACTTGCATATATAGTATCTCCCTCCTAATTTAGGCAAAAAAAAAAAAAAGACTTTGCTTTCTCCTCAAAAGGTCAGGTATTCAATTGGGTTTTGCAATTTTTGTATGGTTTTCTTCAATTTGGGAGTCAAATTGGGTTTCATTGTTTCATTCCATCGTTCTCTACAAAAGAGGGCTTTAACAATTCGTTTAAGGTTAGGGTTTCAATTTGTCATTAGGATAGCATTTTTTTTTCACACGATGTGATAAGCTAAGTGGACTTATCTTGTGCCACATTCACATGATCTCCCACGTGTAATGTATTAATTAGTTATTATATTCAGGTAGGATGATGGAATTGAATAGTATTAAGACAAGTACTGAATGTGACATCAAAAAGTTTAATTAGATCGTAAATTAACAATTTTAAAGTATATGTAGTAAATTGTAAAAATGGTGAAAGTTGAGATATTAAATTCAACATTACCCTATTCATAAATACCAAAACATGGATCATGTTTTTGTAGTTTCCTTTTTTAAAAACTTTTCGAAATAATAATAACCTTCTATGAACATTATAAACATTTTACTTTCAACCATTACACCATCACTACCATCATCACAAGTAGTCCAACACTACAGCCACTATGCTTTCACTTTAGACTCTATCAAGCTATATTATCTTGAAGTTAATAGAAATCCGTTGAGTTTAATAACATTGTCGGCAATTCTGAATTTCCTATAACTCAATTCTTGTCACTTTACAAGCAAAATATATATCCTTCGCAATAGTCGACATTAAACTAGGTCATTAAACACCCTCTAGTAAGTTCTTTAGCCTATATACTCTTAATCACAATCAAGTGCACAAAGTAAAACAATAATAATAATAATAATAATAATAATAATAATAATAATAATAATAATAATCTTGTGGTTACTCAATTGCATTTTGTTTCTCCTAAAAGGACCACCTTTATTATTTGAATTAACTTTTAGCCATGAAATCATAACTTAAATGGATTTAAATCTACTAATATGGATAAAGGTAGCTTATTTGGAAAGACTAAAGTTTGTCCCTTCAAGAGAACTTTTGCCAAGTGTTATGTGGATTCTTCCCTTTAAGAAACCCTCTACTAAGTGCCATGTGAATTTTTTTCCCTTCAAGAAAGACCCTACCAAATGTCATATGAATTATGTGAATTTTTTGTCAAGCACTATGATATCCTAGGGTAAATGAGTGATCATTGGGTTGCAAATTAGGCCTACCAGTTACTTGCAATATCTAGGGTCAATATGGTTCCTTTACCAAATAAGCAATATTCTTCAAGAGGGCTCTAAAAAGGTTATATGCTAGAAGTGTCTTAAGTTGTAAAGTCTTAGATTTCAAAGAGTTTCTTAAATATAAGCTTAGGTCTAATAGCACATTTTAGTGTCAAAGGAGCTTTTTACAAGGGTGCTCTAATGCAACACTTAGCACCTTGTAACACACAAAGTGATGCTAAATTAAACCTAGCACATACACAATAAGTTTATGGAGAGAAAGTAGAGAGAGGTTTAGAGAAATATAACTTCAATTAATAATGGATAATTTACAAATGAGGGTTAACCCTCTTTATATACAAAAGGCCATCCCTAATGAAAGCTCAAGATATGTCTAATTCAATTACTACAATTAAATCCTACCTACTACATATTTGAGACTATCACCTACTCTTACTTATCAGACCTACTAATATACATTGAATCTAAACAACTACATTTGCCAAGCTTTCTCCATTAGGCCTCCTCTAGGTTGTAATTTAGGTATCTAGTTAATTTATCCATGACATTTTCACCCACCAAATTTAATAACACCCTTATCATAACTTCTACTGTAGATTTATCTCAACTATATTTCCCTATCCTTAGCTTAAATTTCATATATACATCTTCTTCCTTCTAATAATGACATTCCCAATAGTCATCCATCTCCTATTAGCGAAACATGCTTCCTTAATCATTCCTAGTTTATCCTCCCTATTGGAACTCTAACCCACTCCAACAAATCTTTCGAGCTTTATCTCCGTAGAGCCCTACCATTGACTTCCTCTAAAGTGATGGGAATCAAGGATCGACAAGTCTAATCATAAGATCTAGTTCTAGAGGTTTACAAAATCTAGTGAAGATGGTCCTTCATGGAGAGTTGAAAAATGATGAGAAAGTGTTTGCTAGAGGATTTAGTGTTCATTATAAAACTTTTGATGGTCACATTGAGTTGATCTTAAGTGGCCAAGAGATAAATGAATAGATAGAGAAAGTTTAGATTCAAAAGGGAGTGGAATTAGCCAACAGGTAAATGAATAGATAAAGCAAGTTCAAATTCAAGAGGGAGTGGAACTAAAAGTACTAGTGAAGGAGCAAGAAGGTCTACATCCAATCAACGTGAGGCCATGAACATTAACCATGAACATTGATTTTGGACTATGTATTTGCTTGATTGAGTTGTTGTGAAAAACCTAAAATTAAAAAAAAAAATCAATAGAATTAAGAAGGAATATTTGAAGTCAGTTAAGAAATGGTTTATAAAATTTAGAGCCAAAATTTTCCAAAATGACTATTTTACCCTTAAACTTAGCTTTATCAAAAATAGTCCCGAAATAGCTTAGTGACCTTAAATAAAATTCAAAGACCTAGATTAAGTGAATAAAATTGTTAATGGATTATTTAGAGTCAGTTGGAAAAAGGAAAAATTAAATGTGGAGATCAATTTTACAAAATAACCTTTTTTCCTCTTAACCCAATTTGACCACAAGTTGATGCCCAAAATCAAACAACTTAATTAATGTCATATAGAGATATTTTTAAGTCATTGATAGTGATCTCTTGAAATTTAAAGATGATTTACCAAAAATGATCCCTTTTACCCTTAAAGACGGTTTTATTGAATTTAGACTCATAATTTCTAAGAGACCTTAAATATAGCTCCAAGACCTTAATTAGCTAAATAAAATCAATTACAAAATATTTAGAGACAATTGGAAATGAAAATTTTTAATTTAAAGTTCAATAGGATAAAATAACCAAAATGCCCTTAGGCTTATCTTATAGAGGAGTAACTAATCAAATTAATTCCAATGGCATTTTAATAATGAGGAAACACCATTTTTCAGCTGAAATTAGAGTGGGAAGAATATAAAAAGTACAATGGCATTTTTGTAAAATTGGAGATATATCCCATAACCTAGCATAAACCCTTTAAACCCTAGAGTACCTTTGTTTTATTCCTTTAAATCCTAGCCAAAAACCTATTTAACCCCCCTACCCCTCCCCCTCTTAAATGTCGTGTAACTAGCAACCCTCATTTCATTTTTCTAGAACACTATCTAAGGTAAATATTCTCAAAAACTCATTAAGCTTATTCTACTCCTTAAACCTCTTAATACCCATTAAACTCTATACTGATCTAGTTGCTTTCTTATAAGTTTTAAGCTAAAAATCAAGTGGGATTTGAAGCTAAAGGGGGCGTCTTACACATGATTTGGGTGTGAAGGTAAGTAAGAAAATGACTTGATTCGAGTAAATTTTAGTTGTAAATCGTAAACCTAAGTAATGTATGATATTTATTATGAAGGAAATCAATTAGGAGTTTGGGAAAAATACCATCTTGGAGATGGGTAGGCATGGTTGGGAAAAGATTTGGAATTTTCTTGGATCTTCAAAAAGATAAGTTTAAAATTTTGTTTAAGTTGGTGATTTAATATAGTTTTATGTTTGGTGATTTGATAATTTTTTGAATGTTGAGGATATATTGAAATGTTCTCATTGTGCTACCACTTAAATGGATGTATTTTAGGTGTAATTTGATGATTAGAGTGTAGATTTATGTTGAGACATAATGAATGTGGTGATTGGTGTTGAGGTTGTACGTAGAAATCAAGTTTGATGCATGTAAATGGAGTATGTGCTATATACTATCCTCACCATCACTATTATGATGCAAATGAGGCTTAATTTTCTTGTTAAATTTGAATGGAATGTTAGGCAGTGATAAATTAATTATCGGGTAAGAATTTTTTATACCTAAAATGGTTTTGACGATTAAAAGGTAGATATAACATGTAGAGAGTTGGAATTGATCGTATGGATTGAGTTAGTGGTTGGATGAGTTAATCTAGTTGTTAATTTATGAATTTCCAATAGGTTACTATGTTCTTAGAGTGATAAATTTGATGAAAATTGAAATTACTTGATAAATGTTAAGTTTGGTGAAGTTTATGGATCAATTGGGTTGAATTGGAAGATTATGAGAACTTGAAATGTTGATTTCTTGTATGATTTTTGGCAAATATTTAATTACGAAAAAATACAATATACTATTTTTATTTTGAGTAAATTTGATGGAATTATCATTTAATAAAAGTTGGATTGAATATAAAATGAGACCTAGAGGTAAAGATGTGTAGAAATTAGACTAGTTGAATGGATGAGAATAAATTAAGACATGCTTTGTTTTGATTACCTTGTTTTGGAAATATTTTTTGCTTGAAAATGAAAAATAAATGATGCATTGGACACTAAGAAGAAGTAGGAATAAGTAGGCTTTGATTTGGAGTGATTTAGACATAAATTGAATAAGTTATGGGCTCTTAAAGTTGAAAATTCATAATTAAGTTTGATTTAGTAGTTCAAGGGCTCTAAATTAAATAAAATAAGGTTTTTTTATATTAAAATGGGTAGTAGAAGTAATAAAGAAACAAATTGTGAGGACCTAAACTTAAGCAATAATGTTAAAATTAAAATAATATATATATATGTGTGTGTGTGTGTAAGGTAAAATCAATGTATATATATATGTATATACATGTTATATGCTAAAAATAAAATAAAATATATAAAATAAAATAAAATAAATATATATAAAAATAATAATATGAATTATATGGGCATATATATATATATGGAATATATATATGTAAAAAAAATGTACATATTATATTATATTATATTATAGCTAAAAAGAAAATAAATAAAAGAGGAAGGAAAAAAAATACAGAATAGCACCCTCTTTCAATGTCAGCAAAATTAAGTAATATATATATATATATATATATAGACATTAGAATAGAGAGAGAGAAAAAACAAATCATCAAAAATTAGATAAAAAGAAAAACCAAAATTCTCTCCATTTCATCCGAATTTTCTGGGCAAATTGAAATTGAAATTGAAATTTCCAACATGCAATCATCAAGATAGGAAGAAAAACAAGATTGAAGTAGGATGCAATAAGAATTTGAAGAAATTGAAGGAAAAAAAAAATCAAATTAAGTAGGGAGGATTTTGTCTGTTCGTTCAAAGGGGGTAGGGTAAATCTGCTGCTAGGCCAAGCTAGGGTTAAGGTTTTGGGTGGGAGAGGATTCCGGCCGACATAGTGCTTTCCGGCTTTAGTGGCCGGAGGACGGTGAACGAAGCATCCCTTGGTAACACCTAAAACTTCATATTTTTTGTTAAAAATATCAAATGTTGATGAAAAATTATGATTTTTGGTATTATGGCATAATTTTGTATGAATATTAATTTGATAATTTTATTTTTCTAAAATTTGATTCACAAATATGTGGTCCTTAAGAAATGCTCTGTTCTGGTCGTAAATTAAATTGGAAACTAAATAGGTCAAATGATGTATTTTTGATGTAATTTTTAGTATATAAGATCCTTATATGATTTATTAGATCACCAAATCAATAATTGTTCAGATTGGAGTCGTTTTCTATTTTTAGTGAATTTTTCAAGCTAATTACCTTGTTCTGGCCGAATTAAATCCTTAGCAAAATTAGAGAATTTGATTTGATTAGTTGAATTTGATGTTCAATTGAGGTTCATTGAAGCATAATATGATTTTAAGAAGCTTGGGTTAGTTACGAAACAAAAACGGGAGTGTTCGGTGCAAGATCGTGATAATTTAGAACCATATGATACAATATAGAATCAGATCGAAATTTAATTACATTAATATATAATAGAGCGTAGTATGCCCGTATGTATATGAATTATAAATTGTATAAAAATGGTGGATTATACGAGGTTAGGATGGAATTTAGGGGTTTGGAATACTGAATTAGCAATATAGGGTTCAATAGAGTGAATGAGATAACATTGATTGGTATACTGATGATTCAGGTGTTTCTGTTGAGTAAGGAGGACAAAGGAATTTGGCCAGTGCGACTATTTGGATTAGCATACATTGTTTCAGGTGACTACCCCCTTAACTCCTCTCTTGGGTACAAGTGGTTGATAATGTAAACTACTTATTGTTGGCTGAAATTATCCTATACGATCACTTACTGTGATCAATGCAAGAGGATTGTTGAATTACATTGGTTTGCTGATGGCTGGTTGTGTGTCATGATATGATTGGATTATGAGAAAAAAAGGGAGGGGGGGGAACATTCTAGAAAATCCTAGAATGATAATTGGGTGCGGGATTTGATTATACTATTCCTGATTGTATGTGATGTAATGAACTTAAAATATTGAATGCTTCATGATTGTGATGTAATGCTGGGTTATTTTTAGCTTATTAGATGGAGTTTATACGACTAGTTAAGTTCATACTATTGTTGTCTTGGTAACGATGAAATATTTAAATGGATAATAAAACGGGGTTTAGGCTATAAGTACCTACTAACCCAAAACACTTAATGTAAGAAAAGTCTCTTTCCCTACCTAGTAAGTTTGTGGTATGACCTTGAGTCGACCCGAATGGGTTTGAGGCACGGTCGACGGACCGATCCGGTTCAGTGACCTATGGGGATCTGGTCACCCCTTTTGTTCGAGGCAAGTGAAAGGCGAGCTGAATGTTTCTAACTAAAAAGAGTATATAAGGATGTCTTAATTGGTTGAGAAAACATTAAGTTTTGAAAAGTACATGAGGGTAGTTTATCTACCAGTTGACAGGCTTTGCCTGGATTAACTGAAAAATATTTGTGACATGTGAGTAAACAAGAGTGATTGAAATGGTCTCCAATGAAAAGGTTACGAGTTTAGCAAAATGGAATTACAGGGAAAATATCACTAAGTAAGATCATGGTGATGTTAAAATGTAATAAATTGAATTGGGTTTCTTGCGAGTATAACTTGAGTTGAAAACTTGCTTGCTTGAGTAATCACTTCGAGGTATTTGATAATATTGTTGATTACTATTATGTGATTTTGTTGTTTGTTTTTACTGGGTTGCTTGATTTTATACTCAGTATGCTTCTTAAGAAGCTGAGGGGTTAGTGTTTTTGCCAACCTCAGGTACAGGTACTAAAGAATAAGTTATTAGAGACTCGGGTTTTTGGAGAGCGTCAATAGAGGCAAAAAAGCCCTTAGTTTCATTTTGGAACCTCTATTATTTGTAATAAGATCTATAGGTGTTAATCTTCAGATTGTAATGTAAATATTTATGTGTATAAGGTTGGATTTGTAATCTTTTGAGCCACTTAAGGCTACAAGATTAATCATGGGCTATGCCTACTTACCGGGAATGCAGATCCCGATGGTATATATATATGATGTATGATGTGACAGGAGATTTTAAGTACATGTGTTTAGATATGATGTGGATATGAAATGATAACGCTGTTAGCATCATTTTACAGGACGTTTATAAAATTTCATACGGGTTGGAGTTACAAGTTCAATATTAGTAGAATTTGCCTTATCTCTAATTCAGAGACGGCATAGCAACCCACCTACAGGTACCAAGGATAGTTACAGGAATTTTGGAATAAGTTCAAGAATCAGACCTAATAGGTGGGTCGCTACACAAATGGTTTTGATTTAACTTCATTTAGGTTTAAATTGAATAAGTTATAGTCCTTTAAAATTAAGGCTTTTAATTAATGATTAGTTTAATTAAATCAAGTTAAGGCTAGCCCAATCACAAGTCAGCCCAACCAAATAGGCTTAAAGACCGCTCTTTTACCCTCCTCTTAGGTGGCCCATTTAATTAACATAATTTGATTAAATAGGCTTAATTAATTAAATTATCCTAATTAAACCAAAATAAAATATTGACATAATAATGTGAACCAATAACTCATGGGCTCAAGATCTAAAATCCAAAATATAATTGAGCCCACTTCTTCTTAAGGCTTATATCCTAAATGAACATCTGTACAATAAGTAACTCAATCAAGCCTCAAACCAATTTAAGGCTCAAATCAAATTAACTAATTAAAATGAAATAGACATGAGCCTAATAAAATAGAATAAACATGCATTATTATAATAAAACCTAAATTGGCCCAAGACCCAAAACCTATTTGGAGCCATAAATTTTTAGGGCTTATAACCTAAATGGGCATTAACAAATAAATCAAATTTAATTGGGTTTTAAAGCCTACAAGGCCCTAAAACAAAGAACTTAAAATCAAAATTGAAATTGAACCTAATAATCAATTAGGCTTAAAACATAACAAATAGGACAAATTAAATACAATGGGTCTAGGTAAATTAAAATAGATGAAAATAACCTAATTAGACTTAAATGAAATTAATTATTATAATTAGACTTAACTAAATTAATTAGTGCTAGTAGGCCTAATTTTAAATATAATTGGGATGCTATTCTTAAAAGAGCTCAAATACCTTAATTGGGCCTTAAACACAACTAGACTTAAAAAAAAATCAAATAACTTATTAAGTTTAATTAAATAAACCCTAAATGATTCGAGTTACAATTAATTAAAAGTTAATCGAGCTTTGATAACCTTAATTGGGCTTGTAACTAGTAAAGACCTTAACTAGTTTAAACCAACTTTGGAATAGAATTTAATTACTTAGAATAATCAACTGACTTAAAATTTCCTCTTTGATATATAAAACCAACTCAATTGAGTGGTTCGGAACTTGGATTGTAATTCGGGAAACATTAACCTTTTAAGTATGAAGTAACTTGTGTGTTGCATTCTAGATTAAAAAATTAAACCAAAATAATAATTAAACATGGTTAGGTAAATGCTTGCCATTTGTGCACGGTTATTTGAGCCAGCAAGTGATAAAGCATGGATCAGGATTATAGTTGTGATCATATATCTTGAAATGATATAGTAGTTAGGCACTTAGGCCACCAAGGGTGATTCACGCGAGTAGTTAATAAGTGAGATTATGTCAAATAATAAGCACTGTAAGTGAATAGAAAGTATATCGAAAGTCATCTAAAGTTATGGGACCCGATGGATGATATGATATGACTAGATTGTAATCAATGCGTTTGCATAATGGTAAGATTACTTAGATAAGGCTACTTAGGTGTACGATTTTCAACGACGTGGAGTATAATTGCTCCCGTCAACCTCTAATGTCTGTTGTAGTGGAATCAAACTCCATGTCCCCCATCGTGATGTCTAAAGTTATAAGCACTCCCGTACTTGATTTTTAAATAAAATAATTAAATGAATTGAATGATTGTCTACTACATTAGAATATAGACCTACTTAACATGCATGTATGTGTTTACGTTACTGTGTACTTAACCCTTGTGTCTCACTCCCTTTTCTTTTTCAAGTGAGGATTGTTTAGTGGGTCTCCTATTCAATTTGATAGATTTAAACTCCAAAGAGGAGAATGGGGACTAAAATGAGGACTTAGATTTCAAGAGCTATCATTGATTTAGTTTCTTGTTTTTAGCTTAGACTTAGTATTACATTTTAGGTACCATATTAGACTTTTATAGGAGCCACATGTGACTCTAGAGCCTATTTACTTATGTATGTATTCCATGAGCCCTTTAGGCTCAAAGACTTAGATTTCTATTTCGTGCTTCCACTACATTTTCCAAACTTAACAAACCTCCAAAATGTTTTTCAAAATCAATAAACCACAAATTATTTTTAAAATTTAATCAATGATTTCAAAGTTTTAAAACTAGATCAGAAACCAACTTAATAATTATAATTTTATGTATTCTAGTTAAGTAAGATACATAGTGAATTGTCGATACTATAATGAATTAGAGACATAACATGATAGTTCATAATCAAGGTACATGGTTGTGAGCCTTGACTGTGAACCTCCAAATGAGTTCTTTTATGTTATTTCATGACTATTTTATTTTCTTTAAGAATTACAAGTTTTCCATTGTTTAGTTAGGGTATAAATACTCTGTAAAAACCCTAGTTACTTTTTTTTTTATCTCGGTTAAATGTCAATTTTCCATTGAGAGTTTATCTTGCTTATGTTCCTATCAATTCATTACATTTGAATTGTGGCGAACAATCCACTTAATTTTATTCATGCGTAATATCGAGTGAAGCAAATGTAGTTTGATTCTTGTTGGTGCATTATATCCATCAAAAAGTCATTCACATTGTTTTAAAACACATTTAATTTTTAAAAGTACAAAAGTAATCATTCCATTATTTGCAAAAACAAAAGATTGTGAGATTAATAGATTGATTGTGAATTGGTAGTAATCAACTTGGGGCACATCATAGAGCCTCCTCTACAAAAGATAGACTTTCTTCTTCTCTAGAAACCAACTTACCCATTTTATCATTTGTTATGATACCTTAGAACAATAAGACTATGCATTGGTGTGATCAATTTTGTAGCTCAACAATCTTCCCATTCACTAAAACTATACAATGGGATTTCTTACCGAGCAATCAAGTATAGTTATACCTTAGAACAATAATGGCATCAATCATATCCAAGAAGTTCATAGAAATGGCAAACTAAAAGTCATTAATAGAGACTAGTATATTCCCCCTTCCACACCAGCTACTAATCCTAAAATCCACATTTTTAACCACCTTTGATATTGAGACCTCTTTCTAGTTTATGGTCTTGAATCATGATTTACTCCTCTTCACTTTTAACCTAACTTCATCAGCAACATCCTTCAAAATGAACAAATGCAAGGCTCCTATATCTACCATTACATTCATCCTTTTCGCAACCTATGCACCTCGTTGTTTTTAGATTGTATAGCATAAAGTAGGATAATATGTCAAATTGACCTTTGTCATCATCTTCTAACTTGTCCTCTACTGTTAGAGCATCTAATCACTCATTCTTCGAGCAATTCCTAACAAAATGTGGCCAGTTACAAAAGTAACATTTTAGTTATAAGATTTTCTTCCTTTCTACCACCTTCTCTATCATCTTGTCATTCCTTTTCGGTGGACTTGAAAATCTACTATTTTTTTGTCTCTTCCTCTTCTTCATCTTCATTACTTATGAAAAACCATGCTTTCCACTTTTAGACTCAATTAATAGGTTAATATTACACTTGGTGCCTAAACATTCAATAATTTTTTAATTAATAATCTAAACTTTTCAAATACGAATTTAAGTACTCAATTGAACAACTTTTTACTATTAGTGTTCGCATTGGAACTAACACAGTTACTACCATTTACCATGTTGGCATAAAGGGCAAAGGGCTACTTGCCATGTGTACCATCTCAATTAAAAACATAGAACATTGGTTAGACATAATATATTAACATTGCCCCTTGGAAAAACAAAATGAGTAACAAATAATATACTTTATTAATGTTGAATTTACATTTCGTTGTTAACCATAAACCATTTCATTAAAAAAAATGAAAATTTTCAAAAAAAAAATGCAATACAAATCCTAGAAAGTTTCATGCAAAACTCATTGGAGCTATAGCAACTCTAAAACTTATGAAAACCACTAGAGATCGAAAATTAGCAAGGATTTTCTTCATAGTAAAGTTGTTTTCTCCATAGTCAAGCCCATAAAAGCTCTAACAACTCTAAAATGGATGAAACCCACATCATTTCATCAAGCCACAACAAAAACAAAAACTAATCTAAATATGTGAAAGTTAAAATCCACCACAAAACCATTGAAACTCACAAAAGCTACAAAGTTGTTTAATCGTCACTCACCACTACAAATAAAGAAAGGGAAAAATAAGTAAATTTTTGCAAGCTAAACAAAACACAATGAACAAAATTCACACAACCCATATAATGGACATGATCTAGCTTAATTTCATCATATTCTTCTCCATTCGACAACTTCCTTTGCTAACTCCATGTTTTTCGCACCAAATCCAACTCTATACTCTTAAAGGATTTAGATACAAAAGCAAATCCTCATTTAATTTCAAGAGCTAAATCATTTAGAACATAATTAATATAACCATTATGTCGAATGACAACATTAACAAGCATTAAGCATTGTAGGCTTTCGCTTTTGACAATTTATAATAACAATATCAAGTAAAATAAATAAAACTTAACACTATTAGATGCACACTTGCATTATATGTGTAATTAAAAATAAGTTTTTCTAATATAATACCAATAAAAATATATAAATATAAAGAACATATGGTACTAATGGTTTTATTGTAGCAATCTATTGATAATCACTTAAAATTCATTAAAAAAAAAAGTTGTATGTAAAAGATTTATATATATATATATATACAACTAGTAAACACCTAAAACTTTAAAATTCGTATGAAGGCACATAATGCAAATTAATCTTCTAAAAGGGATCATTTATAAGCCATGATTTAATATTTCCTGTGTAATTATGTTGATGATTTTTTTTCTCCGTGATTGTGAAAGTTTAACCTATTTACACTATTATGTACAATATTCTCCACTAATATCTCATTTGCCGATTTTGTAGACATATTGTTACTTCTTCCACAAAATAAGTTAAATATGATACATTTATAATGTACTATTACCATTGCTCATTTCTTCTTCTTTTTTAACGCATTTTTAATACTATTTATGGATATTTTTTTCCTTCCCTAAATCATTGATGTATATTATTTATTTAACTCTTTTTATTTTATTATATGGTCATATCTAGTTTGTACATACACAATATAGTGCACATTTGGTAATTTTTAAGGTGAAAAATCTTATGAGCCATTATTACAATATCATAAATCAAAGGACCAGGAATAAATAAACTCTGAAATGGAGAAATGATGACATCTAAAAGTGGCTGCAAGTGCAACCTATTTGATAATACTTTAGAGAAAATTTTATATGCAAATTTAACTAAATTGATTAATTGAAATCGTTAACTTAGAAATGAGAATAGGTTAAAGTTGAGAGGATTGAATCTAGATTAATAAAAATATTGAAATATAATTTGTATTTATTTATATAGCAATAAAATTATCCATCTTCTTAATATTTGAAAGTTAAGAATTTTTTTTTTTACATTTATTTTTCTTGGTCTAGATTTTTTTTTAAGTAAATTGGTGCATTATTCATAAAACAACAACAACAACAACAAAAGACGATCCATTATAGCCCAAAAGATCTGATTGAGTTCCTAAAGGAATTGGATTGGATTGATTAGGTCAACCAAATCTTCTCAATTCGCTGTAAAGGCAAATCTAAGGGATAATTGGATTGATTTTATGGCCAGGTTTAAGTTAAATAGGTTGGGACGACCGAAACAACTTAGTTTAGCAACATTGAAATTGAGTAGTATCACGTGGATGACTCGCTTTATAAATGACAACACCATCAGTTTCATCGGCAATGGGAGGAAACATACCTTGATGCATAAAGTTTCCGTTAAGTATTGTTGAGCCTAAATTCAAGTTCTTTTTTCTTAATCCAATTTACACTAAACCCTATCTCATTTAAGGTAAATGCTCAACTAAGATTAAGAAAATTTTTATTTTGAATCTAATTTGAAAAAAAAAAAGGAGTCGCCACCCGATTGAGATAAGGAAAAATGTTAAATTAAAACTAATAGAGTATATTATTAGTCTTAATTTAGACATTAGCCTGCGTAAAACCTTTTTAAAAAGAAAAAAAAAAGAAAAAAGAAAAGGTTGCAAAGGTTACTATTGAGGTCATCCTAGAGGTACTTACGTACCAGCTATTTAGGATCAAACCAGTCGTAGTTCGCAAAGGTTGCTTTCCTAAATTTGTTAAAAATAAAAATTATAATTTTTTAAATTTATATCTAAATTACAATTTTTTAGATTAAAAAATATTTTCTTTTTATGCTCTAATGTCTTAAAAATGTATAAAATAATTGAGAAAAAAAATTAAAACAAAAAAATGTCTTAACTAAAAAAAAAAAAACCCTAAATGTCTTAAAAAATTAAAATAGCTAAAAAAAATAAAAAAAAATTAATAAAAAATATAAAATGTCTTAAATATATATATATGAATTAATAAGAAAAAAAAAGTCCAAATTTCTTAAAAATATAAAATAACTAAAAAATTCCTAAGAAAGGAAATTTTTTCTTTTTACTTTAAAATGTATTAAAAATATATAATAACTAAAAGAAATTCTTTTTTTTTAATTTCTTAAAATACATATATAATAACTAAAGAATTTTCTTTATATTGTTTCTAAAAATAATATAATAAATAAATAAATTTTAAAAGAAAGGATGAACCTAGGTTGCTTGTCAAATCCAATGACAACAGCAGCAAGACGTTGGAGGACAATGGGGAGATGGTGGAGGATGGCTGGCATTAGATGCAGTGGTGGTGGCCAGAGCTTCCAGAAGTAGGGAGCGCAACTAGATCGTTAGAGTGGAGTGATAAAAAAAAATTAAAGAGACAGAGAGGACGTTGTTGGAAGTGAAAAAGAAAGAAAGAAAAAAAAATTAATGGAAAGGTTTGAGCTTTTTTTAAAAAAAAATTCCACAATGGTGTTTAAGCTAGATGGGGCTCTATTTATAGGAAAATGCAAGTTGAACGAATAAAGGAGAAGAAAGGTCAAAGGTCGAAGATTTTTTTTTTTTAATTGTGGAAGCATTTTTTATTTTAATTTCTTTAATTAATGACTTTATTGCACTTTTAATTTGATTTCGAAAGTTATTTGCTTCTTGAATTATATTGTTTGATCTTTTGTAAGTTTTGAAACGTCAAAAGAAAGGAAAAAAAAATTCTTTGAGCTCCCCATAGTCTTCCATGGCTAACAGGTCAAAGGTCAAAGATGATGAAAACTTGGGTACAACCTACAGTTTTCATTGTAACAGAAATGGAGAAAAAAGAAAAAGTGGGTTAAACCTACATTTTGTAAGGCAAAATATTGAAAGAAAAAAACGTAGGTTCAACCTACATTTTTCACTATGAGAAAAAAAATCTCATGCATTTGCATGGGCAAGGATTTAACCTTAGGTCTCTTGCAATTTTGTGCGTGTGTTTTCCAATAAGCCATTGGCCTATGCCTTGGTCATATAATGTAACTAAATTGCATTTATTCTATTTTTGTATTATTAAAAAAATAAATAGATTAAAAATAAAATAAAAATGGTATGTCTATAACTATCCCTCTTTGTGGTGAAGTTTGAAAAAAACATTACTACAAAGATCAAAGAGATACACCATTTTTGCCTATCAGTGTACTATGAAGAGCTATAGAAATATTTCCATGAACTAGCAAAAGATGTCTAGGATGGTGTTTTATGGGCTGACTGTCTTTTATTGGGAAACAACCTTATAGACTAGTAACCTTAAGAAGAGAGGAATTTTAGAATAATGCCCTTGTGAGCTGACTAATTTGCATAGAAAAGTGTTTATTATAAACTAGTAACCCTAAGAAAAGATGAATTTAGGATAGTGTCCCTATGAGCTGACCAATGGGAAAGCATCTATTATAGACTAGTAATCCTAAGAAAAAAAGGAATTTCTAGATAATGCCCCTGTGGGCTATCTAAGCTATATGAGAAAGTGTCTATTACAAACTAACAACCTTAAAAATAATATTTAGAAAAGTGCCCTTATGGGCTGACTAATTTTTATGGGAAAGTGTCTATTATAAACTAGCAATCCTAACGAAAGATGAATTTAGGATTGTGCCCCTGTGGGCTGACCAATGGGAAAGCATCTATTATAGACTAGGAATCCTAAGAAAAAAGGAATTTCAAGATAGTGCTCCTGTGGGCTAACTAATTTTTATAGTAAAGCACCTATTACAGACTAACAACCTTAAAAATGATATTTAGGAAAGTGTCTCGTGGGCTAACTAATTTTTATAGAAAAGCTTCTATTATAGACTAGCAACCCTACAAATGAATTTTAGGAAAATTCTTTTGTGGCCTAATTATCCTAAAGCATATTAAAATTTAACTACTTGTGCATGACATATTTTTAATAGTGAAGAATTTTACCTTGCTTTGTAAATAGTGCTTAAACAATAAACCTTCTTTCTTGAAGTTCAAAACACATGTTTACTTGTCTCCGTCTTGAATCAACTCCTTTTATCGTTGGATGAAACATGCTTGTGTGATATTCACTTTCACTCCAGAATTTCAACTCTTTCAATTCATTTGCTCACATTATCTTTACTCTTGTTATTTGGGACTTTAACTTGAAGCAGCAAAAGAAACTCCTTTTCGAAAAAGGTAAAACCATGATAGAGTATTTGAAAAGTTTTCATTATTCATTATTGTTTTATTCCTCACAGCTTCCCTTGTGTTTTAGTCTATAAGGCAAAACAGGAGTAAAGGAGAAAGAAATTTATCAATGAGGGAGATGATTAATCCGATGACCAATGGGGATATCCACTTTACACGTAGATGGTAAAAATTAAACCACCAAGAGACCAATGATATTTTCAATAAACTCAAGTAAGATTCCATTGATTCATCAAGGATAATATATTTTAACTATATTAGAATTTACAAGGTCCTTCAAATCTAGACATTTTATATATGACAAAATTAATGCCCCTCTAGATAACACTCTCTTTACAAAATATGGCCTCTCATAATTACAAGTGAACTTCCCTCTAGAATCTTGTATATTTGGGAGGATCTTCCTTAAAACTAAGTCACCCTCTTGAAAACGTCGAGGTCGCACTTTTTGATTAAAGGCTCTAGCCATTCTTTGTTGGTAACATTGACCATGGCATAATGCTACTAAACTCTTTTCATCAATTAGGCTCAATTGGTCAATCCGCTTTTTCACCCAATCGGCTTCATCCAGTTGAGTTTCTAACAATACCCTAAGTGATGAAATCTCAACTTCAACTAGTAATATTGCTTCAATACCATATACCAAAGAGTAAAGGGTAGCTCCTATTGATGTTCTAATGGAGGTCCAATAGGCCATGAGTTCAAATGGTAACATCTCATGCCAGTCTTTATAAGTAACGACCATCTTTTCAATAATTCATTTGATATTTTTATTGCCGCTTCTATAGCTCTATTCATTTGTAGTTGATATGGAGTGGAATTCTTGTGATTGATTCCAAAATGTTAGCACAATTCTATCATGAGCTTGTTGTTAAGGTTCGTGCCATTATCTATAATAATTGACTTAGGAGATCTATATTGAGAAATAATGTCCCTTTTGATGAATTTGACCACTATTCCTTTGGTAACATTAATATATGAGGAAACTTTGACTCGTTTGGTAAAATAACCGATTGCCACCAATATGAATCAATGACCATTGGATGCTTTTGGGTTAATTAGTCCAATTATGTCTAAACCCCATATAGAGAATGACCATGGTAAAGAAAGTGTATGAAATTCTTGAGAAGGGGCATCCATTTTGTTAGCATAAATTTTACATGGATGACAACATCTTACATGTTTGATGTAGTCGGATTCCATAGTCAACCAGTAATAACCCCATCTCATGATCTTCCCAGCCAGCATATAGCCATTAATTTGAAGACCACATATTCCCTCACGTATCTCTTTCATAAGGGTGTCTGCTTCTTTCTCACCCACACATCTTAATAATGTGCTGTCAAATGACCGCTTATATAGTGTGGATCCACTTAACAAAAAATGACTCGCCAATCTTCTAAGCATTTTTTTGTCTTTCTTGTCAGCTTTTTTTGGATATCTTCCTTCTTGAAGAAGGATCTTGATGTGATAATACAAAAGCTTATCATCTTGTGTTCCTTCAACAGCTAAACAAAAAGCAAGTTTATCTTCAATCTCGATTTTGAGAGGTTAGTTTTCTACCCCTTTTGTTATTTGAGTCAAAGATGCCAATGCAACTAGAGCATCAGCAAACTAATTTAGTATCCTTGGTATATATGTGAATGTGATCTCTCCAAACTTCCCTATTAATCATAACAAGTGACAGTGATAAGATACAAATTTTGTATTTTTCGTCTTATACTCTCCTCAGGTTTGACAAATGATGAGTGAGGAGTCCCCATATAATTCTAATTCATGAATTCCCATAGCTAAGACCATTTTGAGACCTAAAATGCATGCTTCATATTCTACGATATTGTTAATATATGGAAACACACTACAACAAATTCAATCTTAGATGACATTTAATAAAGTTGCTAAACATGAAATAAATGTCGCAAAAAAGATTTAGCCACATTTAATAATCGTTGCTAATTGATAAAGGCATATTTTATCATGTTGTATCTTGCGATTGGTATATATATTATTGTCAATTATTAGAAATTTCCAATAAAAAGATACATAAATTGCATTTATGTTAATATCTTAGGGATTAATGGACTTGAAGATGTACATGATGCAAAGCATGAAGAAATCACAAGCAAGGGATGAGACACAGCCGTGCCTAAAAGAAGAAGGAAAGAAATAAATGCCGAGAAGCTTATGGAGTTATCCCACGGCCGTGGTTTATGTGGTGGCAGTAACAACCACATTACACACGGCTGTGCCTCATGTGGTGGACTGTCGACTTTTCATATTCTTGTGCAATTTGTACGTTTCTGCAAAGCATAAAAGGAGGGGTGAGAAAGAAAAGTGGGAGAAAAGACACGACCGGGGGGAGGAGAGGAGATTTTGAACAATTTGGCAGATTTGAGAACTTTGTTTTGAGAAACTTTAGCTTTTTACAAGGGAATTGAAGATTGAATTCAATTGTGCTTCCATCAATTGAGATCAAGTCAGAAATCTCTGAAGAGTTGTTTTAGGATCTTATTTCCAGATTTGCTACATATTGGTGACTTCTTATCCTAATCATATTTTGCATTTCTGTGAATTGGTTTTTATGTCTTTAATGGATTCTTTAACATTTTTCGTTGAATTTTGTCTTGTTGTTATCTATTGTATGGCTGGCTAATTTCATTTGTGGGAATAGTGGATGAAGCCCAGTTTGCTAAAATGATCAGTGTAGTTTGGTTATGAGATTGACATATATGTGGAGTATTCATGTTGAGAATTCCTATAATTTCAATTTAATTGTGATAAGATTAGATTGTTAGAAATCCAATCAATACGAAAGTGGAGATAGGATTTGTTAGGAATTCTTAATTAGACTAATGAGTCAATGCGAAAGCGGCATTAATTGGTTTAATTAGGGTTCATATAGAGATTAAAGCTATGTTCTAATTAATTAGTCACTAAGAGATTAGGCATAATTGTATTAGGGCATAAGGCGATCATAGCATTGAAAAATGTATGAGAGTTTATTAGAGTCCTCTATTAATTAGAGATACGAAAGTGGACTAATTGATTTGAGGTTTAAAATGTTGAACTCGCGTTAATAACCACATATAAGTTGATTTCAATAATTTAATGGTAGTTTGATTAGCATGACTAGGGTGAATTCTAAATTCCTACTGTTCAATTGGAAGTATTTATAAGAATTTTATAATTCTTATTAGCATAGAACTTAATTTAATCTCTTTAGTTAAATATAAAAAAGATTCCTGTTTGAATTACCTAAATATCAGTATAAGTTATTATAGGTTTGGTAATCTTTTTAGTCCTCGAGAGAACGATACTCTACTCATCATATATTACTTGATTGCGACTTAGTATACTTGCTAGCGGTTTCACATATACATTTCACAAGTGATCACTAATAAACGTCGCCAAAGGTTCATCGCAAAAAAATATCTGCGACATTTATTTTATAAACGTCGCTAAAGGTGGAAACGTAGCTAAATATGTTATATTAGGCGACGTTTAAATGTTGCTAAAAATAGGTAATACGTGGCGTTTAAATTTAGTAAAATGACAATTAAAAATTTAAAAAGCAAAAAAAAATGGCAGTAAATCAGTACTATAGGCGACGTTTAAACGTAGTAAAAGATTAACATTAGCAACGTTTAGACATTGCTAACAATTATAATAGGCGACGTTTAAACGTAATAGTAACACAATAAAAAAATTTATGGACACAAACAGCGCGGTAAATGAGTAATATTGGCGACATTTAAACATAGTAAAAGACTACCATTAGCAACATTTAGACGTAACTAATAGTTATAATAGGTGATGTTTAAACGTAGTAATAGCACAGTCACAAAATTTATGGACAAACAGCGCGGTAAATGAGTAATATTTGCGACATTTAAACGTACTAAGAGATGACTATCATCAACGTTTACACATAACTAAAAGTTATTATATGCGACGTTTAAATGTAGTTAAACCACAATTTAAAAAATTAGTGGACCAAAAAAGGCGTTGTAGTTGAGTAATATCGACGACGTTTAACTATAGTAAAAGAGTTACATTGGCAACGTTTAGACTTAGCCAAAAGGTAATTATGTGCAACGTTTAAATGTTGTGAAATAGTACATTGGCAACATTTAAACGTCACTATAAAGCTAGATTAGCAACGTTTAAATGTAGTAATTATAATAGGCATTGATTTCAACTTGCATTCACAATCTTCATATGAGCCAACATACACCTGTTTAGTTATACACAATTATATATGCCCTCCGCATTTCTTTTTCACATATTCAAATGAACCCCATAGACATGATGCTTTCACATCAACAAAACTTAAGAGCAATATCCTTAACTAAACAAATCTAAATAAGATAAAAAAAATTCAAACTTCAATAGGTTTAACCTTAAACATTACATGAACTCGTCTAACATCCTATTTCTTGCATCAATCCTCATCATCACTACTTTCCGTATCATCACTAGTAGATGTACTTGGTGAATGAATAAGGTCTTGTGCATTTTTTGTTCCTATCATAAAATATACAACCTTTAAACAACACATGCATACAATTATATCTTTCTTCTTTTTTTTTTTAATTAAGAGAGTGGGGGATAAAATACTATCACATATTTATGATTATTTACCTAAAGTACTTGGAAAATTCCCAACAAGCTGTGCAATTGCTCGAGAAAGCTCAAATAGTTGTAAGACATTTACAAAGTATTCACATATTTATCTTTAACATGCAAGCAAAACATCAATATTCTACAATATTGCTCCAAAGGAATTATAACCATGCAAATTCTTGAATATTCTATAATATTATCCCTTAACACCTATATGACAACACATATTGCACAATGACAACATTACTCCCTACCTAACATCCCTGCAGAACATAGTGTACCCATACACTACCTTTGTATTACACAGCATACTCCTATATTGTACATAATGAAAAACTATAACACAACATACCAAAGGAGTTTGCCACATCAATGCAACCACTACATCATCAAAACCCACAGCATTCCTACTCTATACATAGAAGCAATATGCATGCATTTACAACATAGCACATATACCTTTAACTGGAAAGTACAAGTTTAAACTAACCTCTTAAGCTTGGGCGATACATAGATCCTTTTCAAGATTTTTTGTGATGTCATCAATATTTAAACGATTCTACAAAAAAAAATGAGATAAAAATGTAATATACATGTCAGAAACACCTTACAATAAGTTCTAATAACAAGGACAATGACAATTTGACATATTCACTTTTTATTGAGAAAACAATTGATATAGAGACAATCCAAATTAGTTGTTGCTTTCACCTATACTCTTTCCTAAGCATGTTGTTTTTGTGATAAATCAAATTTTCTCCAATCCTCAATACAAAGTGGTAGCAAGTCCCGACAAGCCTTCCCTATTTCCGATGCCATCTTGGCTGATTGGTCTGATGTTAACAGACGACCACCAAATGTCGTGAATTGAATGACTAGTTTACTCATCCGTCTTCTATTTTCTCTTTCAAATGTTTGTCCCCGATATGCACTCCTCTTACCTATATATGACACTGAGCTCGCCGCTAATGCAAATATTTGAAAAATAAGTCCATCATAATGGAGGTTAACTCTGAACTTTGATTCTAGTTTCATGTACATAGTTATGTAGATTACCTGAGGATAGAGTAGGGTTAAAGGGAATGCCACCGGCCTGTGTAGATACATCAACTGCATTATTAGTGGAAGCATCATTTTGTGTGGGTGCATTTGGTGTAGCATGTTCCTTAGAAGAATTTGTGGGCTTCCTTTGTTGATTTATGGAGGCATTTGTCACAACATTATCAGGCACCTCCCCATCACTATGGTGTGAATCTGACTCATCTCTAATTGCATGTCGAGTGTCTTGACTAACCTTTCCTCCCCTTCTTTGGGTCTTCCTCCATCGCCCCGCCATTAAAGTTCTGTAAAATATAGTAAAAGCATGTATGATAATGAATATGTGAATAAAATCAAAACAACATTACAAATTTCATGCAGAAGAAAAATAAATAACATTCATTCATACAATCATTGTCAGTCATATCATATTCAACAAGTGTATCATCAAGTGCCTCATTTATATCCTCATCATCATTAGATTCAATATTAGCATCGTGCTACACTCCACTAAATGCTTTAACCATCCTTTCTACTAATTCTCGTTAAATCGTATCAGGACACATATCAGTTCTTAATAGCACATCAACATCACAATCGACAATTGCATGTCGCTCATATCCTCTTCCCCCATCCTCAATGACTAGATCGTCCAAGCTCTCATCTGCTAATTGAGCCTCCACATCGGTGAACAAATTTACATTACCAATTGAATAGTACATATTGTAAATATGGCAATGCTCAAAACATTGCACCACACGCCAATCAGCACCTAACTTCATGTCCTCCAAGTAATATACCTGTTTAGCTTATGATGCTAACACATATAGGTCATTTAGATACCAAGTGTAAGTGACCTTAATACTTTTAATTCCATTCTCAACCCTATCATTATAATGTCGGCTATCTGTGTCCCACCACTTACATTTAAATAAGAACACTCTCTTGTTCCGTATGTAACTAAACTCATATATATCTGTTACAACCCCATAAAATTCTATTGATGCCTGCACATCCCCATGATTCCCCTCTACAAGAACTCCACTATTATGAGTCTTCTTTCTATTATCAAACTTTAATTTGTGAAACCGAGCACCTTTATATATCAGCTTGCTGTATCTCTTGTAACATGAATCGGGTCCTATGGACAAAGCATATAATGCATTGATCATTGGGTCAGAACTATCATACCATGGTCTCATCTGCACCATCCACAAATTAAAAAGTGAATGCTTATCTGAAAAAGTCAACTTCTCAATTAGACACAACATTATGTTATTGTGTTTACCTTATCCATAAACCATTGACGAAATTCCCTTTTGTGGTGCTCATCTATGTTGTTACCATATTGTGCTCTTAAAATGACCTTATGTTCCCTACATCACAATTTTCAACTATGTTTAGTCATTAATTTATAGCAATATTGTAACATTTAAGATGCACCTATTCACACTTACTCTAAATAAGGCTGAATTTTGTGATAGTTGTTGATGATATACCATGTCATGACTTCAACCTCCCTGTTTGATAACACAACATATGTAAGAGGGGAAATGAGACCAACTCTGTTGGTGAAAACATCAACGCCACCTTCTTCCGAGGAATCAAAATTCCTATTTGGATGATTAAATGTTATTTCAATGTCCTGTAAGTGAAGTGAGCACCAAGTCAAGCTCTCGTTAACAAAATATGCTTCTGCAATGGAGCCTTCTGGATAAGTTCTATTTCTAACAAATTGCTTTAACGAACCTAGGTACCTACACTCATAAATTTACATGGAGTGTCAGAAGGTAGAATAATACTAACACACAACTGGTGAATATGAAAACCAATACCATACCTCTCAATGGGATACATCCATCAATAAGCAACCGGTCCAACCATCAATGCTTCTCGAGGCAAGTGGATAGTTAGATGCACCATAATGTCAAAAAATGCAGGGGAAAGATCAACTCTAGCTTACATAGTATGGTGACAATATCACTCTACATCTTTTGTACCTCTTCAACATTTAGAATACGTCTACAAAGCATTTGAAAAAAGGTTCCAAGCTCAGTTATGGCCATGGTGACTTCTTTAGGCAATATGCCACGAATACCTACAGGTAACAACCTTTTAAGCAGAACATTACAATCATGGCTCTTCAAACGGGAAAGCTTCGAGTTTGAATTATTGACACACCGACCAATATGCGATGCATAACCATTAAGTAATCTAACTCCCCTTATAAACTGACAAAATGATCTCTTCTCACTAGTGCTCAATGAATAACTAACACATGGCATGGAATACTTACCATTGGGTCGCTTTAACAAATGTAATTCCTTTATAATGCCAAGGTCCTCTAGATTAAGTCGAGCCTTGTAGGCATCTTTTGTTTTACCCTCAACCCCAAGAATTGTATTAAGAACATTCTCACAAATATTCTTCTTAATATGCATAACATCTAAATTATGCCTAAGCATTAACTTTGACCAATATGGCAACTAAAAGAATATTGACCTTTTTGTCTAGTTAAACCCATCAGCGTAATGGATTCTTTTCACTTTGTCTAGATGCTTTCCTATAGGCACATCTGTTATAGATTTTAATTGGCAAAGTATATCATTACCGCAATATTCTTTAGGGGCTTCATGATTATCACGCATTCCATCGAATTTTAAGCTGCGTCTCCACCGATGGTCATTCGGTAACCACATTCTATGACCGACATACCCAATCTTGTTGTTAAGCCTAATTGACGGTGTTTAGTCTTTGCATATTGAACAAGCACTGTAGCCTTTTGTACTCTACCCAAACAAGTTCCCATAGGCAGGAAAGTCATTGATGGTCCACAACAAAGTGGCATGCATTTTGAAAGAAGACTTCAAATATACATCATACGTCCATAATCCATTAACCCAAAGATCCTTCAGTTAATCGATTAGAGGCTACAAGTAGACATCAATCTCCTTCCTCGATGCTTTAGGTCTTAGGATTAAAAATGACATCATTAAGAACTCTTTCTTCATACACATCCAAGGTGGCAAGTTATATGTAAATAGGACCACAAGCTACATACTATATGATCGACTCATAGATCCAAAGGGATTGAAGCCGTCACTAGCTAGCCCTAACCTGACATTGCGAGAGTCCTTGGAAAACCTAGGGAATTTAATGTCAAAATTGACCCAAGATAGCCCATCTGTAGGATGACCCATATAGTTGTCTTGTTTTTTATGTTCCTCTTTATGCCAACGCATTTTTTGAGTGACTTTAGCATTCATGAAAAGGCATTGCAACCTTGGTTTCACAGGAAAGTAACGCAAAACCTTTTGAGGAATACCCTTCCTAGATCCACCACACACCTTATACCTTGAGGTACCACATATGGGGCATTGTGTGAGGTGCTTGTTACCACCCCAAAACAAGCAACAGTCATATTTGCATACATGAATATAATGGCAACCCATGCCCAATTCCTATAAGTACTTGTTTGCATGATAGTATGACTTAAGAAGAGACTCACCATTAAGGATCACGTCATGAAGAATTTGGAGAAGCATATCAAAAGACTTATTACTCCACTTGTTGTATACTTTTAAGTGAAGTAGCTTCACGATAAATGAGAATTTTGATAACTTACACCCTAAATAAAGCTCTTATTGCGAGTTAACTCTTAACCCATCAACAAAATTGGGTGGGAAATCAAATCCATCAATAGGAGTTGGACCTTCAGCTTCATTGTCAATAAATGCCTCTAAATCTTCTAGCATCTCATCAAGTTCATCAATGTCGTTGTCATTTTCCTCATTGAACCCCTCGCTTCTGTATGTTCTAAAATCATATTCTTCATGACGTATCCCACCTCAAGCTCTCCTTGGCAATTCAATGGTCGGCTCCTCACCATAGTATATCTAACAATGGTAAGTTACATCTATCCCATTAATAAGCAAGTGTGCTCTTATTACATTCATAGTGTGTGAGGACACGTTTAAGCATTTCCTACATGGACAACTTAACCTCTTGTCCATTCCATACTTCATGCGCAAGTATGCAATAAAAAACTCTACACCTTGTAGGTACTCTTCACTTTCAATATTACAATTCATCCAACTCTTATCCATAACTGTAAAAGAATCTCATAGCAAATCAAAATGAAAAATTGTTTTACAGTAAGATTGTTGGGGGAAAAAAGTGCAATCAATAATGTTTGACACACATATAATGAAAACATAAGTTCTTAAATGGTAAACATATAATGAACTTTATTTTAAAGTAAATCAGACTTGAAATGATAAACATATAAGCATTTAAATTGTGAACTTGTAAGTTTACTTAGTCTAGAAATATAAGGGCCCTAAAAGGGTTAAACTAATGCTTTCTAAAAGGACTCGAGTGGATGAAGCGGATTAGGGACTCACTGAAAATGTAATTCTATTGCTGGAAGTTAACCACCAAAACACAAATGGGCACTACTGCTGCTGGAGCTGGAGTAAAATCCCACCTAAATTATTTTCCATGAAAGCTAAAGAATTAGTGAAAATGCTATAGAACACAGAAGGTGGGCTCCCTCAAAATGCAAATAAAACTCCCATATGTACCACAAAAAAAAAAAATCCACATTAAGTCAAATATCAAGTCAACACTATAGATATATGTCGAATGCTATAGACATGACATTGAGAATGATGTCTAATAAATTGGACTGAAAACATCTCATCTTTCACTTATTATTATTCTTCAATACAAAGAACTATCAAGCCTACAACACGGTCTTTATCAAACAAGATCAAGCGAAGACATAAAAAAAAAATCATAAATTACACTTTAAGTAACTTAACTTCCTTGCAAGATAACCGATAAAGCCATTGCAATATATACGCATTTTCATCCACTCACCATGGAAAAAATAATAATATGAAAACACAGCTAGATTTAGGCCCAAGTTAACACTGACTAAGCTATATCCATGGGGAGACAATAATGCTTATCGAAGACAACAAAGATGAAGCATTGCTAAACCCCTTGCCAATCTAACTTACTGTCTAAGCATTATTGTTATTGTGCTTAGGCACAATGTCAAAATCAAATGCTAATGCTCATAGCTATGCCTTTATATACAAGATATGAATATGCATTGCTATAAGGAAATACACCACAAGACAACATAGCAAAAAATCTTAATCATACTTGGCCTCATTGAGAATAGCCAAAACTTGCTTTTGAAGAGCTAATACTTATGCTGCAGCTTTCTTCTCCCAACTTCTACACCTAAAACAATTTCCAATTGTTGCTGCATGGATAAGGAATGGGGCATAGTCCGCTATATAGGTAAGGTTTTTATGAATTCAATAAATGTACATATTATCTAAGAAGCCACACTTAAAATCAAATGACATTGTGATGATCATAAAAAAAAAAAAACAAAAACAAATAATATCCTTCACTAATCAAATAATTGAAAGGAAATGCACAAGTATCGAGTTGATGATATGCATTGATGTTTACTAGTGATGCATATAGCCTAGTAGCCCACTCATATAGTGCAATAAGAGCCCCCACAGATCTAGGATTCACTTCTTGCACAGTTACAGTTATGGATTCTCGATCATCATCATAAAGTGCAAACATTGTTTCCTATAAAAGCCCAATAATCATTAGCATAAAGTGAGGATAATTAATGCTTCAATGATGTGAATAAAAGCTTGAATATGAATCATTGTCTTGATAAGTTGATCACAGTGTTGTGAAGTTGTTAATGACATTATAGTTGTGTTGCATTGGGAAGAGACCGATTGTGTTGATTGTTAGGTATGTACATAGAAGGTGTAGTAAGTAGGCAAGTTGTTTGATAAATAGCTCAAAACAAAATGGTGAATTGTTGAAGCATTATCAAGATGTCTAGTGAGGGTATAAATAATGGAGATGATAGTATTGTAGGAAGTTTACAATCAGGAGCAGCAATGGAGAAGATAATATCATGGTAAGTTTGCAATAGGAGTGTATCACATTGAATATTAATTGCAAAATATCATCAACTCCTTGCAAGAACTAAATGCAATATCGTATGGGGGGAAGGAAGGTGTAAAGAGGTAAAGACAAGAAGTAGATGAGAGAAGCAATAGTAGTTCTAACTGGAGATTAGTGGTTAGGAAAAGTTAGATGACGAAACTTTGGTTAAGAATCAAGGACTATATGGTTTGTGCATGACTATTTTAAGAAAGATATGTTCTTTAAGTTGTAGACATTGAGGGAAGGAAAAGCTAGTATTGAGGAATATTACAAAGAATGTTAGACTTTGCTGACTTTGTGTGAGTTGAATGAATCAATTGAGCAACCTATACCTCATTTCCTTAGTAAACTTCGTGATGGCTTACCTATGTAGTTAAACTTGAATCTTACACTTCTTGAGAGGATGTAATCAAATCAACTATGAAGGTGGAGAGGCAATAAGCATTGGGGAGTTAAAGTACCACAACATCACCATATATCCTTTGGCCTTAGACATGATAAGTATAAAGAGGAGCAATAGATCAAAAGGAAGCTTCAAAGAAAGGAGCCTAAAAAAGTGAAGCAAAATGAACCTAAGGCTGTTAAGCAGTTGCCAAAGAGATGGAGCCAAGATGTTAGTGCTTGTGCTCCTGTGTAAAAAGCAGCAAGAAGCTTGAGGATTTTAAGAAACTTCAGCTTTCCTAGGACTTCCATTAGGTTTTCCCCTAATCCTAACATCAACAATGTGAGGATTCTTAGAGATGATGGAAACAACTCACTCAATTTTTTCAGAACTGAATAAGGAACTTAGGAATTTAGAAGAAGCAATTTCCCAAGCAACTTAAGAAGTTGTAGCTTGTAAATACCTTCAAGATCAAGCACCTTAAGTAAACCAACCCCCCTTTTCTCCATCAAACAGGGCATAACAGGACAACATGTTATCTTAACATCACACAACACAATAGCGTAGCTTCATTTTGCACACAATCATGCCTTATGTTCAATTAATTAAATTGGGAAAGGAGTGGACAACTTACCTAGACAGTAAAGCTACTGTTGGATGCTAGATGATGTTCAACAAAAACGAACAATCGGAGAAGAAGCAGCACGCTATTGAACAAGAACAATGCTACTAGTAATGTCAGAAAGCTGCATTTTAAACATACCCTAAAAAAAAAAATTACAATTACCCAAACAATTTCTTTGAAACCCTAATTTTTGTGAATGCTTTCTAACAAAAATCATACCTTCATAAGAAAATAGGAGTAGGGTTCACGTTTCCTACTCGATATCTTCAATCCTCCACCGAGAGATAGCATTGGCTTGCAGCCCTTTCGTTCTTTAAATCAGCTGGTTACTGCTTTCATTCGTCCAAGCGAGCTAAGGGAAAGGGATTTCGGAATGCTTCGAGGGATGAAATGGGATTGCTGCAACATGTTTTGGCGATAGACCGGTTCAACCTCTTCCCTATTTTTCTCCCTTTTACCCACCCGGCCGGCCTGCTAAAGCTTTTTCTTTTTTTTCTTTTTAATAAAAATAATTTCTTTTTCTTTTAACATGGCACAATCAAATAAAAAAATGGATTATTACAAAAAAAAAGAACAAAATTATTTTTTTCATTGAAAAACAAATAATGGAAAAGTTATTAAATTATAGTTTATATATTTCACTTTAGTTATAAATGTCGCTAATGATATATTTTTTGCAACATTTAATAAATATAACTAAAGTATATTAAAATCAGCGACATTTGAAAAATATGTAAATGTCGCCAAATATAAAAATTCCTATAGTGACATGAGCCTCATTGGTATAGGGAATTAGTTACCTTTAGGTGAGACTAGCATTGCTCCTATTCCACAGCCAAAAACATTGGTTGCTCCATCAAAGTACAATTTCCATTTGAGAATCTTTTCTTTTTTAGAATAAGGATCATTTTCAATCACAAATATATCTTCATATGGAAATTGTGCCTTTAGTTCTTGGGAAGTTCCTTTAAGTGGATGTTTAACCAATTGATTAGCTATAGCTTGACCTTTAACTAAACTCTGGTTTATGTAGGTAATGACGAACTCAAATAATAACATTTGCCCTTTAGAAATCCTACCAATCGGGGCTAGTTTGAGTGTATATTGTTTGAGTTGATGCATGACCCAAACTAATGCATAACATGTCTTTCTACTTTAGAGTGTTTTTGTTCCCCTTTAGTAAATTTCTTACTCAGGTAGTAAATGGCTTGTTCCCTTCCCCTTTCATCCTTCTGGCCAAGCATACACTCCATAGATTCAAGTAGTATTGTCAAGTACAAGAACAAGAGCTTGCCAAGTTTAGGGGTCACCAATATAGAAGATTTCATGAGATATTGCTTGATTTCCATGAAAGCTTTTTCACATTCTTCATTCCATTCTATGATGACATTTTTCTTTAGTAGCTTAAACAAAGGGCAACATTTATCTGTAAGCTATGAGATGAACTGAGCAATGTAATTCAAATGCGAAAGTAGTTCTCTAACTTCTTTAAGTGCACATGGAGGTAATATTTCCAATATTGCTTTGACCATATCTAGGTCCACCTCAATGCCCTTTTGATTAACCATGAAACCTAGTAATTTCCTAAAGGTAACTCTAAAAGTGCATTTTTCTGGGTTAAGTTTCAGTTGGTACTTCCTTAACCATTCAAACAACTTTTTCAGAGTGTCGACATGGTCTTCCCTTTCTTTGGATTTAGCAATCAAGTCGTCAACACACACCTCAATTTCTTAGTGCATCATATCATGAAATAATGCAACCATTGCTCTTTGATATGTTGTCCCAACATTTTTAAGATTAAAGGGCATAACCTTGTAACAAAAGGTGCCCTAAGTTATGATGAAGGTTGTCTTGGTCTTATGTTCTTTTGACATCTTGATTTGGTTATACCTTAAGAAACCATTCGTAAATGAGAAAAGATAGTTTACAATTGTATTATCTACCAAGACATCTTTGTAAGGATAAAAGGAAGTTATCTTTTGGTGTTACTTGATTCAAGTATCGAAAATCTATACATATACAAACTTTCCCATTTTTCTTTATTACTAAGACTATGTTAGCTACCCATTCAAGATAATCCGACACCTTAATAAACCCAACCTCCAACAATTTCTTGATTTCTTCCTTAATTTTCAATAACAAATCAAGTCAAACTCGCCTTAATTTTTGTTTTTTGGGTTTGATGTTTTCTTGTATGAGCAACTTATAAACCACGATTGATGGGTAGAGTCCTAACATATCTTCATAAAACCATGTGAAGACATCAAGATATTCATATAATAGCTCGGTTAACCTTTCTTTCTATACATCATTAAGATTGCCCCCAATCTTAAGATTCCTAGGGTTATCCTCATTTTCTAGGTTGACTGTTTCAAGTAACTCGTCAATGGAAATCCTACCCTATTCATATCTTTACCAATTCTCTTGAATTACTTTTTGGTCATCAACATCATCCCCAATGACTAACCTAATAGGGTTAGAGGTGATATTAATATTTTTACCTTCTACATGTGCAAGACATCCTTGATTTTCATCACTAAATCTGGATAAATGTATAAAGAAAAGAAATGAATAAGTAGAAGGGAAAAGATGGAACAACTTTGAGGAAATGATTCAAGACTTCATTGATTTTAAAAACTCAACAAATATTAAATCATGGTCCATCCTTACTCTAAGCAAGCCTATGGCTATTTAGAGGATAAGAGAACCAATTTTAGAGTGATTAAGAGCTAAGGGATATGCCCATTGATTCTTATTGCTACTTGACTATGAGATCATCGAAGTTGTCTTCTCTTGTAGATACTAATGTCTTAACACTGGGCAGATAAGTGAATGTAGTTTGGATTGGTGAAAAATTCATTAGGATATTGTATAGTCTACCTCCCCTTTTCCGTTACCTAAACCTCATTTGAAATATTTCTTTCAGAGTAAGGACACATCCAAGACTAAATGTCCCTATTTGACTTTCTTTAAATTACATCTTTCCATATCCTCGTGTTTCAAAACTAGTAATCATACACACCTCATCAAATATCTAAAGTCTTAAGTCATTTGGGCCTTCTTCTCCTATGTAGGGTATGGCCATTTCTTTATAAATGGCATAATCTTGTTCGCCCAAGACAATGACGATCTGACCATTAGAAATGAATTTGACCTTCTGGTGCAGGCTAGAAAGAATGACCTGCATTGCATGGATCTAAGGCCTCCCAAGAAGCAAGTTTAAGGACCTTCATATGTTTAGGATTTGGAAAGGGATTTCGAATAACCGTAGGAAAATTTCTACCATCAAGTCAATTTCCCCCACAATTTCCCTCATTGACCCATCAAAAGCCCTTACTATGATAGAACCTAATTTGATGTTAGATGTATCAACATCTAGCAAATTAAGAGTAGTTAGAGGGCATACGATGAGAGAGGACCCATTATTGATGAAGACTTTGGAAAAAATCATGTTGTTGCATTTCAATACTATGAATAGTGGTTTAGTGTGTTGATTACCTTCTTCTCCTAATTCTTCAGTTAAAAAAGATATCTCATCAATAGTAAAAATGGAATCAACAATGTGTCCCAATTTTTTAGTAGATATTCCCTATGGCACTTTAACTTCCCTCAAATTTCTAAATAAGGCTTTTTTGTAAGGCTTAGAAGAGAGTAAAAGACCCATAAGGGAGATTTGGGTTGAGGTTTTTTATAATTGGTCTATGATTTTATACTCACTAGACTTAATCATCTTTGAAAAAATTGATAGCCTTTTTTCTTCTACTACTATTAGCTTTATAACTTTCTTGCTTGATTCACCGGTTTTAGGTTTTTTCATAGCTTCTTCTTTAGGGCTATAGATCCTTCTTGACCAGATGATTCCTCTGATAATAGAACTTGAGGGTTTCTCTTAATTAACCATCGCATAATTAAATGGGGTAGTTTTATAGTTTTCAAGTGCTAAGGGAACATAGAAAGTACATTTCTTAGCTTTTAGGACTTTTTGCTCTTGTTCAAGTTCTTTGTAATATTTTAGGAATCACTGGTTTGAAGTCGAATCCTATTATGTTAATCATTTAATCATTATCCTTCTTATTCTAAAGATTGTCTTCTTCTTCAAAATCAAAACCCCAACCACTTGAGGTAGGTTTTTTATGGATTGGTAATTAGATGAAATAGTCAACAAAATAATCAAACTTCTATGAATGTTGTCCTAATAAACCAACTGCGTGATCACCTACATGCTATCTTTTTTCCAATTCCTTTTTATTTGTTAGCTTGTAAGGCTTAAGAGTCAGCATTTCCTAAATGTAAGATGATTGGATTTTGACTTCCAATAATAATTGACAGATGACTGACTTAGCTTGTGCTCTATTGTTTAGGTTGACTGATAGTAGGAAGCCGGCTTATTGCAAGTTCCATGCCACTTACTCTATCAGTAACCTGTCCAAATCAATTTCTAGTTTAAGTGCTTCCGAAGTGATCATGTTAATGGCATGACCATGATTGGGAAGTGGATTATTGTTGACATTGGGAGTAGGTGGCTCAATAAAGTCTAGCTACACTACTTCTGCATCAATCAAATCCTAAATTTTATTCTCAAGTTTCTAGCATTTGTCTATAGAATGTCTTAACTACCCTATATGGTATTTGCATTTGAGATTGGGGTCATAGGTTCTTAGCTTGTTTTTCTCATTAGGAATTTCAAAACTTATTAGATTATCAGCCGTGAGGCTAGCAAAGACTTGACTAGGGGGGACTAGGATTCGAGTGAACTATCTAAGAGGTCTATTGATCTGAGGTTGATTGTTTGCTTATGTTTAGATTGAAGTGTTTATGGTTATGTTTGGTGTTTAGAAAGAAAGGTGAGGGCTTGGCTTGTTGCTTCTATTAGAATTTACCATGTTGATTGTGGCTTATTCTCCTTTGATAATATTTAGTGGCTTGGCTGATGTTGTCTTAGGGATTTCATTTATTGGCTATTTTCCAAAGGTGATGGCATTTTCAACCATGCATCCTACAACTACCACTTTTGCAAAACTTAAAGATGTTTTCCCAATTAGGTGGGTGAAATAGGGTTTCTCTAGTGTATTGATAAATATAAATGTAAGCTCTTTTTCAAAAATTGGGGTAATGACCCTTGCATCTTAAGCCCTCCAACGCTAAGCGTATTTTTTGAAGGATTTATTATGCTTCTTGCGGATACTTCCTAAGTCATGTACTGATGGAGCAACTTCAATGTTGAATTTATATTGCTCATAAAAAGCCTGAGCTAACTTTTCCTAATTATTAATTTGATTGAGGTCTAGTTGTGCATACCAAGCTAGAGCAAGTCCTATGAGGCTATCTTAGAAAGTCTACACCATTAATTGGTCATACTATACATATATGCCCATCTTCCGAACATACAATCCGGTGTGCATTTTTTGACATCTGGTGCCATCATATTTCTCAAACTCTGGTATCTTAAGTTTTTCAGAATAAGTAGTGGTATCAAAAATTGTTAAGTTAGTGATATTAGTTTGCTCATATCTATCCAATCCTTCCAATTATCAATTAATTGTTGGAAAAGCTTTCTTTTTGTTTCTTTCTCTCTTTTCTCTAATTACTTTTGTAGATCTTTAAGACTATACGAGGTTTAAGCCCTTAGTTTCGACTCCATAAATGTTAGATTGAACCTGGAGTTAATTTCTTCATTTTTGTGGGTCAGGAAGGGGGTTGTTGAAATCTTAACTTCTTTTCCCTTTTACCCCCCTAAATAGCCTTCTTAAACTAGTTAGATTAATCAAATAAGAGTCAAACTTTCCACCAAGAATTTCACTTGATCATTGAGATTTTGCACAACTTGCTCCAACGAAACCATTCTTTGATCAACAATGTTGTCATTGGTATTGTTGTCATTGTTACTTGACATTTTGGCTTTAGAACGAGTGTAGTATGGACTTCTTGTAGGGTTCGATTGTTTAGGCACTATCTTAAAACATGGGTTTGATTAACATGGGAAAACTTCTTAGTAAAACTAAATAAATAATTTTTTTTTAATGCATGTGTCAAGTGGTTGCAGATATAGGGTCGGCAAATAATCTATAATGTAGCAAAATAGAAATTTTATTAATACTGCAACTTTGGAGTTTGATTACATCATTTGAAAAGAAATTACAAAAAACTTCTAAAATCTAAATCTTCCTCTTCTTGCGATGACATGATCATTTTTCTATTTTCTCTTCTACAAGAGTTTGTAGTTCCTTGATCTTTTGCTTGGCTTTTTTTGGTTGGGCTTCCAAAGCTTCAATTCGTTAGTTGGATTCTTGACATTTATTCTTCTAAATATCCCCCTTTCTTTCCATGTTTTCTATATGGACTTGCATTCGTGCTTGTACTTCTTCCATATATGTCTTCATTTCAAGAGTGGGATTTACTAGTGCAGGTTGGAGCACAATTAGGGCACTATATTATTTTTCACCTATCTTTTTTAGTTGGTGAAAAATGTACTCTTTGGTTGCTTGAGCAAAGGTTTGTGGACTATATCTTGAATAGGTCCCAATTGACATATTAAAGCAGTTGGGTAGTAACCAACACACTAGTTAAATCCAATCAAGGGAACTACCTCATAATTTTTGCAAGTATGCACTATTCTAGTACAAGAATTCCATCTAGCTACCCATAATATGTCTTCAGCACAAAAGTCTTGTAAGACATCAATCTAGCAATAGAGAGGAATATCCTCTAGCAATGTGATTCTAAAGGCAAAGGAATCAATAAGGTTAATCTGTTGTGCAAAGGCCCTTCGAATGAAGTCAAGTCTGTAGCATCACATATGGCTGATGAACCATATCATAATCAATGCCATGCTAGTTTTTAAAATCCCTATGTCTTTTTTTTCTTTAAGTAGTTGAGCAATCTGATTTACTTAGTGAGGAGTGTGAGGATGTAAGACTTTCCTTCTAGAAATTGGGCCACTATTTCTATAACCCTAAAATGAATATGAAAAATCCCATTGGGAAATAATGTAGTCCTGAAGGCCATTAAGATGAATGCATGAATCCAATGCTATCGCCATGCTTCAAAATCTATGCAAAATAGGGTTTGCTTTTCATGGTAATTGGATTGAGCTACAAAACATATCAACAAATCATCAATCTTAATATAATTCCCATTATAGTTTGCTAAGGCCTTGCTAATTTCAACCTTACAAACCCCTGGTAATTTACTGAAGATTTTTGCAAGCTCTGCTTTAAGATGTAAGATATATATGCTTTTAGTGCTTGAAAGTTCCTTAAGAAGTTAAGCATATTCTTCTATTATTGAGCCTAATTGATGAGGACCTAAGTAAAAAGTGACAAATTCTGGATCCCAAAAATGAACCATGGCCTAAACCAAAGTAATGTTGATAGAGACCTTCTGCAGAGAGAGGATTGGTTTGATCTTGTCTTAAATAACCTCTTGTTAACTTGGGTTGAAGAACTGGATCCATCGATCAAGTACTACCTTTGACTCTAGGGGCTTATGAATATAGACGTCCTTAAGAAGAGCTTGCATGCGAGATGAGCTTGCCATTGCTATAAAATTTATGAAAGTAAATACATCATGACTATACTATTTACAAGAAAATACATTTATTACAAAAAACTTAAGAGGAAATTTATAATAACAATTTTACAAATTACAAAGAAATAGAAAAATGACTCTACTAAAGTTGCAATATTATTATTATTTTTTTTGGGTTTGCCACATCATGTTTATTCGCCAACTTGAGAGGTTCATGAATGCGACCATGTAGTTTCTACAGATTCTCAAGTTCTGTGACCTCACACATTTTCGAAGAAAAGAATTCACATGTCACGTCAAAACTTGAGTGGAGTATCTTAATTAGCCCCGAGCAATGGTTGCCCCATAACACCCGAAGCTTACACAATAGCTCTCCTCCTAAGGTCCTAAGACAACCTTGGTTTGACTGTATCTACCATAAATTTGATGCCTTCCTTTCGAATTAACAATAAAAAAAATCAATAAATAAAGGTTAGAACAACTATATAAATATATATACACATACATATATATATACATATATATCTACAAGTAAAAGAAAAAAGAAATATTTTGAAAGGTTTAAGTAGCTAGCTAACTTGATATCCTCAATGAAGTTGCCATCTTATCAAGCCTATGTTCTGGTTCTTTTTTCTCAATCTAATTTACATTAAACTTATACTCATTTAATATAAATCCTCAATTCAGATTAAGAAAAATTATATTTTGAATCTAATTTAGAGAAAAAGGAGTCGCCACTTGATCAAGATTGAGAAAAATGTTAAATTAAAACTAATTGAGTAGATTAGTCTTAATTTAGACACTAGTTCGTGTAAAACATTTTTTTTAAAAAAAAAAGATCAGAGATTTTGAAATTCATGGGCTATCCTATTAAAACCTCATGGTTATCACTTAAGCCTTCAAAAAATAAAATTTATTTTCTTTAAAAAAAAATATTTAACTAAAGAAAATTTATAAAAACTTTACTATTAAGGTCGCCCTGTAGGTGCCTACGTACCTCTTATTCAAGATCAGAATGATCGTAGTTCGCAAAGGTTGTTTTCCTAAATTTGTTAAAAATAAAAATTATAATTTAAAAAAAATTATATCTAAAATATAATTTTTTAGATAAAAAATAGATTTTCTTTTTATGCTCTAATGTCTTAAAAATATATAAAATAATTGAGTTTTTTTAATAAAAAATCTAAAACTTCTTAAAAATATATATATGAATTAATAAGAAAAAAAGTCTAAATCTCTCAAAAGTATAAAATAACTAAAAAATTTCTAAGAAAGATTTTTTTTTCTTTTACTTTAAAATGTATTAAAAATATATAATAACTAAAGGAAATTCTTTCTTTTTTTCAAAAATTCTTTTTTTTTTTAGTCTTAATATGTATATATATATATATATATATATAAATATAATAACCAAAGAATTTTTTTATATTGTTTTTGAAAATAATATAAAATAATAATACAATTAATTAATTAATTAAAAAAGGACGAACCTGGGTTGGTTATCAAATTTGATGATGATGGTGGCGAGATGGCGGAGGATAGTGGGTGTAGGATGTAATGGTGGTAGTTGGAGCTTCCAAAAGTGGGGAACGTGAGTAGATTGTCGAAGTGGAGTGATTGAAAAAAAAAAAAATAGAGAGAGAGGATGTCGTTGGAAGTGGAGAAGAAAGAAAAAAAAAACTTAATGGAAAGGTTTGAGCCTTTTTGAGAAAATTTTCCACAATGGTATTCAAGCTGGATGATACTCTATTTATAGGGGAATGCATGTTGAATGAATGGGGGAGAAGAAAGGTTAGAGATTTTAGAGATTTTTTTTTTATTGTGGAAGCGTTTTTTATTTTAATTTCTTTGATTAATAACTTTATTACAATTTTAATTTGATTCTAAATGTTATTTGCTTCTTAAATCATGTTATTTGATCTTCCATAAGTTTTGAAACATCAAAAGAAATAAAAAGAAAATTTTTTTTCAAGCACCTCACAGTCTTCCATGGTAGACAAATCAAAGGTAGAAGATGATGAAAATGTGGTTAATTGTAACAAAAATGGAGAAAAAAGAAAAATTGGGTTGAGCCTACGTTTTTCATTGTAAGGCAAAATACTGAAAGAAGAAAACATGGATTCAACCCACATTTTTCACCGAGAGAAAATGGAGAAAAAAAAACTTAGGTTGAGCCCATGTTTTTCATTGTAAGAAAAAATACTGAAAGAAGAAAACGTGGATTCAACCCACATTTTTCACTGAGAGAAAAAAAAATCCCGTGCACTTAGGCGAGTGAGGATTAGATCCTAAGTCCCCTACAATTTTGTGTATATGTTTTCCAATAGGTCATTAATTTGTGCATCAATCATATAATGTAATTAAATTATATTTATTTAAAATTTTTATTATTAAGAAAATAAAAATAAATAAAAAGATTAAAAATAAAATAAAAATGATGTGCCTCCAAGTATCAATCTTATTGCCTAGTTTAAAAATTAAGTATTTAAAAATATTGATAAAAATAATGAATGCTTGGAGCCACGGTTTTCCTATGGCCCAAGAGATGTTATTGGGGAGTGGACTTGGACCAGTAACAGCCCACTAGTGTACGAGTTTCAGTTTTAGACAAATTCGATGTCATTAGCAGAATTCGGATATAGGGACTGGGCCTGCTAAAAGTTCACGTTTCTGGGCTGGAGCTTCTTGTCTCAAATTTTAGTTCATCTGGTAGCATGTTTCTTCTTTCTGACTGCTGTTCGTAATCGGGAGCGTTATCGGTTGCTTCTGCGAGGAAGGAAAGTGAGAAATTAATATTCCTCTACTCTCTCTCTCTTTGATATATATCCTAATCTCTCTCTCTCTCTTGTGCCTAAGAGATTGTGTGTGTGTGTTGTGAGGGAGAGAGAAAGAGAGAAAGAGAGAAAGAGAGAAAGAGATGGAGGTGGAATTGAAAGAGATGGTTGATGATCTCGAAACGCTGAAGCGATCATTACAGGATCCTTCTCATCGGGCTTCTATTCACAAGGTAATTGCACATTTTATAGTTATTATTTTATTATCATGAATGCATACCATGTATGCTTCACGATACCTAGATCGTTATTCCTGAATTTTGTCAATGTCTCTTTCGAATAAGCCATCATAGTTTCGTTTGATAAAATACATGTGTGTGTGTGTTTTTATTTTATTTTTCCTGCTTGTGTTATTGCAGCTGGAATCGCATGTGAAACGCCTAAGTGATCTAGCAAAATCTGTTCCGGTTCGGCGTTCAAAAGTCAAGGTTTTTTAACTCATGTAAACTCAATTTCTGTTTTATTTCTTGTTTTTTGGTTCGGTGGATTTTGTTTGATTTGTTTTTAACAAACCATTGTGAAGATTCGGCTTTTGGCATTGCTAATGGCAGGATATGAGTGCTGAGGTTGTAGATAGTAATCCTTACAGCAGGCTTATGGCACTTCAGAGGATGGGGATTGTACAGAATTACGAAAGAGTCCGGGAATATTCGGTTGCCATTGTTGTCTGTACTCATCTCCTCTTACTTGTTTCATTATATTGTTGTATGAGCATTTAGTTCTCATTTATGGTGTCTCACAGTTTATGTGCATGTGGCTAAGCATGTTGCGCTTCATAGTTGTGATCGACCATTTAAAAAATGGCACCGATTTGTTATATTATCTACATTTTCCTCGCAGAAACTGGTTAATGAGAAGGTAGTCAAACCTTATCATTTGGGCCTGATAAAGACAGTGTAATTTTCCCCCCAAAAGGAAAAAAAGAAAAAAGAAAACCCTGTGTGTAGGATGATCAAGACATACCCCTCCACAGCTTCTAATTACTTGGAATCCTAATAGGTAGTGAGAGAGAGGAGCCATAATTGTATGTACTCATCTCCTCTTTCAAGATTCAATTTGTTGTATAGATGTTTGGTTCTCTTATACTGTGTAAGACGGTTTTCTTGCATAAGTTTAAGCACTGATGCACATAAGGGCAGAAATACATGGTATAGGATCAGTCGTTTCAAAAAATGGCACCCCATTGATTATATTTTAAACCCCTTGTGCCCTCCAATAGTCTATGCAGAAGATGGTCAGTTAGAAGGTCAATCAACATCTTCAGGGCATATGCACTTTTTTTATAATTTGATCGAAATAATACCTCAATTCATTTTTAAGAAAGTGAGTTGATGAAAAGTAACTACTGTTGGGATATATTCTGATTTCTTGCACCACATAAATGGTCAATGAACAGCATTTCCTATCTTTATTTGCTTTAAATGGAGAGTCCTGAGAACTTTTTATCATGTTGGGTTGCTCTCCCTAGGTCATGAAGTATGACTTCATATTTTCTAATTGCTTAGAATTCTAATAACTAGTGAAAGATGTGCCTCCATTTCTAAGGAATTGTGAGCTATAGAGTCATTCTTGCTATCATTCTGACTTCTAATTAAGCTCTTCTGGATAACAAGTGAAATTTAGATATCTTAGAATCCTACTCCCCAGAATTAACCAAACTAGGTTTTACTGTAATTTTTTCATCTGCTTGTCAATTTTAAGTGATAAAGCTGTTTTTTTCTTCTCTCATAAATTCATCTAGAACTGATATTAAGAACTTTAACTAACCATGCATCAATTAATATCCTATCTATTTACTTGATTATCCATGGCCAGAATATGTTGCAAGAGGATGAATGTAGTTGAGGTTGTGCACTCTTTTGTCAATAAACTTTTAACCCGCCTTCCTTTCTCTACCAATTTGAACAATCATGAGGCATCTTCCTAGTGTCTGTTCACATTCTGTATAATGTATAATTTTTATTCTCCTTGTCATCTGTGCCTGATAATTTACCAGGGAATTGGAGGTGTTGGCAGTGTTGCTGCAGAAATGCTAACAAGATGTGGTATCGGTCGTCTCCTTTTGTATGACTATGACAAAGTTGAGTTAGCCAACATGAACAGACTATTTTTCCGTCCTGAGCAGGTATTGATCGCACTTGTCAAGCTCTTTTCCTTATTGATGTTTTTAAAATCTACTGGTGAGCTGCTCCTTTTGGAATATGCAATTACCATGAAATCCCATGTCATTACATTGGTAATCTCTATCAACAAATGGTCAAAAGTTCCCTAAAATGTCTGTTGTATGTGCCTCATTTAGGTTGGGATGACAAAGACCGACGCAGCCGTCCAGACTCTCTCAGATATAAACCCCGATGTTGTACTTGAGGTATCTATTGCTCCTAGTATTGGCCTGTCAACTTCACTTTGGAAATTAAGCTTTTATCAAACTTGACTTTGAAAATACCAGTCTGCTTAAAGTTTATATCAAAGCTTCAAAATGTTGAAAACCCAAATCATATTTGCCCTCTTGCTAGACATATATTCTAGTTTTTGTTATTCACATAAAACAATGTTATTCTCTCCTTTTTCTTCTCGTGGGAATTGTTACTTTCATGTTTAGTATCTTTTGCAAAGTCCTGAGATTTTGAAGTTTAAATTCTTGTAGATACAGTACTTTAAAGTTTGAATTCTGATAAATTGATCTTGTTTGTAGAGCTATACGCTGAACATAACAACTGTAGAAGGATTTGAAACCTTTGTGTCTAGTTTGAAGAACAAATCCTTCTGCCCAAGCAAAGAAGGTACTGGAGTAGATCTTGTTTTGAGCTGTGTTGACAACTATGAAGCTAGAATGGTTGTCAATCAGGTATAATAACTTGACCAGCAAGTTGATTTATTGAAGTGTAATGTTCAATCTCTCTTTTTTCTGATAATTTCATGTGTGATGTAGGCTTGCAATGAGTTGAGTCAAACATGGATGGAATCAGGTATAATAATTTACTCATTGATTGTGTTTCTCAATTAAGCTATTTTGCACATATGCACCTCAGAATGATGTCATCAAGTTCTGGAGAATATATGTTAATAAATGTTGATGAACATCTTTGTGATTGGAGCATTATATTAGTTTTCTTGTCTATAGCAGATAAATATGGTATGGACCTTGAGGAGCCTGGTTTTCTGCTATATATGATGATGCATTTGAGATAGTTCTAGCTTATTTTAAGTGACAAAAGTAGATTCAATAGTTACTAGTCTCACATATGTAATTTCAAGCAAATTTCAGTTTCAGGATTAAGCATAACAGCAGGGAAGATGAATATTAATTGTAACTCCATGTATGAATGTTTTAATTTATGTATTGGACCTCATATGAAATATGAGAAATTCCTTTTGGAATTGCCCGTTTATATATTAATCTGGGCAAAATTTCTATAGATTGGTCATTATAGTAACTACAATTCTAGTAGACTGCAATTATTTTTTTGGGAAATTTCCTTGATGTAAGTTTTAGCAACTATAGATATCTTGAAGTTTGTGCAACATGTTAGGACTTATTTTTTACCGATTCACAAGGAGATTACATTTAAAATTCACTGGGAAGATTCTTTGGGCCAATGATAGTTCAGAGACTAGACTTTTCTTTTGACCCACTATAGTTCATCTTATAGTTGTTAATATTTCTCAATGATCTCAATGTTACAAAAAGCGACTTAGCTAAGATAGATTGTTACTACTTGATTGCCAAAAAAGAAAAACAAGGCACTGATTTCCAGGAAATTTGATTGGAAACTTTTAAGACCTTATATCATCAAATGCTTACTTTTTATTGGTTGGTTAATTTTATATCAACAGTTTTATTAAGACCATGACTCACTTGTATGTATGTAAATTTTGTTGCTGCTCTTACATGGTTGTATAAGGCTGTCCACTTCCTCCTCAAAGCCCCATCCCCAAAAATCATTCTAAGAGTTCTTTGGACAGTGTAAAAGCACATGCCGTTGTTATTTGAACGTACTGTTTTTCACCTTTAAAATTTATCATTTTCCGGTCATCTAAAATTATGATATGAACCTTCTACATTCCTCACCCTGTCTATAGAGAAGCGCTAAATGAGTTTGTAAACAGGTGTCTCTGAGGATGCTGTTTCCGGTCATATACAGTTGCTGATTCCTGGAGAAACTGCTTGTTTTGCATGTGCACCCCCTCTGGTATTTTTGTTTAGCACTTTTAATTTGGATGAACTTGCCACTTTGTTGCCTGTACTGTGTATACCTGTTGTAATGTAATTCCAGAATGTTCTGATGGAATCGTATCTTTAGCAATAAAGCATTCAGATAACTGATATTGACCAAGAATACATTATGTGGAGGATAAATTTGTTTTAGATGCATTGTCGGTTGCTAGATAAGTCAGTGACAGTGTTCAGGAAAGAACAAGTAGTGCCTTATTTAGCTGCATTAGAAGAAAGCTATTTAAATTCTTTCACTCAACTGAAAGTGATATTTTGCATTTTTAGTGGGATAGAATACATGGACATGCACATAACTGGTTGTGTATAGTTCAACTTAATTGTGTGTTTAGTCTTCCCTGTTAGTTAATCTGATTTTATGATGTGTCCACTTATATTTTTACCTTTGATTGATAAAAATTGTAGGTTGTGGCATCTGGTGTAGATGAACGTACGCTGAAACGTGAGGGAGTTTGTGCTGCATCTCTCCCTACTACTATGGTAGCAATATATCCTATCCTTGTTCTTTTGACTTTTATAGGCTTCACCTTTACATCTTGTGTCTAATTGTGATATAAAATCACCTAACTATCCTGAGAGGCTATTGATAATTGTTCTATTTAGCTTCTGATTCACTCTATCGCTTTGATTTATTTACCAGGGAGTTGTTGCTGGGTTGCTTGTTCAAAATACACTAAAATTCTTACTGAAATTTGGACATGTTTCTCCATACTTGGTACGCACTCTCTCCCCCTTCCTTCCACACACACCCCCCAAGAATTTGCAAGTTGGTCCATTGTTATTTAAGAAGTATGACACATGATTGCAGGGATACAGTTCTCTCAAAGATTACTTTCCAACCATTGAGATGAGGCCAAATCCGCAATGTTCAAATTCAGTGTGCCTGGAACGACAGGTATCCCAACTAGCTCAATTTTCATCCCATCAATCCAATTAGACATAAAATATATACAATTTAATGTCATTGTTCCTGTAATATGCTTTCAGAAAGAATACATTCTTGCAAAGCCAGCTAGGGATGCTGCAGCAAAAGCCAAGATGGAGGCTGAAGCATCCTCAGTTGAGGAGCAGCTTCTTCATGTTGATAATGAGTGGAACATAAGGTATGCTCAGCAAGATTGACTGACACCTCTCTAATGTGTATCATTTCCAAAATTGCATTTTCTCTGAGCATGAGATACTTCACATTGGACATCATGGAGCACAGGGTAGAGTCCTTTACTTTTCATTGCAGTTATTCAAGGTCAAAAAATAAAGCTTTTCACTTCTCCAATAATTTGATTATGCACTTAATGATAAAGCAATTACATAGAAAGATAAAATGTTTCTCTTCTGAGCTTCTTAACAAGTATCCCATGCCTCCTCCGTTAACATTTTCCATCTCATAAAGGACTGTGGCATGTGCTGTCTGTAATTTACTAAAATATTGTCAATATGCTTCCATTCCGGTTTGTGCTTAATATTTCTTCTTGTTTTTATCTTTTGTCAGTGTTGTCGATGATTGTGAGATGGAAAATACAGGTGCTGCATATTCAGGTTTGTCTTCCTTAGAGAAACTCATGCACTTGATTTCTGCATGATGACATTACAGGATCCATGTCTTTCCGTCATTTAGCTGAGCAAATTTACTCATGTTTGTATCACACAATTTTTTAGAGTCAAAATATATAGGGGGGAAAAAAAGCAGAAATGACCGCCAGGGGGGTAATGGCATACAAAACATAGATCTCTTATACCCAAGAGACAGCCTGATATGAACGGAAAGCTGCCTCAAAAGTTAATAATTTGTTTTCATTTTATTTGAGTTGAAATTGCAGGAAGATCACAGTAATTCAGAATTTAGTAGGGAGGGAAAATAAATAGAGCAAGGAGGAGGAGAGAGCTTGTGAGTGTTTCGAAATGAACTACTCAATTTCACTTTTATCCCCACAGGTTTTAGTTTATAATGTCCTTGACAGCATATTATAAGCTGTAAATCTGCAACTGTGTATAAAACAGACTTTCTCTATTCCCAAAAGCTCTGCAGTTATTCCGTTCACGTAAAATGTGAAATATTGCTTATGGAATCATGGGTCTCATCTCTCTCTCTTAACTTTGCAGCTTTCTTCTTGAATTTGAGAAATTTTGTAAACATGTGACCAAATGCATTTGTCTACTTTTGCTGAAGTAATTTTACAAACTATCAGGTACTCTTCCTGACGGTCTTACTCGTGAGCTCCCTACTGCGGATGAGTTCAATATACCTGCTTCTGGAGTGGTGGATGATTCCACTGATGATCTTGAAGAGCTGCGCAAGCAACTTGATGCTCTCAATGCAATTTAGAGCCTGTTGGTCTATATTTTGACCTCATATGATGATGTCTTACTGACAGAGGATCCAACGCTTGACCTCCACCTCTGCCATTAGCTCCAAGAGAATCAACATGAGTTCTCTGGCGAAGGGTCCCGCCGTTTTTAATCAAATGGACGATAAAGATTCCTGCTTATTGCTGTAAAAAAACATGATTTGGAAGGTTTTCTTGGTTTAAATTTAGAAAGATAATCTCGAAATGTGTAAAACTTTGACTGAGCTTGTAGGAATTTGTAGTACTAGGCCTCAAAAGATTGCTTCAATTTTGCAGTTGATAGACCGGAAAATTAAAGACAAAAATTAAAGGTGTGCATGGTATTCTGTGCTAAATTTGGATGGTTTCATTTTGATATTTTCTGCTTCTTGGAAAGTGACGATGCACCTAACTGGTGCCGTCACGTGTTGGCTTGTAATATCCATACAAGTCTTTCGCATGCTTGTGAGAGAAAAGCCGGTAAAAATGGCATGATGGACTGAGAAAGAGTAGACAATGACAATTGACAACCCCTTGAAATTTTGGACCGGATGTTTCCATGTACCGTCAATCTCTTCACTGAATGGGTAACAGTGGCTACATCTACCAATGCCACGTCCATTTAATTCTATAAAGAAGTTGAATCTAGTTGGTAAGTCCCCGCTCGAGGTTTATTTTACAGGTGTTACTTAGTTTAACTAACTAAACTTAATGGAGAGATTTTTATTTTGTTAATTAAATTCATTTTGAGATTTTAACTAGATTTAGATTGAGTAGAGCTTGATATGCACTTGGAGTTCGATTTGAATTCGACTAGGTTCACTAGTTTTGTTTAGTTTGATGGGTTAAAATTTGAGCTCAATTCCCTAACCCATCTCATTGATTTAAAATTTGGGCTGAATTTGTAAGCGATTTAAATTCGAATAAATATCCAGCACAATTTGCTAGTAGGCTTGTTTGGTAATGATTTTAGAGTCGAGTTGAATAAAGTAAATTTATAGAGACTGAAGGGCAGCAGCCAACATGCTTCACCTTGGTTTCTTATTGTCATGGAGTACAAAAATTGAACTATAAAGAAAAAGATGAGTAATCTTATTTGTACAGAGAAATATATGTATCTTTCATAAATTTTTTAAATATAAAAAAAAAATCATGTAAAGGTTCAATTTCCTAAGAACGAGCCCAAATATCTATGTTGAAAGATTAATGGGATTGTATCGCGAAATAGATATATCCAGAGGTACTTAGTTCTTAGCTATAGAACAAAATGATATATATATATATATTTTTTTTTGCTTTTTTAGTATTGATGGTATTATTATCATTGCGTGATATAATATGATCACTAGTCTCCCATAAAATGTATACATCTCCCCCTCACAAAATGTAATATATCTTCAAGAAAGGAAAACAGTTCTCCTTAACACTCTGTTTGGGATATGGGAAAGGGAAGGAAGAAAATAGGGAGAGAAGAAAAATGGGTGGAAAAAATTACAATTCTATTATTCAGTGTAGGAATGAAGGAAAATAGATGTAATCGTTTCTTTAATAATTTTTTTATCCAAAAATAGAGAGAAAGAGAAAGAAAAAAAAAGATTAAAATTTATAATTACAAATTTATCCCTTTTTTTTTTCTTTTCACATGACTTCTTTTAAATATATATATATATATATATATATATTAATCATTTTACTTTATAACTTAATATCCCTTCTATTTTCCTTTTCTTTATTATTTAAATACATACATAAAAAAAATTAAAAACTCATAAATTTTTCCTTTCTTTCCATATCCAATCATTCCACTTTCCTCTGTGTAAGTCCCCCAGCGGCCAAAATAAAGATGATAATGCATAGTACCTACCTACAAGATTAAAAAGCAGAATGCCCACAACATCTCTCATTTCTGTCAGTCCAGAGTGACGATTTGTACGAATTCTGGTATTATGCCTTTGGAATAACTAAAGGACAATGTTCATGCAATAATCATTGCATGACAAACTCAAGAGCTTTCGCAATTTTTTATTTTTTAAAAGGAAAACCAGAAGTTCCACAATATGGTCCGGTCCTTATATTTTCAGGCAACCTTAGTCTACAGGTTAAGAGAAATGAAAAGGCACTAGTATTTCGTCATAAAAAAAAAAAAAAATCTCGTTTTCTAATACTATTTATATATTTTGTAAAAATAAAAAAAATGTATGTAAAAACCGATAAATATAAAAAATTCATAAAAAGGTAAGAAACATTTTCACCCGTTAAAAGGAAAATGCATTCGTACAATGTGAAAGCCGATAAATATGGAAATTTTACCAAGAGGTAAGAAATATTTTCACCCATGAAAAAGAAAATCCAAGGAATGAAAAAACAAAATATGAAATATTATAGTTTTTATTCACCTCCTAAAAAGCCTATGATACGATACCACAACTGGAAGGACACCATAGATAGCTATATATATATATATATACTGAAAATGTTTTTGACAGCACAGCAATGGCATTATTCACTCATTCAGTCATACCACGCGCCGACAGTGCGAGTGGGGATGGAAGTTAGTGTACTGTAACGTTATGCATGCCTTGCGTTTACACTTGCATTCCAACTTTTCTTAATTATTATTATTATTTTAATCCACTTGGGATCATGTTGAACTAAAATCGGAACATATTTTAGTGCCATAAAGGGATTTAGGCATGTGACCATGATAATTACCACATCTCAATTTTTTTAGTACATCTAAATATAGTGGACGGTGGATTTGGCCAATCATAAAATTCACCATGAAAAAGATTTGATTCATTATAAAAAAAAAAAAAAAAGAAAAAGAAAATATCAAGGAATTATTAATCCTAAAAACACCCATGGGTTCAATGAAAACTTGAACCTACTATTTAAATATCCCTATTAATTTACTTTTACCTTCCTTATATATATTTACCCTACATTTCACACCATTCAATGAAAACTTGGACCTGATTACGTTAAACTCTTGTGTTACACCATATAGCTAGCATTAGTAGTGTAAAAGAGTTGATATTGGGCTCCAACTCCAACTCAACTTAAACTCGATCAAGTTTAAAATTTCAAGATTGAACTCGATTTGAAATAGCACCTTACAAGCTTGAGTTTGAATCGACTAACCTTGTCTATGATCATCTTTATTTGAAAAACATTTCTTTCTAACTAAAGTAGTAACATGTCAAAAAGTTGATTCATACTCAACTTTTACTTTAGCTTAACTTGAATTAGGCCAAACATCGTAAAGTTTTAATTCAAATCATAAACTATTTGAATAGTTTGAGTTCATATTTAAGTTCAACTCGATAGTACTTAAATGAGACTTAAGTAAATATCGAGCTAAACTATGATAGTTTATGAATAGATTCTACTCATTTATACTCTTAAGTAACATCTTCCGATCAAACGTTAACAATTATTATAAAATAATGCAAATAAACCACCTAAAACCTTGGAAACTTTAATGGCCCAAAACCTTCAACCTTACTACTAAGCCATGCAGTTCATTTAATAAAATTTCCAATCACAATTCACAATGGATAAATATGAAGTTAAAGAGTGTTAGTACACTTTTAAATGAGAAGGTTAAGCTTTAATGGTGGACCTATAGGCATGAAGGGTCCAAGTGGTAGAGTAAGTACCCACAATGATAGTCAGCCTCACTACTGTGTCTATCCCACGTGCCAATTTGCCCGAAGTGTAGGCCGCTGAGATAGAAAGTAGACACCTTTTTGTATTAAGGCCCGACAATTCTAACCCTACCATAAAAGTCCTTTTTTCCTCTTCACTGCCCATTTCACTCCTGCTCCTTTATATACCTAAATATAACAAATATTTATTTTCTTTTTACTTACTTAACTATTAGATTTTTTTTTTTAATTTAGATTAAAAATTTTTTGAGTGTAACACTCTTTGAAACATAAAAATCTCTCCTATGTAAAATTAGAATTATAAATAAAACAAACTTAGTAAACTATTAGACTTTAACTTGCTATTTATTTAAATTTGATTTGATTACAAGTGAATCGAACTTGGATTTAAATTACTTGATTAGTTTAATTAAATCAATACTGATTTTAGAAACTTGTAGACTTAATTCAATTTAAGTAAAATTTTAGTATTAATCGAGCTTGAAATGAGTTAAAACATTCATACTATTTTAATTACAACAATATATGTATTTTTAAATTTGACAAGCCTAAACAAGTTTAATCAAGACAAACTTGAACTCTTTAAATTCCACTTTCACTAAAGCATGGGCTTGGTATCATACCCTTTTTAGTTTCTGCTCGTTTCGATTATTATATATCCCTATTATAATTACTTTACCCTACAATGAGTAAGCTTGTTAATGTGGCCAAAATTAAAACATAAATAGTAAATCACTAATAGATCTAAGTACGAAAGTAGGTAATGCAATGCCATGAAAATTATAAGTAGGCCTAATTGTATGTAAAATAGTTATATATTTTATAGATTTTTTACTATATAGGAAAATTGAGACACACATATATTTTAATTTTTCTCATATAAACCTCAATATTTTATAAAATTAAAAGAAATCATATTTAAAATAGATATAATTTTGATGCAAATACCTATTCTTCCCTAAGATTGGTCGGAATATGGGTTGAACAAATTAAGAAGAATGGGGAAATTATTGGAATAAGTTGCAATTTTGCAACTCCAAAACAAATCTTGAACTAGAAAATAACAAACTAATAAGATAGAATGCCATTTTACCAAACTAGAATAAAAGTTTGTAGATTTGTATTTGCCATATTAAGAGGTATTTATTAACAATATATATAAATTTTATCAAAAAAAAAAGTTGATAACTGATCTTATATTTAAAAATTTACTATATCAAATATTATTTTATTAAATAATAAACTAATTTATTAAATTATAAAAAAAACTTTAAAATAAATCACTATGGAATGACTTATCACTGTCCCACCAAACTGAGCGGGCAAAGCCACTTACCCACCAACTCCATTGCAAATATAAAACTGATGGTTGAATACATACTTCATGTTAGTCATCTCCCACGTGCCAATGTAATAATTATTACACACCCATCTCAACCCTCTTAAAAAGAAAGAGAGAATAGGTAAAAGAAGTCCATAATTAAAAAAGTACAACAAGAATAAACAAGGGGAGGGGAGCTCACCACAACACAAACACCAATGCCATGCCAACACCCACTTTACAACAACACAAGCTTTCTGTATACTCGATAGCCCAATAACGCCATCCGTTATTTTTTTCCCATACTTTGTCTCTTCATAATAACGGCACCTATCTCTATTCAAACTGTTCTTCCTACCCTTTGACCAAAACACCCTCCTTACCTTATATTATAATTTACAAAGTGGAGGTCGGATCGCATACATCAACCTAAGATAAACCCAATATGTTTGCAATTTACATAAGTTTTACTCTTGATATTTATTCAAGTTCAATTTAATTACTATTAAATTAAACTCAAGCTATTTTTATAATATTTAATTAAATGAGATTATAATTATAATTAAATTTGAGTTCAAATCAAACATAAAAGTAAGTCTATTTTCAATATTATTTTAATGATGATAAAAACATTATCTTTTATTTAAAAAATTTTTTAAATAAGTTTAATAAAATCAAATTTAAGCTTATTAAATACTATATTGAGTTGAATTTGAGTTTAAAACTTTAAACTCGACCAAGTTAAAAAATTTAAAGCTAAATCACACTTCAGGAACTTGATAAGCAATATTTTGCCCAAATATGAAGGTTGACATTTGGGGGTGTAATGGTCATTGCATTGTGTTGAAGTTGGCTTTAAGTCATTTTACATTGGACAGATGGGCAATATGGTAATTTTATTAGATGTGTTTCTGTTTGGTTTATTATATATATATAGACTTTAGACACCACGTTCCCACCCCCACAAGCAGAGACTTCTTTTTCGGTACCACCCTTTGCCATTTGCTCTTTGTACGTGAACATCTTTTTCTTTTTTTTCTTTCTTCTTCTCTCATGGAAGAAAATGATCAAAAGGAACTACAACTACTTCCAACCCCACATTCTATTCCCTCTTCATCGAAAATGCCGTCCAGACGATCGAATTCGATGTCGAGACACCGATCTTCATTCATGAACAACGATCCTTGTGAGCCTCCATCGCTAGACTTGCAATTATCGATCAGCCTAAGGCCTATCAGTTCCAGTACAGATTGTGTCCTGACAGGCTCTATCGGCGAATACCGCGATGTTAGTAGATTCGAAACGAGCTCCGTCAAGGCCTTGAAATGGCAGGCTGCTGAGCAAATCCGATTAGCTACGATGGAAAAGGCTTATGCAGAGAGGGTGAGGGACCTTACAAGGCGAGAAATGGAGCTTGCGCAATCGGAGTTTGCGCGTGCAAGGCATATGTGGGAAAGAGCTAGAGATGAAGTGGAAAAGGCTGACAAAATGAAGGAGAGAGCGACTCGGCAGATCGATTCTTCCTGTACGGAGGTCACTTGTCAATCTTGCAGGCAAAGGTTCAGAGCTTAGGATCGGAGAAAAGATACACTAGAAGTGATATTGCTCGGTAGCAGCGAGAATCTGACATGTAATTCACCGAGTTAAGAAAATTGCCACGAGTAATTGCAAAGTCTCTCATGTGTTGAATTTTTCATTTTACCGTGCTTATTACCAAGCAATCCTTATGGTGTATCATTCCAGTGAAGCCTTTCTCAAGAACAAGAACTTAAAAGATGCTCCAAGAACTTTGGTTGCATTAAAACACAACCTTGGGGATTTATTTCCCAAGTTGTTGAGTAGGTTGCATCTTGGAGGTTTTAGTATTGAACTACTTCCCAATTCCCTCTTTCCTTCATAAGAGAAGGATGAGTAATAGAGACAATAATAACAATAATAATAAAGGTGGGATGAAATTTCTTAGAAACTTCCCTAGTGACCTTTATTTTTAATTTTATACTTCTTATTTCATCCTCCATCATCACCTTTATGAAAAATGGTGAATCATATGTTACTTTGGAGCCATATGGAAGACAACAAGTTATTGTTGATATCCAAGTTCAATTGGTTGTGTTTTCTTTTTATTCTTGGATTAGCAGTACATACATACCATTATGGAGCAATACTAGAGCAGTATCATGGAATTTACAACCATTATGGTTTTATGCAAATAATGAGAATAACGTATGTAATCCAGAAGCCCCAGCCTTTCGGAAAAATGTTGGTCTCGAGAATAACAAACTCTGGCCGACAAGAAACCAAGACTTGATCATATTTGATTTTCCAAGGGTACATTTTCGGATACTAATAACTTGAACAATCTCATAAAATATAAAAGGGTATATTATATCTATAAGTTTAAGATTTTAAATTGTCTCAATTTAAATCCTACATTGCCGTCTCACCATATTGATTTAAGTCATCCATTGGATGGCTTTTGTTAGAAGCCATAACTCCTAAGTGAAGAAAGTTCTAGACAGTTTGACAAATTAAAACGTCTCAGTAAGTAGGGGGGAAAATAAAAAGTAAAAGCGAATCTCATAGGGTGTCATTAATGCTAATGGATTTCTCTTGTTACTCAATTCTATTACCTATTTTGAGATTGTTAGTACACTACAATACCTCACTAATAATCAAGTGAATATATGCATTTTCCAAACACTAATCACAAGTAGGCAACCAAACAAATACTTCGATATCTTCGCAACACCAAATCATCAGGACTTGCTATTGTACACACATCTAATTCCTTCTTGACTACCTTTGCTGATGAAGGATAGGCTAATTATCTAGACACACATTGTTCCACTATAGGGTATATCATCTTCCTTGGATGCAATCTCATCTCGTGACAATCTGAGAAGCAGCCCACTATATTGTGAAGCTCTACTAAAGTTGAATATCAAGCTCTAGCCTATATTGCTATAGAACTACCTACATTTATCATCTTACTTGCGAGGTAAGGATCCCCCATTCAGCATCCCATATTCTTGTGCCATGATAATCTTAAAGTTGTTTACTTATCTGCAACCCAGTTCAACATAATCATATACAACTTGTAGACATTGATTACCACTTTGGGTTTGGAATGGTTGCTTTTGACTATGTTCTCATTTGCCACATTCTTATCCATCTCTACTTCATCATGAACTTGTTTACAATAACATGTCTTGATTATCATTCTAATCTCACATTGACTTTAATATTATTGTATACTACCCTATTATTAATGTAGAGGGGTAGAACGGTTTTTCACTTGTGTATTAGGGTTATAAATTCTAATCCTCTTGCAGAAATATATCATGTATTCCACTATGTAATCAGAAATAATATAATTTTTCATATATTTGTACACGTAGTAGGAGCCAGTGAAATGGGAGCAACTTAAACCATGAAACAGGGTTACAAGCGTTGTATTGCTAGGCAAAGGGTGAAGTGCACCCACCATGTAATGAGTATAAAAACACACACGGCACACCAGTATCGATAAGCTTTTAAGTTTTTTAAGATCAAACAGCTGTATAGCTGATTTCCATCAACCTATACCAACTACAACCGAACTATGACTTCATGCTAATGAATTCAGGGGCCTTTTAATATATTCTCCATAGTCCAAGTGAATTTTGAAATGGGAGACAAATATATCACAAAAATGCATTTGTATGAGACTGATCCTTACGTGTAAGCTTTGCCACGTTTAGGACTTCATGATTTAATGGTATAAGCGTGATGCTTCATTTATATTTCGAAAGTTTCTGATAAAGATAGAAATGAGCAGCACATTTTTCAAACAGAGGCGTTTGCATCACACGAAACCAATCCTTAAGATATAAGAACACTAATTCTTCATATTTTTATTTCAAAGTATTCCAAATAAATGTTCAAATGAGCTGCATATATTTGACCAAAGTACATAATTTTTCGCCATGTTAGAGACGTCAAAGATGGAAGCACACAGCTTTTTGATTCATGCCTTTTGATATGTACATTGATAGAGATACTTGGGTTGGGTGTGAGTGTGACGACTACTGGTGGAAGAGCTCAGAATTTCCACTTCTAGAGAAGCCGCTGTCAAAGTTGTAAAACAATGGTCTCGTCTCGCAGCTTTAAGCCAGTTTGTGTGTACCTCATACGGTCATACCTCAAAAAACTTAACAGCACATGTTGTCCGTTTGCAATACTTGGAAACGCGGGACAAGTGACCACAGCAGTTAATACTTTGAGGAAACACTAAAATTACGTAAGATTGTAAGTACTTTACTTGATATGATGTAAAGTTAAAGACTCGCAAGCTCATGTCCTTTTCTTTGATGGAAACTATTTGTTTTGTAATGTATGTTTTATTCTTTGATGTTACTCCAAATTGATGGAAATGGGCTTTAATTAATTTTAAAGAGAGAAAACTATTATTATTATTATTATTGGAAACACATTTAAATAAGTGAAGGAAAGAAAAATTAATACACTAAATAGTAAAATGAAAAATTCCAATTACCGAGATAAGAGTGTAAAATAAACCCACTCCAAAGTAATAGCACAACTATAAAGGTCTTACTTATGATATTGTTTCCACAATTGAGTGTTAGGAATTGATGCAAAACTAATGACAAATAAACAAATATGATATATGATTTAGAGGTTCATCATGGTCGCTATCCCTAAAGAGATTTGTGCATCTTACATTAAGTTTGCTTAAGAAATTTCGATTAATGGTACCTTTTTAGGATACAATGAAGTTTAGAGAATTTGATTAGAAAAATCATACCTCTAAACCACACTAAGGATGTAGAATAAAGTCTAATGGTGCTTATAAGTCAACTTTTGCAAACCAAAAAAAAAAAAAAAAAGGAGTAGAAAAATTTACTTACGTAATAGTGATTTTTATGATGTATAGTGTTCAATAGTGATTTTTATGACATATAGTGCGCAAAGGACAATTTTTCACCTTGAATTATGTTTTTGGATTCAATTTTGAGCCAATTATTGTATCACTCCAATGTTAATACATCATTTTAAGTTTAATTGATACTTATCACACCGATAAGTATATCCACTCGTTCAAATAAATATACTCAATAGTTGATTGTGGTTAAAGGGCTTAAATACTTTGTATGAACAAGTACACTTCATTTGGATGACAAGCGCCCCTTATTATTTATGAACTTTGGGAGATAATTTGTTCAAATGAAATGCCACATTCATTGGACACAGGATTTCGATATCTTATCATCAAAGGCCATGTGGAATGGACTTCATTCTAATGAAGTTCTTATTATCCAATCAACTTCATTTTTCTAACTCAATATGATCTAATCACAGTTGTATATACTTGGGTTAGTCCTTTTAATATTTAACACTTAGTTAATTTATTAATTCGCAATTTATGTAGAATTAAGTCTTTAGGGCTTTCCACAACTTTCTTACACTTCCAAATTCATTTTACAGTATATTTATAGAATTTATCAAGGCTTGGACACTAATATAATACCGAAGACATCGAATCAATATAATATAGGAAATTGTATTAGTCAATAAAGTGGCATTATCAATCATCATCTGGTTCGGTCAGCCGACCTACCACCGGTAATCGATTCCGCAATTGGTGTTGCCCTCTCAAAGCTTTTGGGTTCGCCCTTTTTTTCCACTTGAATGAAAATTTTTTACAAGAAACTTGAAAGTTGAAAAAGAAACAAGAAAAACATCCTCATATTAGACTAAGTCGGTCGCTCATAGGTTTGGAAATGAACGATAAATCTGTGAAAGGATGATCATGTTGTGGAATGAAGCAGTCAAACCTGACGAAACCAGGGTCAAGTTGGGAACCTTGAGGTCGATAGAAAAGGCAAATGAATCCGAACAAAAAGGTAACCATTTCATCCGCCAAGAGACATGATAGCTGTATCCACTTGTATTCAACCTCTTAACTTTTGCACATCCGAAACCATACACCCACTATCTATGTCTGGGATCCAACAACTTAAAGGAGAAAATAACAATTTTCAGGATTAGTATGTCTCTTGGAAAAGCACCACTCACTAGCCAGACCAATCAACAGTGCCACCCCTTGTAAGGAGATGGAATGGAACTAGCTTCATTTGTCAGCAACCCCCTAAACATATTACACAAATACAGTTAATCTGTCATACACTGCCCCTCAATAATGCACCTTCAATTGATTCTGTAATCAGGTCTAGGTCTAGACGTAATCTAGTGGGACAAAGAATAATAAAGTTTCAAAGTTAGGCCCTTGTGAAAAGAACATTTGCAATTGGCATGGAAAAAGGAAATTTAAAACACCACCAACCCACCCCCTCCGCCACCACACCCCCCCTCCCACCCAAAAAAAAAAAGTGATCCTAATCATTGATTCATTATTCTCTTGTTTGCTGGAATCTTCTTGATAACGAAGAATCCAAAAGAACAATTTCAGCCACTTACTAAGCACAGCACATGCATTGTTTATTTCTCAAAATTACTTAGTACCGTATGTCCGAATTATGCACATAATAATATGTTAAATCTGTCAAAAAATGTTTATGCTATCCTTTAGGACTCAACGGAACTACTTTACAAAAATTCTCTCATGGATTAATTGGTGATGCTCTTTTTTTTTCCTAGCATCGCGTTTATAATGCAAATGGTCATCTTTCTCTATGTTCTAGTTTCAACGGCATCCTCCCTAGATTCATTCTATGTTAACTAACTAATTCTAGTTTCAACGGCATTCTATGTTTCGGTTTGCGACGTTTTGCTAGAGAGATTCCTCTCCTTCTCTTGTTCTTGGTCAGCATAATGAACTTGGCAGTGCTAGTTGCAGGCTGATCGTATGAAAACTAAATCGTGAAAGATGGGATGTAAATGTTGAGTGGCCCCTCAGAAATATTGCAATATGGGTCCCTACTATCAATGTTCACATAAAGTCATAATGTGAAAAGAAAAATTCTCGTTTTGGTTCAGTCTTATTGAAACGCAGTGATAATGAACTGTACCACAACATACATGAGTGTCATCATGGATTCCTTGTCTTTCGTGTTTTATTTGGATACAATCAGAGAAATCCAAGAACCATCAATTCATTGAGAAAGCTATAGAGCAGAATAGAGATGTAGGACATGCTCAATAGGAAAATAAATCAATGTAGTCATCATGACTAAACCTTAAATTTGTCTCTTCGCCTTGCCCACTTATTACTGATTAATGAATGGTGGAATCTAATTGAGATCCCTGCTGAGTGAAAATCTAATTATCTAGATAAGTACATCTTTTTTTTTTTTTTCTTCCTTTCTAAGTCCAAGTTGATCAAACTGAATTTGGCCTATGCTCGAATGAGGTCCAAGAACTTGTGTTCGGGTGGAAGCCCAGATGGACCGAGTCATTACAAACGAGATTTGAGTTGCACCGTCACCATAAATATACAGCTTTGAGCTGCCAACCCAACAGTGTGATATACAAGTATGCACACACATCAAAAGTAAACATATAAATTTAACCATCCACATACGAACGCAGAATGCATACAAAGGATCGTGGTGTATATCATTTTCAGACAAAAGGTTTATTATGTAGATTGGCAATTGGACCAAAATGAACAGCATAAACACAAGTGGCAGATTCGAAATAACATGGTGAGATGGTCCATGTTTCGCTTGAAATTGATAAGAGTTTGGATTATTTGCTTTCTATCTTTCAGTTGGGAAATCTTCCCTACTTCCAAGTAGTCACATTTCAGTGCTTTTGATTAGAATTGGGCGGGGGACCAGTTTGGCACTAATTGATTTAAGAGGGGACACATAATAGTGGACTTGATAGCATCATGTGAGGATCCTTATCTTGGGTTTCGATGATATATGATAGTACTTACTACGAGGATACGCTATTTCAGACGGGGAAGCCTTGGTAAACTTTCAGCTGGATACCAACTAAGGTAGCAACATTAAGAGATTTAATAGCCGAATATAAATCATTCTGATCTGCTGGCCAAAATAATAATAATAATAACAATAATTAAAAAAAATTCTGATCTTAGTTGTGTATCAAACTGAGCCCTAGCTATTGCATGTAGCCACTTGGGCTTTCTATTTGATTGTATCGGGAGGATGAAATGATTTGAGATTTCCTTGGTAGTATTTATAAGTAATTCTTTATAATAAAGATGAGTGGCTACAAGGTAAGTAGGATATGAGGTTCTATCTATACCTTAACCTATAAGATGCAAATTTTTAATTTTTTGAATTGAAACCTATCTTATAGCATCCAGAAACTATCATATATCATGTAAAATCTATAACTTATAAGATACTATATTAAACCTATAAATTTTATCTTCTTTTTTTCCCTATAAATTTTAAGTTTATACAATATTAAAAAAGTATTTTATATAAAAAATTTATGTAATTTGTAATAAAAAAATGTGAAATTAAAAAAAGTAATATTTTTACCTTAATTATTTCAAGTTCTATGATTTTACTGCTTAGCAAATATGAAAAGCAAGATAAAATAATAGAAAATCTAAAGTTAAAGAGGAAAATAGGGAAGAGTAAGGAAAAGAAAGAGAGATGATATTAGGTTTAACCGTTTATGGTTATTAATTTACAAACTTAAATACTTTTTTTTTACTAAAATATTTATGATAAAAAAATTACAATATTATTATTTACTATCCATTTATTAATATTATTTAATAATATTTTATAAGGTAAGTACATAGTATCATGAAATTTATATTATGTATACCTTAGAATACATGTTTTAAGATAAATATAAAATAAGAAGACCTTGTATCAGTATCTTATCTTATAAAAGTAGATTTCGAAAATTTTATATTAAAAGCCTATCATGTGACTTTTAATACCTATCTAAAAGTTATTTGGACGAGTAAAGTAGGAATAGATACCTTATACATTAGAATTATCTGCTCACCTTTAATAACAAGTTGATCGAATCAAAAGGTTGGTCCAATGGATCTTCTTTATAACTTACTTTCAAAGATTGGTAGGACCTATGAGAAATCATATTTGAATTTACAAGGCTGTATCTTGTTACAAATGTTAAACGAAAATCTTGATGAAGCTTAAAGGAGATATCAAGAGATGAAATATTTCGCTACATTTCGCATTTGTAGTTAAACATATTCCGTGGGTAGGATATATATTTGAAGAGCAAAAATTCATCCGTCAATGATCCCTCGTTGAACATTTTTCTTGTACGTGAAACTATAAAGCGTATAAAAGAAAATGGATGAAAACTCATACTGTGTTGTGCAGTTGAAACACAAGATAAAATCCTAGAAAAAAGAAATCTAATAGGAGTCAAGGCATCTCTGCATGATTACCATTGATATCTTGCGCAGAGCAGGGCACTTTTATTTCTCTTGAAGATGACAAAAAGTTCATCATCATTTGGTTTTGACTTGAATTTATGCACCTTGGAGACTGACCCAGATAATAATGCTATTAGGGATTCCACAAAAACTTTCAAAAGCTGAAATGAGTACCCGGGCCACCCTTTGAGGCTGTGAAGAAATGCCACATTTACATGCACAACCTAACTTTCCTTAAAATCTAAAATCCAAACGTCGGCCATGGAGATTACAGTCAATATAATGAAATTTCAACGTGAAATGGATCGCAGGTTGATTATCAAAAGAGGGCGGACATTTGGTAGGTTCTAAATCTACTACTTTGGGATCTTCTAGCATAGATCAATAAGGCAAATCACAATGTATTAATAAGTTGCTTTAGTTTAATTAGATACATATTTAAAGCTCGATTTAATTGTAATTGAATTTAAAATCAAATTTTATGATATTTAGCTCACGAGTTCATAAATTTAATCAAGTATAAGTGAGATCTATGTATACGAAGAAAATCAAAATTGCTATTAAATGGAGGCACAACCACATAAGTAGAGTAATAAGTACAAGCGAAAACCCAAACCTAATCAGTTCTCATGATATTAGTACCTTCCTTTCCCAATTCTTTTGGCCGGGGAAGTGGCTTTTTGTTTTGTGGTGATGAAGGTCATGATGCGAGACTAAACTGCGTGTCGCCGATCGAGCAAAGCAATGGGCGAGTTAGAAGTTCGAGGGTAAAATCGAGCCAAGGCAAGACGACACTCGCTAAAGAAAAGTGAATGGAAAACCCGGAAGCAACAGAGGGCAGTCCAATTATGTCATTTTCCTTTATATAGTTCTATTTATTTGGTATTTATTGTATTATTTTTGTCGTTTATGTCCTTTTTATTCATTTTAGATAGTTGAGATTTTATCCCTATATAGATAGGCTTTGGCTGTAACTCATTCTTTTAGATTGAGACTTTTTTTGTTTTCTTCATAATGAATTAGTGAGTTTATCTCCCATTTATATGTTCTTATAAATATAGGATTAGATTATGGCAAACATCCTTTTTTATTTAGATCTTTGTGTATAATATTGATAATCTATTTAACAATATTATTTGAGTCCTGTGTATCATATCAGAGTCTCAAATGCTCAAGTAAAATATAAAGAAACTTAATCAATATTGTAATTTTTAAGTGATTGCAATCATTTTTTTTTTTGGCTAAACTGTTTGCTTAATCTTTGAGAGTTGAGATTTTATAATAGAATAATGTTTTCTAGATCTCTTTGAAAGTGACAAATGATGGGATATAACTAACTATTTATAAACTCATGCAATAATAGAGAGAGAATATAATAATTATTCTTGAAATACTTTCTTTTACTTCTTTACTTGGAAATTGAGTAGGAAATATTTATTCTTGGTAACTTTTTTTTTTTTTTTTGGAGGGGAGAGGGGTGGTGGGGGCATGACTAGAATAGTTGTTACTTTTGCATTTTATTTTTTTTAGACATAAAAGGGTAATATCTTTTATTTCCTTTCTAAAGGAGATAAAATGTATAAATAATGTCATTGTCATGCCCTCAACAAAATCTATAAATATATGTTATGTATATCAACACATATACAAAAATAATTTATATATGTTGTATATATGTTATATGTATCATACAATAATATTACTTATACACATACACACACATATGCTATCATATATATGGACAATTATGTGATGCAGCTACTTAAAAGTGAGCATGTAGTATAATTACCTTTTTACTATTAATGAGCTTTATGTAATAAAATTCAGGGTGATTTATCATTTAAAAAAAATGTTAATAGCTTCTCAAAGGCTATTAATGGTTACTTTTACTGTTAATGAGCCTTATTTTTTACTCTCTCTCTCTCTATATATAACAAACATATAATATATATGTATATACATAAAAACGAAAAACACCAAATAGGGGCATATTTGTATTTTTAGCTATATTTTCCAACTTACTATTACAATTAATGATGTGAAGAAAACACAAGAATCTAAATTTCTAGTATAGATTAGCTTTTCTATTTTTTGTTTATCATCTTTTAGAAAGTAATTAGATTATCTTAGTAATCAATGGATGAGATTAAACTTACTCACTTCAAGATAATCTTGATGAGTTTGTTATGGATCCACAAGGCTGTAGCAATCCTTATTAAGTCCATTAGCTTACTAAAGTAAGGTTGGAGCAAACAGATCATTTCAATGATTTCTGTTAACCAAATATTTCTAAATAGTGTGCTTAATAGAATATTTTAATATAACCAATTTAGCACTTTACAAATATGTTTAATATTATTTTATTAAATTAATTGTTGTTGACCAATCAATAGTTGACATGTCTTAAGGATGGATAGAAATTTTAATGAAGTTAATGAAGTTCCAATTTATAAAAGTTAAAAAACATTGAAAATTTGAATAAAAATATAAAGTTGATAACTAAAATAAAAAAGGTAAATGTTGATAATTAAATGTGTATCTTTCCCTTGTTTGTTGTTTTATTAATAGTGCTTAGCTATGCATTTATTTTGATTTTCCTCTTAACTATTTATTAAAGTGGATGGACTTATTTTGGTGTCTAGACCTCTTTAAAAATATTTTTCTCATAAAATTCCATCAAATGCTACTAAATCAAAACTATTAGTTGTGTAGAATGTAAGTATTTAAGGGCCTTGCAATAATTGTGATACTATGGAGGAGATTATGATTCCCCATATGAACTGTAGTCCTATATGGATTGTGAGAGATAATTGTTATTGATTTATAAAACCAAATAATGAATAACATATCAATATTAGTTAGAAACTTTAGGGCTAAGTCATTGAAAATGGCCCATTAATGTTTCTTGTTATGATTATTAGCTACTTTTAATTTTTGGCATTACATATGAGAATTTTATGGTGTCATTACTATTAACATATTATTTTTTTAACTAATATTCAATGGTGATTTATTATAAAGGAATCTATCGATAGCCAAGCTGTCATAATTTTGCAAATTAAATATTCTCATTTAGTATTTAGCACCATCCTCCAATGATCCATATCTATAACATCTAATTACCAATTTCAATTATAACAGCAATTCGAAATATATAAAAACCCCGAATCTTAAATTGTTTTACAAATATTTAATTAGGTATCTTATCTATATAAGATGTCTATAGGGAATTATCAGGAAATTGTTGTGCTTCTATAAAGGAGAGATAATTTACAGGATATTATCTATCTATATATAACGTGTTACCATGAATGAAGAAAGGCATAACAGAAAAGCATATTAACTAGTGATTTCGATGCCCTAATTCTTGCTGGAGGATACCAACAATCTCTACCCTTCCATCCCTTGAATACGCTTTGTAGAAATTTAAGGTGTCATTCTAGGAATCCATTTCCTAGTACTAAGACCAAAATGAATGCCTATTTCCATCATTTCTTCCAAATTGATGTCCCAATATCTTCTTGCCATTTCTCTTTGCATTTCCTCTTCTTTTTTTTCTTCTTCTTTTTTCACCTTAATCTTTCAATATTTTCCTCTATAGTCTTCACTTTCCCTCTCTCTCTCTTTGTCACCCTTTCAAGCTTCCAAAGGTAAACCATCTAATACTCTTTGAATTCCTTATATTATTTATCCAGCTTTTCGATTTTAAATTTTCAAAACAATTTTTTCTAGCAATTTCCTTATAGAAAAAGAAATCTCAAGATGCTTATGAGAGAGGAGAGATATTAAAAAAAATTTGAAGAAGTCATTAGATTGTCAACTAAGCATCCGTCATAGATTGTTTTAGGGGAGATTAGGTGCAAGACAACAAAAAGCTATAGAATTATGGTAGAATCCTTTGATTTTGTATTGAATTCTAGATGATGAAAAATAAATAATGAGATTGCATAGATGCTATTTCAAAAAGTAGATAGTTTTTCTAGCCTTTTTTTTAATGATAAATATCATATTTAGTATTTTTATTTTGCTTATTTTTGTATTTAATTACCTAAAGTTTAAAAGTATCAATTTGTTATCTGAATTTTATTTATTTTTATAATTAACTGCCTAAAATTTATCTAAACTTTACCCCTTCTTACAACTATACTCATTTTTAGAATTAACTACCTTGTCTGGATGTTATAGATAGTTTTGAAAAGTTTATGGGTACACTTCAATATATTTTAAGTAGTTAATTGAAGAAATTGATAAAGTTGAGGTACTATATATGACGTTAACCCTTCTTTTTTTTTTTAATAAGAGGTTAAAAAAATTATCAAAGTTGAAGCAGAAGAAAGATATTTTATGTGTATTTTTATTGTTAAAATTTTATTTGGTTTGTAAATGATGATTTTATTTTTGGAATAATAAATTTAAGATTACATAACCTCATAGGTTTTATTATTTTTAAAGTTTGATAGGGTGTTTTTTCCTTTTTTCCCTAGTGTTTTTTTTTTTTTCCTTCCTTTTTCCTTAAGAAGTTTGATTAATATTGCTATTATGCATCTTGAGTTGTCCTCATGTACTAATCTAATTTATTTGAACATGTCAAATGAAGAAATAACGATGAATTCATTAAGCCTTGTAATGGAGGTGGTGCTAATTTTTATCATAATATCTTTATTTGTACATATTAATTATAAACCCAGCAAAATTTGAAGTAAAATACAAGAGACATGAATAATAAAAATGGTATCAATAATAATAGTCATATTAATAATGTAACATCCCAGAACCTGGAACGTAATAACTTGCCACGTGTTACTACTATTTACTTATACATAAAGCTCTTAACCTGCTTTAACATAAACTTTCATATAACCTATCAATCACATTTATTCATCAATAACAACATTTTAAACATCCATCAAATCCCTCCACTAAAATATCATGACTGAAAAGAAACAACTATAATCTCTTTCAACATATAATTCATTGTCTCATAAAAAAAATAGGTCTCCCAAATATTCTCATTTTATCTTTATTAAGCTTCATAGTAATAGCAAGTCCACTCCTTCATCATTTTGATCGTAGTTTACCCTAACTCATCATATATGGATGTATTATCTATACCTGTAACTTAAAAAAAAAAAATTCCCATGAAAGATGAGCTAATACCCAATACATGTTACCCATAAGCACATGTGCATGACAAACACATCTAGAATTCACATGCATTCAAATGTAGATAGGAAAAAATCTATCATTTTATTATCTTTATTATATCAATCAACATAAGAGTTCTCATGACTTCGCATACTATAGTTATTAAAAGTTTTATTAATATATATAATCTGATACATTTGGGATATTGCCACCACCAACCTTAATACTTTGGTGTTGAGAACTGCCACTCCTAGCCCCAACACTTTTGAGTCATCATAAATCTACCCATTTCATTTTAATGCATAACTCCACTAGGGATAGTGTTACACAAAGTGATGAGGATCATCTAGCACTTAAGAAGACAGAACCAAAGACTTAAGATCCATTGCAAGGAATTGGAGGACCAATGACCCGAGTTAGAGCAAAGAGGATAAATGATGCTCTAAAAGAACTGGTTATGGACCTATAAGCCAAGGAATCAAATTACATGAAAGGAGAACCAATACCTATTAATGTAATTCATGTTTCGATGGAAGAAAAGCAAGGATTTAAAGTTCTAGAATAAGAAATATTATATATTGAATCAAAATAGGAAAGGGAATTTGCGGGTTTGTTGTTATTTTTTTTTAGTATTTGTTTTGGTTTGTAATTTATATTATTTAATTGCCTACTCGGTTACATGAGAATAAGAAAACAAATAGATTAGGCAACTTAAGTTTTCCATATTCTTGTATGACTCTATATAAGCCGTGTAAGGGCCAGCCATGAACATCATTTTTGATATATGAAAAACACATTTTTTGTGAGTAAAACGAAAACCACTTTTTGTTCTTTTGCAAAAGAATTTTTCCATAGAATTCTTAACCGAATTACTAAGAATACCTATTGATAACTTAGGTTATAGTCAACGGGTTTGATTGAGGTCTAGTTACGCATCACTTATTCAAGACGATCCTTGGGCTAATTGAAACCAACTAGCATAATTGGGGTTATAGGTTTAATATACCTAGGGTTTCACGCATCACAAAGATTATTGGAATACTCCCTAAAGATATGCTACCATTGACCTTTAAGCCAACCCAAGCACAAGCAGCAAAACAATTATTAACTGTATAATGTTTAAGTCCATTTAATTACTGCATTATTAAGGACAAATAACAAATAGGGTAGTCATGTACCTATAGGAACAACTCCGATTTCACCCTTATTGCAACTGTCAACCTTATCAAAACATATCATGTACAAAGAACTAAATTTAGTACTAGCTTATAATATGATGTAAGCTCACTTGATTTGTTAAACTATTAATTAGCTGAGTGTCACGCCCACCCATCCCTCCCCTCTAAGTTACTTTAATTTAAATAAAACTAGTCTTGAATTGATGAAAAATCCAAAAAAAAGAAAGAAATAAACGTTTTACAAATATTATATAACAATGCGCTCATGTAGAGGAATATGGAAAGAAACACGGCCATGTAAATGGTTATGTATCTCTTTCTAAAATATGAAACTTAACACACTCTAAAACATGGTTATATACTTGGTTGTGTAACCCACTACGCTAAAATAACCTTTTGACATGCTTAAGTACATAGTGTGTATAGGGTCATGTACCTCTTGCCAAAAAAAATTAAAAAAAATCTTCATGTGAATTCCCATTTCAATTTCTACGTTTCCAAAATCCAAAACTACACCACAATTTCTAATTCTACAATAATTAGGATATATAAAAATACAATTCCATCATAGATAACATACTTACTTGTTTCAATTTGTTCCAAACGTCCTCAAATCCATTTGAACCCATAAGCATGCTTTATCACTTTATACCACATACTCCTCAAACTGCCAATAATCCTCAAACTGTAATGGAACCCTAATAAGTCGCTTTTCTGATCGTATCAAATTATAAATTTATATACCCAAAGAAATCTAACGACCTAGTTAGGTAATTATACCTATCTAATGTAGTATAGATTGCAATAGGCGTCGTCCTCAACGATCTTAAAAACAAGTACTAGTATTTTCATTTTTCTACTATCTAGTCTAAATCTTAATGCGAGATTAATAAATTAAATTACTAATTAACTAATCTAATAACCCTAAGACTAATTATAATCACTTTAATAAATGAATTCAATCACAAAATCATACCCTTCATCTTACTCCAGTCTAAACCTTAGCTTTCTTATAATAAGGTATTGATTAACAATTTATTTATACTTTGCATTGAAGGAATTTTTAATTAAACTAATTACTCCATCGAGTTAATTAATTAATAACCTTATATGAAACAATGGAGACCTCTCCCTCACTATCGCCCTATAAGATTTTATTAAGTTCATAATTCCTAGATAAATATTTAATCTTCATACAGAAAGTCGAAGTTTTTCTACCTCTAAGTAAAATATGCAATTTTTCTATTCATGAATATCTATCCTATTAGATCAAACATGCAATTAATTTGTGCGCATAAATTAATTATATAATAATTAAATACATAAATAGATACAAAGGAATAAACTTTTCATTAATCAATAAACAATTTAATCACATGGTTTAGAGTTTCATAAGATGCAAGACATATAAATCTAGTCCTCTATGGAATTTACAGTAATCACGAAAAATCTAGAGAAGTAATAAGAAATGGTGATGAAAAGAATAAACCTTTGTAAACGTTTTGTGATCTCTGATGATGCTCCAGCGATTCCTCTCTCCAAATTTGTAATATTGCTTTCCTAGGGTTTTTTAGAGTGACTGTGAGTAATAAAATATCCTGATCCCTAATTTTTATAATAAAGCGAGTATTTATAATATAAGAAATAGGGTAGCATGCACAACCTAATGCATGCTTGTGCTCGGGGCCATGTACTCTAGAATAAAGTGAAATTCTAGCGATCAGGGTTTTGCACGGTCGTGCTCAAGTTGTGCACTATGGAATTCCTTCATTTTCTTCTCTAGGTAGATTTTTTTCTTCAGTACTACTCTCTACATAGCTTATGCAGTGGCTAGGGCACACTTTCACGATGCATTCTGATCACTTTTTGCTCTCCATCACTAGTGTCAGGATGGCCATGCTGAAGGTTATGTACACATGTAAATCATCTTTTCTTGTATTTCGCCAAATTTTTCCTCATTTTCGCTCGAACCTTCTATAAATCCTTAAATTGCATTTTTTAAACTGTGAGTTCAAATATTAAGCACTTAAGTGTCTTTTTTTTTTTTTATAAATTCACACAAAATTCATAAAAAAATCATATTAAATAAATACTAGAAATAAGGTTCTTTTAACACTTATCAAACCCTATACTTAATTAATACTCATTTGATCAAGAAAATACACAATTAATAAGTTGAGATTAAATCTTAAGTTGTCGATGTCACATTGAGCCGAGTGGATTTATATCATAAGTATGGGACTTGTTGGTAGGAGCCTATAGGTTAGGGTTCTTTTAGAAAAAAAAAAATGGAAAATAGGTTGCAAAAAGGAAAAGAAAGGGTAGGGCAGAAAGTGGCTTTATATATTGCTTACAACAAAAGATCAAAATATCCTCTTTTCATTGTCTTATTACTACTTATGTACTTCAACTTTTAAAAACTTTATTTTTATTTTATTCTTATATTTTACAAATAATAAAAAATGCCACATATATATAATACCATATACATACACACATATATATATATGTATATATTATTCTATTTGAAAATAGCTATACTTGGTACACGTCCTCATGTGCTAGAAAACAAGTATAATGAAACTTTAAAATATAAGCATTTATATAGAGAAATAGGTTAAAACTTGAGAGCTATGTAAAAATTTGAAGTCTTAAATATAATGTATATTATACATAAAACTTCCAACAAAATTTTACTTAAGGAATTAAACACAATCCAATTAAAATATTTTAATCATATCCTAGTATTATTAATGCTTATTAGAAAATTTTGAAGTATAGCAAATAAATATATAAAAGACATAAGTAAAGGGTGTAGGTGTACCTAGTATTTAAAAGATATTATATGAGGAAAATAATCACAAGCCAATTTCCATCTAAGTCTTCTCAATGGCTACTAAGATCATGACAATAATGTAACCAAAGTGACTTAAGCCATGACATCACCTAACTAAATTTCTTGCCCGGAGTTGGAGTTTTCTCCTCATGCCTTCCTAGCAACCGAGGGATAAGAAGGAGGACATTTGCAAGAAAACACGTGTGGTTAAAAAGAGAGAGAGAGAAGCAACCAGCTGGAAGAATTCCACACACAACCAAGGGTCTAAATTTCTTTCTTCTCTAATAAATAACATGGACAAAACTTCTTCAACTAGGGGATAAAAACCCTATAAAGCCCGGATCATAGGATAGAAAACACAAGTGTATACATCAATAGGAACAAATAAAATTGGAGATGACAATGGATAGCTGAAAGATTCATAACTCACAGTATACTTAACTCCAAAAATCACCAAATTTGGTTTAGCAACAATTCACCCCACTCCTATCCCCACCCCCAGACGAGCCTTTGGTCGCCGTGCGCAGCCGCTCCTTCCTCCGCGTAAACAGTAGGTTTTGACTCTGAATTCTTTTCTTTTAAATTATAATGATTTAATTTCCTCTATTATAGATAAATATAAATAGATAAACAAATATAGAGGTTCTTATATGATTCTAACTCTACGTCCAAATATCCCTTAAATACTAATGTATAGGTATACATATATATAGTCTTTTTACTCTTTCACCGATAGAATTTATCACGGAAAGTTAAAAACCCTCTGTTCATCCAACTAAAGGGGTGGATAACAAACAAGACCACCTTTACAACAATACATATATATATATATATAGTCCCATAGTGACGGAGAAAGCAAAAATTTGTTTTCCATATCAAATTTCGAAATATTTTACAAATTGTTATGGTATTACCATATATATCAAGAAATATTTAGGGAATATTCACAACTCATACATAATTAATAATATTGGAGTTAAAAGTGCTTCCTAACTAACCTCCCAAGTCTCATACATAAATTTAACACATATACATAGACTCTTGGTCTTCTATCTAAGAGCATTATACCTACTTTATACCATTTTTTTAAAAATAAAATAAAACAAACCTATATGTGTATGCTATATGTCTAACTCGCCGTAAGGCTCTAAGGTCCATTTTAATTAAGTGTAGTTATAGAATAAGAAAGTACTTAAGCTAGTTAACATAAATTAAGAAAGTAATCTAAATCTTTTAAAAAAACAAACTCCAAATAGATATTTTCTATCATAACTAGAGCGTCTATAGGAAGATTTATTTGCCTAAAATGTAATATCCTTACAACACTATAAAAGTAGATCCATCTAACCAAGTAAATCATTTAATATTCTCTACATATTTTGATCGTCATATTTTTACGTTACTTTTCTGACTTGAGTGTCGTAGTGCAAGCGCTAGAGACACCTTCTACACCCAATAGCACACGTCTATTCATTTTGTAGGTTAGATTATGTTAATTTGAGCACTTGATTCAACTTAAAACCGCATTGAGGTAACAGGAGCAATCAATAATGTCTATGCATTAGAATAATAAAATGATCTTGCAATTGACACAACACAACTATTGTTCAATTAAGGGCCAACGATAAAGAAGATTTTTTTTTTTAACAATAATAATTGAGATTTTTTACTCAACAATTAGGTGGGTTTCTTAGGAGTATCTTTAAATACTTGGAGACAATTATTTGTTACATTTGGTTATAGTTATAAGTAGTAGAAGAATTGTGTATAATGTGTGTGGTTAATCTTGAATGAGTACCATATAATTGTTGCTATGAGAACTTGGATTTGATTGACAATATATAGAGTAGTTGAATAATCGATTAGTTACCATGAAATTGATTAATAATAACTAGATTTGGAATAAAGAAAAAAAAACTTGGCAACTTAGTGTTTTCTATGATTTAGTGCTTGCCCCTTCAATTTGGTATTTCTATTAACAAGGAAGTTAACAATCATAATTTTTTTTTATATTTTGGAGTCTATACTTTAGTTTTAATTGCATTATGGTGTTTATACTTTAGCTTTGATGCATTTAGTGTCTCTTCACTAATCAATTTATTTAAAATATTTGATTTTTCTTAATTGACATATTATCTTAAAAATTTGAAAAAAAAAATTGGTATCTAATGATTTAACTTTTGCATATAATCTACTATGTTATCTAGGACTACATGAATTGGGTAAAATTTTAAAATGATCATAATTTTCCTTAGCATGGGAAAAGATGGATTCAATGCTATGTGAATGTGTGGCTAAACCTTGAATAAGAAGGTGTTTAAGGAATAAATCCTCCTTAATCACTATTGGATCAATGAAACTGTGAGATTGTTATCTATGAAAATTATTTTGTCGTAAATCAAGCATTGTTTGGCATTGTAAAACAAATTTTTAGACTTGCCGAATGATTCATCTTTATATATTATAATATTTTGTTATATTTTCAACAATACTTGGGTACTAGTATTTATAATTTTGTAATCTCATAACTTTTGAATCAAACATTGTATGACCATAACCATATCGCCATGGAAAATGCAGGTTATGAGCTACCTAAAAATTGTCATTTTGACTCAGAATTACATAATTGAGAATCGTCCATTTTTTAGGTATACTAGTTTAAATCTTTTATATTTTTATTTTTTTTAAGAAATAATGGATTGTTATGAGGAAAAAAAAAAGAAAATGGTTATAGGAAAATTTTCTAATTCGTATAATATTTACTTGTATTAATTTTTTATTTTCGTAATACTTTTTTTTATCTCTCTTTTATTTTTTGTAATAGTCCATATTGGTTGTAAATGTCTTGTAAAATTTTCAATTTTCCATGCATTACAATTATCCTTACTTTTATGAATTTATTTATTTATTTTATTTTAAATAACCTTTATATTTTATACATGTGTTCGTTATTTTATAGTTTTGCTTAAAATTTTGTAATCTTTCATTATTTGTAAAGTTTTGTATCCAGTAGTGTGATTGTAAAATTATAAGATTATTATGATTATAAATTTCTTAAACTTTTGTAATGATTATAAGATTAAAACAATATTGGTTTTCAAAAATACAAAAAATGAAAGAGATGAGAAAGTTTATCTAAGAAAAAAGATGATTCTTAATTCTATAATTTTAAGTTAAGTTGATAATTTTTAAATAGCTTATAACACAAGCTTTTCAATAGCTATATGCTTATAGTTACATAATTTCTAATTTGCAAGTTTTAGAATAATAAAGTTTGAAAAATCAATACTTGAATACTATTAGAAATATCATAAACTCTAAAATACTTTATGGTTATGATTAATTATTAAATGAACCAATTGCATCATAACATAGTATATACATACGATAATCTTTTACAAGGTTATATACTTAAATATTGTAATTTTTGAAAAACAATTACGTAAATATTAAACCCATAATAATTATTACTAAAATAAGTTTCGAAGATATTGATCATGTTTGTGACTTTAGGGATAAGAAAAAATTGTATGCTGAAGGCGTAGACTCAGTCTGTACCTTCAGTACAAATTGTACCCTCCAATTCTATTGTCCAATTTTATATTCCATTTACACTCACTGTAGATTTAAAACAAAAATCATATGATAATAATACATAAACTAAAAAATATAAATACACTAATAGTAATTTTTTTTTTTTTTGCAGAAACACACAGAAAATACCTATATCAGATCTAGTTTTTCTCTCATTCGCATGAAGAGAAGAGGAAGAATAAGAAGTGATTCTACATAGGAAAGAAAGGATTTGGCCAGATTTAAGTGACTTCTGAACAACTAATCAATTGTGGTATTTTTTTTTTTTGAAAAGTTGAAGGTTTTTTTTATCTGTGTTTGTGTTTGATATAAGATTTTAGAAAAATATTACTATAATTGTATATTTTATAGAAAATGTTACTGAGTATTGTTATATTATAATTTATTAAATATGATCTATATAGATGTTACAATACGTAACATGTAATATTAATTTTTGTATTAAAATAAGGATTTATTGTTGTAAGGAATGTGAAATATGTAGAACATCAAATAATTCTTGCAGTATTATAAAATAATACGGAAATTATTGAAATATTTAGCAAAAAAAAATATTATTAAAAAATGATTTCAGACAAATATTTAGAAAAAATTGTTTGGAAATAATGGTAGAAAAATTAAAATTAAAATTGGAAATGACACAAATTTTTTTGTGTGTAAAAATTAAGAATATTGTTATTGAAAATATAAAAAATATATTGTGATAAAAAATTGTAACATCTGGAATATGAAATAATTTTTACAGTGTTGTAAAATAATATGAAAATGGTTGGAATTTTTAGCAGCGAAAATTTTATTAAAAAATAACATCTGATAAATTTTTAGAAAAAAAAATTGTTTGGCAATAATGGGAAAAAAAATTAATATTTGAAATGTTATGGAATTTTTTTTTTTTGAAAATTTTATAATATTATTATTGGAAATTGTCATATTTATTTTAAAGTTTATAATTTATGTATACTGTAGATAGGGAAAGACTGACTGATTACGTGAAGTTGATGATCTATGCATTTGGAAATATTATGACCGGTAACTAGGGGCTGAAGTATGACAGAGATCCATTAAAGAAGTTGAAAATGAAGAAAAAGTCCACAACAATGAATTTTTATGTAGAATATGTTACAGCATTAGAGTTGATCCAACCGAAGTGGAGGTTGAGATAATTCACAAGCATTCAATGTTCTATGGGGGCAGTATATGTTATGTATTGATGGAAATAAGAGATGACGAAAATGTTGAAAATTTTATTGAAACGGCTAAATCATATGGAGATTGTGGCATACAACAATTATTCATCATAATTTATGACAATTCGGGAGGGGGGTGCAGCCGCATTCATCATATGACATTGTAGAAATGCAATCGAAGCCATCGACATTTCAACCCTTAATTCCAACCCCGATGGAAGTGAATGATGAGGATAAAATAGATAAAGCAGTTACTCCAATATTACAATGACCAAGCACACGGGATTTGTACATGGTTCATGTGGGAGTGGAGGCTGCAATTGACATTGATGGTGGAATAGGTGTTGAGTAGGAGAGTAGTGATAACGAATAGATTTCCAATGAGGAAAGTGAGAATGAGGGAGATGAAGTACCGGAAGAAGAGTCTCCAACTATACATACTTACTCGAGATAGCCAATATATCGAGCAGAGTAGACTGAACCACCAACTATGGTAATTAGAGATCTTGTTCGTATTACAATTTTGGGGGCGATAGTGGTTATATTTATTTCGAGCAAGAGCAAACTAATATTTGCAATAGTTCGAGCAGGAGCGGTGTCATGCCCCAAAGGGGGTCTAGAAGTTTTCACTAAAAGTCATCACATCACGTGTGTAACTGTAACATACAACCGTCTTGCGAGTTAGAGGTTGCAAGACTCTAAATAATTATTTAAACAATTATAACTAATTATATTATATATAATCATATAATAAGAATATAATTATGGATTCTCATATTCTACGGTCAACCAAGATCACAGAGAATTAAAATGGAAAAATTAATTCTAAGTTTCATAATTTCAATTTCCACACCAAGTTCCTAAAAATAATATTACATATAAATAATATATCAATCACAAATCTTACTCTATCATTCTTGATTCCTAAAGCTCTCATCATATCATATCTTATTCCATTCCAAGCTTTTGTGTTGTTTCCTGCAAAACAATTTATGGAGGGGTGAGCACACTATGACTCAGTAAAATGGGAGTGTAATACTTTTAATACCACACATGCACAAGTAATTTCAAATAAGTTTTCAAACCATATGTTATGCACGGGTAATCATATGAATGCAACATCACACGTAGTCTTCCGGTAACCAGTATAAAGTCTAGTGTTTACGCCTCCCCTTGACCTTGGGTTAGGGATTTAGATCATACCATCAGTGCCTGGGTCTCACATTTAATTAATTACTCTTATCTCTTTATTAGATATTATCTCTTAATATTAATGTTATAAGCTTAAGTGTTACTCACACACCGAGCACTAAACACTCTCAAGGACAGAGTGGACTCAAAATCGTCAAGGCATGATAATCCCCTAATCACTTAGTTCGCACTTGGCAGAATAGTAATTTTTCAATTACTTTCGATGTGCCATGTAATAGTGATAACTTTAAATTTTATGCAATGCCACGTGTAATGCATGTTAGTTTTTTATTAATTGAATACCATGTTAATTTAGATTTAAGTGACCAATCAGATAAAACAAGTTAGATAAAGAAAACCATTTACAAGGTAATAAAATTTCACAACAAAGCAACATGCACAAACCAGCTCAACAATAGCTTATTATAACCCAATTTCATCAATCACTCTGCCACTTGGGCTATCGAACATCAAGTTTCTATTTCCATATCAAAACAAAACCATCAATTACATTTCCACTTCAAGAAATTCTCGGCTCATTGCAATCCAATTAACTAGGATTGATATACCGTTCTTATTCTTCGACAACAACTGAATCATTCCATTACTCAATCCTCAACATCCGAAAATTTGTAAAAATAAGACCACTAATATACATCACATAATCACCAATCACAAATACTAAACTGACATCGTTACAAATATATATACACTCTCATTCATGACTTCATTGTCTTAATCTAACAGTTTCTCTACTATTATTAATTTATAACAGTCAATAATATATGAATAATAATTTCACAATCGTAAATATATATACGTATGCAAATATATGTGTATATTATCTAACCTTATTTATATATACCTATAGTTTTAATTTAGCTAGAGGGGTAAGTTTGCAAAACATATTCCCTTACAATTATGTAAAGAGTGAAAGAAAATATTTATTAGCTTGAAAAGATGGAAATTTATACTTGTGACTATATATAATTATATGTATAAATGTGAGTATACATATGGGAAGAAAATAGTTTTATTCAATCATCATATATATATATATATATACCTTCATAATTAGATTCCCATTTTTGTGTAAAATGATATAGTTTGTATACGTATGCACTAATTTATATAAGGGAAAAGTTAGGTTTATATATTAATTTAGTTTGAAGAAAATAAGGTTGAAATCACACCATCAAGCCAATGGTGATAATATTGGTGTAACGGTGCTAAGTGCCACCATCAAAATGGTGACATCTAAATTTCTAGACCCTTCCATTTCCTCTACCAATAGGATAGTATTTTTGTGCTATCAAAATGGTATTCATATGTATCGTCCAACTTCTAATCTCTTTACAAAATACATTCTCAACCCATTTTACACCACTTCTAACTTCAAAATAATAACAACCACAACAACTATAGCAGCAACCAAGCAAGAAAACACACATATACATAACATATTAGAAGTAAACATAAAATTGTAGCATATCATAGAGTTTCCCACTCACCTGTTCATGAGAATCAATTGAAATAATCCTTTAAGAAATAATCTATAGGAGAACACTTGATAGCTGAGTCACCAGTATCAGAGACATGTGTCGTCAATTCGTGCTTCATTGGAAAAGAGCACAACAATAAGGATTTGTCTATTCAAACTGTTCTGTGTTACTTACACTTGCACCACCTCAAATTCTTCAATTGACGTAACCACTGAAAGGGAAGGAAATGGGGCAAGACGGACCTGACACTAGACAAAAAGCATTTGTAATTACTAAATCTTATATAATTAAGTTATAATTAATTAAATAATTCTGACTAATTTGAAGTTAAAGGGCATAACTTATTATATTTGCATCTTAACAAGATCTACACTTTTTACTTCTTCGATGAATGGATATCAAAGTACATGAGCTTGTTAACAAGGAATCACCACAAAGTCGTTGATCGACAACTCGCCTAAACCTCTTTTTATTCTCAAGAAATAACAACTATGGCTCCAACCACTACGATTACATGGTTCCTCACTTTTTAATGCAGTAAGCATAACCATGTTTAATCTATTTTTTGCAACATCGATTCCCTGATTTCATTCCTGAAATTGCTTATCTCTAACTTTAAGCTCTTTTATCCCCTTCAAATTAGCTTCCTTAACTTTCTCCTTGAGTTCTCTTTTACTAGATTTGAGCTTTTCAACCAACTCTTCTAACATCTTCTCCTTCAATTCAACTTCTTTAGCTCTCACATCAAATTTTCTCTCCAATTTCCCTTTTCCTAACTTTAAGCAATTCAAACTGCTCCTTACACCAAATTTCACTTCCCTTCTCTCTTCTTTCCACATCTCGTAATCTTTCATCCAATTTTACCACTTTCTCCTTGTATTCCCAACATCTCACTCCAAATTTCTTATCCTTAAACTTCAATTCCTTCTCTCTTGCCTGGATTTTCTTCCCTAGCTCTTTTAATTCCTTCTTCTTATTTTCTAGTTCTCCACTTTTACATTCATTTTCCATCTCTCCCAACTTGGTTCTCCTCATTAACCCCTCTAATTCCTTCCCTTTCTTTTCCACCTCCTTATCTTTTTTACAAGCTTCAAGTGATCTAACTTCACAAACATACTTATAAGTATGTTGTGAGTTGCAAGGTAGGAGCATACTTGACTTTATAATTACTTCCATCATCAACACTATCACAGCTAGCTTAAATATGCTTCAGCTAACCCATTGCAACACATATCTATGTCAACTTTTCTAATTTTTTACACTAAGAGTTCTAGCAAACAAGATCCTTCCATTAGCAACCTCCCATGGTAGAAGCAACATTCACCCTCTAACCCATCAGATTTTTTTCATTAAATTCATCAACATTTTCAAATTATTTGAGATCAAGGTTTAAACTATAACAAGATTAAATCATAGGATATCATCATTATCTTCACCATAAGTAGCAACAAAAATCGACAACCCATCCATTTCATATATTTCCTTCCATGAGAAATCAAAATTTCATGTATCTAATCACCTTTCTAAGTTTAATGCCTACAATGCATTTTTTTTTTCATATTTAAAATATGAATCTAATTCATCATTAAGCTTCCACAACAATAGTTTAGATCAAGGTTAGATGATTCCTTACCAAATAAAGCTTCAACCACGAAATTGTTGCCTTCAAATTTCTCTCCCACTTTGGTTTCAAGAGAATTCCACCAGTCAATCCAAGTTTGACATCAAGCTTGATGTCAGCTCTAATATTAGCCTCTTCCCTTAGCTTTAACGTAACACCACTTCCCTCAACATCTCCCTCACTCTTATTCTCCATTTCAAGTGATGGTGAAACGACTTCTTGGCCACGACCTCCTTCACTGAACATTAGTGGTTGTGGTAGAACTGAGGAGAAGATGAGGATTCAGCTTGTGAGAGTAAAAGGTAGGGTTAATTGTAGTTGTCGTGGTAGAGGAAAACAAGGGCTAAAACAAGTTACCATGGACCATAGCTTCTTGCTCATCGACCTCCTCCAAATGTTTCTATTGATCCCAATCCTACTCGTCATTGTCACTGATGACTTCTTCATCCTTCTTGGGGCTAAAGAAGGACTCGAACTACTGAAACTCAAATTGCTGCCGGAAGGGATTATGGATGAACTTCTCAATATCTTGCTCCACTCGTAGAATGGAGAGCTGTTTACAAGGGTTTTGCAAAGCATCATGAAGAAACTGATTCACTTGGTTGATGATGTCATTGAAAACTTTAGAAGCTGAAGAAGCTAGAGCCAAGCTGACATTGAGCTCACGGAGCTTGCTTTCTCTCTCTCTCTTTTTTTTTTTTGGTGTAAATTTTTCTTTTACTCTGAAATTTGAGTTTGAAATTTTCCTAGCAAATGAGGTTTTGATACGAAGTACTCCTTCTAAGGATTATAATGGCACTTACATTTTTTAATTTGGAGCTAGTATGAGGAAGATATGGATTTTTGAAGTTTTGAGGGAGTTTTGTTTTCGTAACTAGAGAGAGGAAAGAAGAAGAAGAAGAAGAAGAAGAAAAAGAGAAAGGAAGAAAAAAGAAAGAAAAGAAAAGAAAAGAAATGAGGAGAGAGAAAAAGGCAGAAGCATTTAAGGGAAATATGTGATGGTCAGTGGATAATTATCCAATTATGGGTTCACTCGTCTCGCACGATAATTCATGTAAGTTTAGAAATTTTAGTGTTTTAACGTAAAATTTTATGACTAAGCCAAAAAAATTATTCCAAGTGTAAGTATTTGCTCAAAATTTTTATTTGACTATCCTAGACCTCTTATTTTGATTTATTTTATCGTTTTTCTCATAATTTTACGTGGTTCAATTCATAAATGATTATTTCTATAAATTTAAATTTTTGTAGGTTGCAATTAAAAATTTTAATAAAATCTTTTGACTAATCTAGTATTGTATTTCTTTAATTTCACGGGTTTTACAAGTGGTAATTTTTATAGGGGCATGAGATTCAAGACAAAAGCAAATGTCATTTAAGTAGTGAAATCTTATCATGTGAAGAACCATTGCAACTTCACCGTTTTAGAGCTTAGTCCATTGTTGTGGTCTGTTTATTGTTTGAGAAAGTATGACGGTTGTAAATGGAGGCTTTAGGCTTGAAAGAAGAAGTTGGAGGGCATGTTTGTGGTGATGAGATTCAAGGGTCCACATACATATAATAACCCATTGATTAGTCAAGATCACCCACTGTTGGATTGCAATCTCCTTGCCAATCGATTTGTAAATCTTCTTAGGGACAATCCCAATATGAAAGTGTGTGAGCTGACTTTTGTTGTCGAATAAGAATTTGGCTATGGGATCAGTAAGAGACAGGTTTAGGAGGGAAAGAAACAGGCTATTGAGCATGTGTACGAGAACTAGGAGAAGTCTTACGATGAACTGCCTAAACTTCTCAATGTAATAGAAAATACAAATTTCGGAACATGAATAGATTAGGGATGGAGCAGATTGAGTACCCTGGTGTATCTACTTTGAAGTGGGTATTCTAGGCATTTAAGCTGTGTATTACAGTATGGAGATTCCTTAGACGTGTTGTTACCATTGATGCAACTTTTCTATATGGGAAGTACACCCATAAGTTGCTAGTTGCTTGTGGCATTGATAGCAACAACCATATACTTCCATTGGCATTTGCTTTGGTTGATTAGGAGACAGTTGAAACATGGGGCAGGTTTTTTAGGAAACTAAAGGAATATGTTGTCGGTGATTGTGAAGGTCGTGAAACCATTTGCCTCATATTAGATAGATACGTAGGCATCGAATCAGTAGTCTAAGAAGAAGCGAATGAATGGCAGCCTCCATTTTCAGTGTAGCGATTTTGTCTTCAACACATTGCGAGTAACTTCAACTCGAAACATAAAAGCATAAGTGCAAGAAGTTAGTGACATATGCCAGGTTGCAAGCATAATCTCGCAAGTTGAATTATGTGATGGAGCAGGTGGGGATGATTAAGTCAGATGTGTTAGACTAGTTCGATGACGTGCCGTTGGATATTTAGATGCTAGCTCATGACGATTGCTATTGGTTTGGGTATATGACCTCCAATGTTGTTAAAAGTTATAATTCCGTATTGAAGGGGGCTCGGAGGTTACCTGTGACTACATTGGTGAAGAAAACGTTCTACAATTGCTTTGGGTACTTCATCTAGAAGCATAAAAAGGCATTGAAGAATATGTCGAATGGTAGAAGTTTTACCAAATATGCAACCAAAAAATCAATCGATGGAGTTCACAAGCTAGCAACTATAAGGTCATTAACTACAACAAGCATGATACGATTTTGAAGTCTTCACTAATAGTCGCCGCATCACCAGCAGGTTAAGGGGAAGGGGTCAAACACACGTTGTTGACTTTGCCCACAGCACATGTAGTTGCTAGAAGTGGCAAATATACAGAATTCCATGCTCCCGTGTATATGTAGTAGCCACCTCGCTTAGGCTTAATATGACGCATTTTATACCCGATTGGTATAAATGGACATATTAGGACCAAACATATAGGATGCACTTCATGCCTATAGGGGACGAGTTGGATTAGGAGCCAATATACTTCCAATCTCTCCACCTTAGGGGAGACCTTGCACAAAAGAAAGGAAAGCCTAGATAGAAAAGATACCACATGGAGATGGACATTAGGGAGCATCTAGATCAAATCACATGTGGACTTTGCGGAGCAGGGGACATAATAGAAGAACGTGCTCACGTCGACACAACAATGATAACTAATGGATACCAATACATATTTCATCACGTTCAACATTGCATTTGTGTTGCTAACATTAGCTTTTTCTCTTTTGCAACTTAGGTGAATCTTTGACTACTTCATCTAGTTTGTTTAAAGACACAATAGAAGGGGGATGCTTGATATTCTGTACATATACTTGCAATTTTGTCATTTATTGAGAAGTTGTTTTGAATATCAATTTTTTTAGACATTTGTTAATATGTTATAAAAAATTTAAAGTTGTAAAATCGTATATATACACATTGCATGTGAAAAGGCAAGGGGTAACGGTGTCGATGGACGGAATAAGTACTAATTTATTACAAATTGTAAAAATACATCAACTTAATCATTACAGTGGACCATATACATATGAAAAGAATTAAAAAATCATCGGTTCCTATCCTTATCCCCTCCTATCTCCTACCTTTAGTGAATTGCCTCACTAGCCGAGGAGCTTTAGACTCCTATGTTGGATGCTGGTGAGGAATACTGTTGAACGCTCGTGGAGGCATAAGACTCCACTTTGTTGGATGACTGGATGATTCACCCCGTTCATAGGTTGTTTTCTAGGGCATTTCTTTCATAGAGCTGGCAGTGTTGAGACAGGATGACTTATAGAATGCCAATGCAGTGTCTTGTATTGGCTTAACATTGACCTTAAGCTAGCATGCATCGCATTGGAATCAATATGCATCTATTCGTCTAGCCTTGGATTTTCCTATGGCTCACCTCGATTTTGGGGTCATCGTTATCTCCTCGTTCGTCACTGCGTAGGAATAGGTTCTGCCTCCTCTTAAGTGTTCTGCTATTACTGTTGCGAGTATAGTATTACCACCAACCCCCCCCCCCCCCCCCCCCCCTCACAATGGTGAAGCATGAACTGAAGACCTTGAGTAGCTATTCTCACGGTCGTGTCTATATCCGGCGATAAGCAGATTTATCGTAAGGTGTCACCCTGCAAGTATGGACAAAAAGTAAATTAAGGTTAACAGGATCTTGTAATTATTTGGACATTATTGAGTATTTATGTAAATTGTACTTACTAGAAATCTAAGAACAGCCCCTATGCATTCAATGTATTGCCTGCTGATCGATTTATACCATTGCAGGTAACTATCATGCACACCACAAGGGCCATCTATATGAACGACTCGACTAACCTGCTGTTTCCACATGTTCAAATACATTACATGATAGACTGTCCAATCAATATCAATCCAGCCATGTAGGTCGATTTCATGGAGCTTCGGCTGCGGGATATATTGGAACCCACCAAACTGCCTCACCACTCGATCTGAGAAATGCCACTCAATAATGTGGAAACAAATAAGTGGCACTCGAGCCATCCAAATGTGTATGCTTGCTTTGTAGAAATATGGTAGGAGATTAATTAAATTCTCATCGTACAGCTCCCATTCAACCTGAAAATAGGAAATTATATTGACTTCAAATGATAAATATGATTAATTGCAAGGAAAAAAATTTGGTTATTGAAGTACCTACAACATGTTTTACCTGTCTAATGTGTTTCGATATGTGCCGACTACATGGGTGAGGTAATGTTGTGTGTCCCTTTACGTGTTCTAACGTGTCGCCAATGGACATCCGACTTCTATAGATAATCCGTGTCGACTAATAGGTGTGATGTGGGGAAATCTATCTCAGGCCTACACCTATAGCAAAATGGCAGCCCTTCTAATCTCGTATACCAATGGTCATGACGCGACACAAAGTTAGCGATACAACCATGCTAGATATGCGAATCCCAACTATATGTCCCAGCAATGTCGAAATGTTCCAGCAAAGGTAACTATATCGCATAGACGAGGGCTCTGGATTTATCGACAAAGATAAATCCCCCTAAGAGCTACAGTATATACGCATGAGTAGCTTGATGTATTTGCTCAACATCAACATCCGATGGGATCAGCCAGAACATATCATGGAGCCATATCATACTAATGCAACCCCCCTCCCCCCTTTCCACTAGACCCTAGTCTCACCCCCAGGAGTTCTTCACATATCGCTCCCTAATCTAGGGAACTACTCCTTGTAACTGCTTGACTATTCATGGGGAGTACTAACTAGATCTCCACATCTTGTAGTGTAATTGTAAACTCTCCTATCGGCATGTGGAATGTGTGCATCTCTGGATGCCATCACTCCACCAATGCTATAATCATGTGCCAATCAAGGGGTATATAAGACAGGTGACTCGCACCTTCGAATCCAGCCAACTGCAAGTATGGCTCCATTTGAGCATTGAATGAGATGGTACACTTGTCACAACGGAGTGACAACTCATGATGTCGAACAATGAAGGTTACTTGATCCTATGCCAACAATACGTGAAATGTTTTCCTATGTCTAATGCAACATAAACTAATTAATAAGTGAAAGGTCGGTTACCTCTCTATCCCAGATGGCTTGTGATCAATGATTCCCTTGCTGTGTCAAGACTGAAAGATCGGAAGGTCCAAACTCCATCTATTATGCAAAACCATATAAATAATTTACATTTGAAACAAATACAAAATTTTTTACTAATTAATTTTATAACAATTAATTAATGACATTAATAACTAATCACCATTAATTAATGGATAATAGATAACTACTTAACTTTATAACTGATTCTACAAAACCATACAAATATTTTACATTTGCAACAAATATAAAATCTTTCACTAATTAATTAATGATATATTAACAATTGATCACATTTAATTAACAGATAATTATTAACTGCTTACTTTTATAATTAATTCTATAAAACTATACAAATATTTTACATTTGCAATGAATACAAAATTTTTTACTAATTAATTTTATAACAATTAATTAATGATATATTAATGACTAATCAACTTTAATTAACAGATAGTTAATAACTACTTACTTTTATAACTAATTCTACAAAACCATACAAATATTTTATATTTGCAACGATTACAAAATTTTTCACTAATTAATTTTATAACAATTAATTAACAACATATTAACGACTAATTACCTTTAATTAACGGATAATTAATAACTACTTACTTTTATGATTAATTCTACAAAACCATATAAATATTTTTCATTTGCAATGAATACAAAATTTTTTACTAATTAATTTTATAACAATTAATTAACGACTAATCACCTTTAATTAATGGATAATTAACAACTACTTACTTTTATGACTAATTCTATAAAAACATACAAATATTTTACATTTGTAACCAATACAAAATTTTTCATTAATTAATTTTATAATAATTAATTAACAACATATTAATGACTAATCACCTTTGATTAATAGATAATTAACAACTAATTATTTTTATGACTAATTTTACAAAACCATACAAATATTTTTCATTTGCAATGAATATAAAATTTTTCACTAATTAATTTTATAACATATTAACAACTAATCACATTTAATTAATGGATAATTAAGAACTACTTACTTTTATGATTAATTCTATAAAACTATACAAATATTTTATATTTGCAACGAATGCAAATTTTTTTACTATTTAATTTTATAACAATTAATTAACAATATATTAACAACTAATCAACTTTAATTAACAGATAATTAATAATTATTTACTTTTATCACTAGTTCTACAAAACCAGACAAATATTTTACATTTGCAACGATTATAATATTTTTCACTAATTAATTTTATAATAATTAATTAACAACATATTAACGACTAATTACCTTTAATTAATGTATATTTAATAACTACTTACTTTTATGATTAATTCTACAAAACCATACAAATATTTTTCATTTGCAACGAATACAAAATTTTTTACTAATTAATTTTATAACAATTAATTAACGACATATTAACGACTAATCACTTTTAATTAATAGATAATTAACAACTACTTACTGTTATGACTAATTCTACAAAACCATATAAATATTTTACGTTTGTAACCAATACAAAATTTTTCACTAATTAATTTTATAACAATTAATTAACGACATATTAATGACTAATCACTTTTAATTAATTGATAATTAACAACTACTTACTTTTATGACTAATTTTACAAACCATACAAATATTTTACATTTGTAATGAATACAAAAATTTTCACTAATTAATTTTATAACAATTAATTAAACTAATTTATAAGAATCAAAATCTTACAGGACCTATTACTAAAGCAAGAGCCAAAGGATTACAAAATTTAACGATGGGGATCCTCTTTGAACAATTTGACCCCAAGAATATTTGTTTAGTATATTCTTTTCTATTACATATTTGTTGTGTATTCCAGTAGGTACATTTGTCGGTTTTTACAGGACGGTGGATAAATTCACTAAAGCTCAGTTTGTGGGTTATTCATGGACCTACATAAATTAAAAAAGAACCAGTCCATAAGTGTTCTATTGAAGTGAAGAACTGGCCATTTGAAGACTTATTTGTACTTGTAATTTATTGTTTTAGAACCGGTCATTTGGAGTGACTTATTTGTAATTTATTTTGTTGTTTTTGCCATAATTGGAGCAAGTATAAATACTTGCTAAGTAGAGTTTTGATAGAGCTTTTTGAACACTTGAAATTACTCACTTTTTTGCGATGAGGGGGATCCTTGCTTGCAAAATTCTCTTATCAATTTCATAAGTGAAATTGTGGCGAGATTAACTTGAGGAGATTGTGAGTATTATCAATATTTCTCTTGTTGTTTCAAATTGCATTTAGTGCATCATATCTAGGTGCAATTTGTTTAGTTACTTGTTGTTCTCCACGATAATTAGGATTCATAATTTTCAAATTTGATTCAAGTCAATTTGAGTAGAATTCTAATTCAATTATATTGTTATCAATTACTACTTATACAATTGCATTATTCTTCATCTTAATTTAGCATCAACGCCTTTGAATCCACATGAATTAGGGATCATAGGTGTGTTGTTGATCATGCCATTATTGATTAGATTTTACTGATCACGCCATTTGTGAATGTGTTTGCAATTGAATTTGTAAGGCACATCACTAATCACTGCTGATTAATAGTTAATTAACAATAACTTAATTTAACGACTACGTTTAGAAAAATACATTATAATAATATATAAACATAATTCATTTACTAATGTTAATTAATCATATACTAACAATTAATTAATTACTAATTAATAGTTAATTAATAATAACTACCATTTAAATAAATTTTGTACAGTATATACAATTGCATGTTTTTTGTTTTTTTTTTTTTTTTGCATTTATCTAAAATAGTATAACAACAACAAAAATAAATTTTTTCTTAAGAAAACATATCAAGATCTTGATGAAGATATTTCTATACACATATTTCAATAAAGTAAAACCTACCTAAAACACAAATTATGGAAACAAAAATTTGCAAATAACGATATATAGTGAAATTTGTAAAGAAAATTGAAAGATGGAAATGTGAACATATGAACTGAGAATTCATATTTTTATAAGAAATTGTTAATGCAAATTTTTTCCTGTATATTATAAATCACATGTTATGATATTATGTAAATTTACTGTATCACTTTTATAGGTTTGTAGAAGTACTTTTATAATAATTTTATAGGTTTGTAGTGTTATAAGTTTTATAAGTTTGTAGAATAAGGTTGCAGGTTGAAAAAAAAATTGTACTAAAGGCATAGACCGACTTTGCGCCTTCAGCATACAATTATTCCATATCTCTAAAGTCACAAACGTGATCCATGTCTTTGAAACCTATTTTAGTAATAATTATTATGAGTACGATATTTACGTAATTTTTTTTTAAAATTACAATATTTAAGTTTGTAACCCATCTTTTACAATTAGAGTATACTCTAAGGTGTGACATTAATGTTGGCTAGTGTCATAATTGATTGGTTGTAAATTAGTTAGAAAGATGAAGGGAATACAATAGAGAAAGAAACATGTATTGCCTATGTGAAACTATTTGTATATTTGGCCTAAAAAGTGGATTATAGGTGTATTGATGTATATATTTGTTTTTTATCCTCTAATAAATTGCATGTCCTCGAGGAAGTAAATAATACTATATCTTTGTTAAGTAAATATTATCCTACAATGTTGTGCTAGTAATCCGTATTGAGAGTAGTTAAGGTAAATAATCTACATTAATAGATTTTTTAATATTTTTCTTTAGAAAATTCTGTAGTAAGTTCTAAAACCTTCAAATTCTTATAAATGAGTCTTAAAATTTTCAATTTTAATGCAATTTATAAACTTTGGGCAAAAGGGAAAAAAATGTAAATCTTAAAATTTAAAATAAAATGCACAATCTATTGGTGTTGATAAATAACATATTTTAACTCTTTTTTCGCAACATGATTCTGATGTGGCATATCATGAAGTAAAGTTATTGAGAAAAATAATAAATTTATATGGATATATACACTTTTCATCCTCAATGTTTACTTAAATTTTTATTTGAGTCATGAACAATTTTTTTTTATTCTACTTCAATTCTTAATATTTTTAAAATTTTACAAAAATAAGATTTTTATTAAATACATTAATTTTTTTATTCATCTTGAGCATATATTAACTTTTGATTAGCATTAGGCTAGTTGGACAAGTGCGTAAAGTACATGCAATTTTTTCTAGCCCATTTATTTACTCTTAATTATTATTTATTTATTATATTATATCACTAAATATTTAATATTGTATTTATTTTATTATAAAAATAAATATATTTAATATTATCATTTTGCTAATTTAATTATTATTGACCAATTTGAAATTAACACATATGACAAATAAATAGAAAACTTAATTAACTTAACATACATTTTTTTTTCCAAGAGTTTCAAAATGTTAATGACTCAAGTAAAAGGAGAAAAAGAATGAGGATTTAAATATAAAAATAGATAATTATTAATAATTAAAAGTATAATTTTCCTTAAATTTATAATAAACTAAAACTATTATAAAAATTTTAGGCCTGGATTATATGGTTTTAGAAAGTTTTAGCTGTAATTGTTGAAATTAAATGTTTTATTATCTAATTAAAATGTTTGAAAGGAGTTTTAGGAATTGATAGTTGAAATTGAAAATTTCATGAGTCGATTGAAATCTAAAAGCTTTTATAAGACTTCTCAGGATTTTTTTTTTCCTTTTTGTTTTCTTTTTTCTTTTATCTTTTAACATACACATAGCAGGTAAACGACCTTCTAATATTATTAATATTAAGAAAAACCATTACAGAACCGTGGTTAAGAATATATAACTGGAATTGTTGATTTGATTGGATTTGGTTGAGCTTTAAATTGTTCAATAATTAAAAATTTAAAAGAAAAAGGATTTTTTTACCTTATATATATATATATATATATATATTTAATATCCATATTATGTAAGTTAATAATATAAACATCCATTCAATTGGTATGAAACTTATGTTCTGTTATGCAATTAATATAAACGTAATTCTAATACGTGTTACAAAAATAAAATGGTAAATTATGGAGACATTTTATAAACCTTATATATTATAAAGATACCCCAATTTCAAAATCTCAACATTTATACCCCCAATAAAAACATGGATCCTATTATAGCTCATTTATTTAATTAATGTGAATTGTTTGAACATTGATTTTTTAAAAAAAAAATTTAAGAAAGTGATATATGATAAAAAAATCCTACTTATTACGTGAATTTGGTAAATAGCGAATAAGAAAAATAACTCCATATATATAAGTGTTGAGTTTTTCGAATTTTGGAAATTAAAAAGAAAAACGTTAAAATACGGATTACGCATTTGATATATACAATGCAGGCTTTAAAAACATTAAAGTACGAAACGACGAATGGCTTGAAGGTGGGAGCTTCACTAATCAGTTTGGAAACCCAAACCCCGAAGATGAAGAAGAAAGGCAGCAAGTATGAATATGAGTTATGTAAAGTGTGCAATCTCAATCATGACCAAGGTCCCCGCCACAAGTACTTCCCTAACCACAAGAAATCGCTCGCTCAATATCTCAAAAAGTTCCAATCCAAACTTGCCGACATTCACTTCTTTCTCAAAAACCCTAGCCCTCTGCGTCCCGAACACGCTTCTCGCAATCGATTCTGGTGCATATTCTGTGACCTCGATGTCCAAGAACTCGGAAGTTCCTTTGCCTGGTCAGCTTCTGCTTCACTTATTTATGATTCACAATTAACGTGCATTCTTAGTAATTTCCGGTTTATTGAACCTTTTTCTGTTTTTGATTGGAAATTTGAATTGTGCAAACAGTAGTCATGCGATTCAGCACCTAGCAAGTGAGGATCATCTCAAGAATTTGAAGCATTTTATGTGGAAATACGGTGGAGAAATGGATTGCATTGATGTATTTAGGGTTTTGGATACTGATGTAGCTAAGGTATTTTTTTTTCTTTTCTTTTCTTTTTTTTTTTTTGGGCTTCATTTGAAGTTTCGTTGTGTCATATATTTTAATTGCGCCCTATAAAGCCAGTTGGAAGAGTGACAAGTACTTTCTCAGTGTTCAGCTACTCGGTGTCTCTCGTGATATATCTATCCAGTTGGATTAAAAAAATCATAGGCTCCGAATGGATATGGCTGATCCACTTGTAATACCAGGAAAATGTTTGTTTCGTGAAAAATTATTTTTTGGACTTCTTGATATTTGCTACAATCAAAGTTTAAAAATATTTAATATTATCTATATATTCTCGAGAGTTAAGGTTGTTAGTAGCTTTTAGCAAGAAGTGAAGTGGGAGAGAAATGGCATGTTTTAACGGTAGAAAGGGGCTAACCATAAAATGTTTATGAAAAATATGGAAAATAATTTTTATTTTAGGAAAGAGCAAAATCATTTTCTTCATTCTTATTAGCTAATTTCCATGGATTTCATTTACTGAAAAAAGAAAAAAATCCATGGATATTGGTCACCACCAAGGAAGGCGGCTGCTACTACTTTTACTACTGTCTTCTAAGTCCTTCCACTACTTGCTATTGAATCTACCAGTATCTGCAATATCTTGGGATTACTTTGATAACATCTGACAATTGCAAAGTTTGGTTATAACAAATGTTGAAATGAAGTCCAGAAAAGGATTCCTTTGGAACAAACCCACATAGATTGCTTTGGTTTCGATAGTTGATGAATTTAAGTTAACAAAAGTGTAAGTTGATGGGCTTAAAAGATTAGAACCAGTTAGACAATGGTCTAACTGGTGTCATCATATGTGACTAGCAGCTTCTATGCTCTGTCAGATACAGTAGCTATTTGTATTTTCTTATTCATTTTCTCACGGTTCCTTTGGGTGGGAACCTAAGAGCTTCTGAAAGATGATTATTTTTATTGCTCTTATAATAACATTATAACTAATTAGATCTCTGCAATGCCAGTGGGAGATGAAGTGCGAATCTCTGAAGAAAGATGTCCTGCCTTCAGCAGAAGGATTGCTTGGACCACTGAGTAGACAGTTGGATGGGGCATTGAATGATATCCACAATGACCAGGATTTTAGTAATATTAGTAATTCTAGAAGTCACACTATCAATAATTCTAGTAATGTCTTGTCTTCAGCAGAAGGATTGCTTGAACCACTGAGTAGACAGTCGGCTGGGCCATTGCATGATATCCACAATGAACAGGACTTTAGTAATATTAGTAATTTTAGAAGTCACACTATCAATAATCTTAGCTTAACTTTGTCAAATTATGTTTTGCCTTTACAATATTATACGAATGAGTATCAGATATCCCATATAGAACCTTCTGGGATTCCAAGCTCCGTTAGCTTGCCACACAATCACAACTCTTCATCTCTGGAGGGTTGCTCCGGTTCAGGTCTATGGAGGTTGAATAATCTGACAGGTTGGTTAGTGCATTTTATTTGGGTGCTGTTATCAATTTCTAATGAAAACTGGGCGACTTATGTTCTAATTTTATGTTTAATTGATGCAGATAATGGGAATAACCAGCCCTCTTTTCAACATCAAAAAAAGGATACTGCTTCTAATGATTGTGAGAGAAGGGTAAGTTTTCAATTCTGGTTTTTATTTTATTTTTTGGGTGTGTTTTTTACTGTTTCTCCTATTGAACACTTTGCTTTTAGTTGAGAAGCCAATGTCTTGGTTCTAAACGTCCTAGGGTTATGACTCTTTTTCAATGAGAGAAAGAAGAAGAAGAATTGCGTCTGTTATAGTTTTTTAAGTGGATAAAGTATATTGGATTACTTCTTTTTAAGTTTGGACTCTTTAAAGAGCCAATAGGATCTAGTTTCTGAACTTCCTGCATGTTTTTATCTACACGGGGTTCAATGCTCCAGGACTTGCCATTTGGCAATGTAAACTATTTCCTTTGGATTAATAAAATTTACTTGATCCAAAAAAATGGAGTTGGGATTCTCTTAGGCCCTCTTGAAACCTAGTTTCTATGTTGCTTGGTAGATAAATAGTAAATACACTGGCTACAAAGTCTCATTTTAGTTATATCTGAAGCCTTTGCTGCAGATATGCAGCAGAATGGTGCACCCTCCATGGAAGCAACTGCTACCTCTGCTAAGTGCAACTTGATCACTTCCTTTTTTCCAGTTTGGTTTTGATTGGTGTGAGTTTCCTTTAGAACACGAATCTCATGTCAACCAAAGCCTGTACATATATGGAGTCTCCTGTCCAAGCCACTTGCTGAAAGCCCCTCTATCCTTTTGGATATGTTTTACTAATCTTTTTTTTCTTTCTTTATTTTTTTTTTTGGTAAATTATGTTTTACTAATCTCATAAGCAGTATCTCTAGCTTCTTGCACTTTTCTTAAATGTATAACACTGCATCAATATCATTCTTCTAGATAGTAATTTTTGGACCTGACGTCTATATAGTAACTATTTATACGTATTTTGTTCTTATGTCCTTCAAATTAGAAAATCGAATTTCAAATATATTGGTGAGTTCAGCATGTTTTCAATTTTTGGCTGGAGGCTTAACATTGTTTGCGTTTGTAGTTTTAAGCAATATGAAACTCATCTGAGTGCTTTGAGTCGTTACCAATAAAAGTACTTGAGTTGGGTACTTATATTTGTACATCCTTACTGATTAAAATCTTTGACAGTTTGAACCTTTTTTGGCCTAGGTTGGCATCCACACTTTAGTCAAGTCCCTTTTCTTTAGTACTCACTCTAATCTGGTATTTTTTGGTGCTTATGTCAATAATTGGCATAGTGTGGCGTATCTTCCTCCATTTGTTTGAATAGGATGTTTATTATCTTGTCACCATGATTTCTGTTATTCTTTGGTACTTATTTCAATAGTGGTTATTGGAGGGCAGGGTTGGGGGGTGGGGGTTGGTGTGGTGGTGTAATTGTTTTGGGTTGAAATGGGTGTCCACATTTATCTTTGTAACTGTGAGACATGCACATTATTGACCGCCTTGTGTATCAGGAAGGAACACTGGAATGTGGTGGAAGCAGTTCTCAAGGTACTTGTATTAGTTCAATTACTTTTTCTCTCATGCTATTTTATATCTTACAGTTGTTGTGAAACTGAAAATTCAAATCATATGAGATCTTTCTTTAAAATATTGATGCTTGTGTTGCTTTTTCGTCAGGTTTTCAAAACCTCACGCAAGTTTTTCCCTTAGCTCAAGGAGATATGCAAGGAAATGTCCATTCTGGAGCAATGCCTCCATGGCTGGATGCTACTGACAATAGTACAATGCAACCTCCTCAAGTTAGCCTTGTGTCTGCTTCAAATAAGCATAAAAAGTCTCATAAATTGAACCCAAAACGGGTAGGAGCTGCTTGGGCAGAAAAAAGAAAGGTTGAGCTGGAGATGGAGAGAAGAGGGGAAGTTGTTAGAAGTAGCTGTGACTCAAATTGGCTCCCAAATTTTGGTAGGGTTTGGCAATCAGGAAGTCGGAAAGAATCTAGGAAGGAATTTGAGACACAGAAGCAAAAGCTGTCTGCTGCTGTGAGTCATCAATCTGAGATACCATCTGAAATACAACCTTACATCAGCAAAAGAATGGTAAGCTCTGACCTCTTATTAAAGTGGATAAATCTCTTGGTAAAATAGTAGTTGGAAAACTTCATGATAGTATATGTGTGTGCTATTTCTATGTGATTGATTATCTAGAATGACTGAATTATGCATTTTATGGTGTGTATCTAAAGTTAAACTTGGAAAATTTCATGAGTTCCTGGGTTTATATCCTGCTAAGGGAACTTCTGGGACTATCCACATAGGGCAAGATATACTTAGCTGGTGGCTTACCACCACCCCAACCTCTCTTCCCCCAAACACATAAAAAGAAAAAAAAAAAGAAAAAAGAAAAGAAAATAGATACAAAATAAAGGAAACTGATTTCATCTCACAATTTAAATTACTTAGGAACATATATTCCTCAAATCATAGAATGTTAAGTCATATCTAGACATCAACTTCTGAAGAAATGAATTCAAGATATGGTTGTGTTTGTAACCAGAGTGCTTGCTGTAGATGAATGACATCCAGATTTCTAGATGCTTATGCAAAGTAATGTTAAAGAAGACTTTGAATGTGATATGGGGGATTGGAAATGGTTTCCTAGAACATTATGTCTTTAAAACTGTTGCAACTGAAAATCTATTTTGATATATTTATTATCTTAAAAAACTTATTTTGTTTGTCACTGAGATTTTACTTTCAACATATTTTCATCTGCTTCTGAACTTTTATAATTAAAAAATTTAATCATGGCATGGGTCAAGTATGTTTGATCATGTTGGCAAAGCCCTTATAGACATAATCATTAAACCTCTTTTTTGTTCATGTTTGAATCTCCAAAACTGTCTTTACTTGTGTATGAGCTCTAGTGCCGAGAAGAAGATATGGACTAGAAATTCAACAATGCGCTCTTTGCCCTTTAAGTGAAAATAGGCATTTGCAGAGTTATCTTGATTAATTGCAAATGAGTTGAAAGCGCTATTTATATTTTATTGGTTAGTCAAAGAACTATTTATATTACCATGATAAACTGCCATATCTGTTGCACATTGCGTAGTAAAACATCATTTGGTCGCCAAATGTGGTTATGTGCAATCCACATAACAATGTGGCAATTTAAACTGTTCTGTGCTTAGGTGTAGCCTTCAAATATGAAGGCACTTTTTAAACGTTTGTTTCTCATCATTGTTGCAGCGAGTTGATGAATCCAAATGATACTACTACACGCAGCATCTGATATCTTGTGAATTATTTCCATAGGTGGATTAGGTATGTTCTTCTTGCTATGATTTGTAACTTCATATTGGAGTAGCTTGATGCTTCAATGAGTTCTCAATACTGTCATTATAAGAAGAAATTTACTCTTGTCTATGCAAGTGTGTCTGATTTTTGACAGAAAGCTAGTGGTAATTACCTATATTTTGATTAATGACTAGATAGAGAAACCTGGCAGATGCTAAAGTTGATAGAATCTCAGCCATCTACATCTTTATTAGAGAATTGGACCCACCATCAGCATTTCCAAATGTGTGCTCGCTGAACACATTGTTGTGCCTTACCAGGGCAAAAAACATATTTGTGCATGCTGCTGCTCTCACCGGGGGCAATGATCCCAGACAAGCAGTGGTAAAAAGGTTTCTAACAAACCCCCGATCACAGGATTGGACACAGAGTCACTAGCTCATGTGGCAGAGTCCTGGAAGGATATTCTAACTTGCTTCATACCATTGTAAAAGGAAAAACAAAATGGAAGTAACTCTACATAAATAACAAACTCTTTATTTATATATTCTTGTTTCTTTAAGTCAGGATCGGAAATTGATGCTTTATGAACAATCTCGAACTTGCAACAACTTAAGAATTCTATGGAGTAATCTGTCCAGCTTTGACCATTAGATGCAGACAATACTACCATGACCTCTACACTGAGGAAGATGCACTGGAACTCAAGTGAAATGGATCTATATTTCCTCAGCAGTTAGCATGGTCAACTGTGATCATAGATGCCTATATTTCCTTCGCTATTGGATTTCTATTGTGGGTTCCCTTTGAGGTTGCACCTATGCGCATGTGGGAGGAACCAGAAAAAATGAGCTAGCACTGTAATCAATTCAAGATGTTTGTAGATGATTAGACATGCTGATAAGTAGAAGATTAACCTCCTGTATTTTTTGGTTTTACCAACTGGTGGTTTGTTGTGCATAGCTTATACTACTTGCTGATTGGAATTTGGATCCAGGTTTTAGTGGATGGAGGCCCAAAACTTATTGAGAACTTACAAACGAGGAGAAATTAAAAATTTCAGTCTTTATGAGCATGCGTCTCCATCAAATTTACCTCTCCTGACCGAGGGTTTTGCTGAAGTGCTAGTTCCTGTCTGCACTTTATGTCTCCCTTGAGAGTCCAGAATAAAAGTTGCTTTGGCCCCTTGTGCCTTCTGCTGCCCTTTTCTTGTAAACACACTGTATAGTTTCATAATCACACATATGCTTCTTTGGTGAACACTCATTTTTTATATGTGTGAGTGTTGTATGCAAAATAGGATGTGCAATTGGTCTCTCAAAAATTCTTCTATAGTATTTCAACTGTTTTCTTTGTGCAAAATACTGTAGAGTTTGTTCTGTCTAAGATTCTGAAATTCCAGAATTTTCCTTTTGAAGAAATCAGGTTCTCTTCACAGAGAAATTCCCATGAAAACCAATGCTCTATAGTTCTATCTACATCATGTACTACTACACCTGTGGAATTAGAAGCTCTTGCAATTAAGCTTGCCGTATATATTACGGCCATCCTTCCAGGGGCTTCTGGGGCATCCCCACGTGGTCCATCCACAATTATCAGATCCCACTTAGTTTCATATACCTCTGGTGGTAAACTTGCCAGTGCCAATTGGCATTTCGGCCCTTGAAGTTGGGGAGATCCAGGTGCACAGGCTGGGTTTTTCCTTGCATGTTTGAGCAGCTTGTAAGCTTGGTTGGCTGGTATCCCATGCTCTACTTTGTATACCTGAGTGCCGTTGGAATTGGGGATCACTGTTCTTAGCTTGATCAGATCATCCTCCAATATAATTGTTTTTCCACCTGTGTTCACTGATGAAAGATCAAGGTATTGTGGTTCAAGGCCGAAAATAAGGAGGTTGCAGGGAACTCTATTTTTGACGAGTTTGCTCAGGAACTGGAATTCTTTTGCTGTTAGAGAAGTGTTGGATATAATTGGTATCGAGCTGGTTGCATTTTCAAGGTCTCTGCTGCATGTTGAAGGAGTGCATGCATGATTCAGGGATAAAGACGGAGCTGAGAGTGAAGGTGAAGTTGAAGTGGTGATGGCAATTCTAAGGAGTCTCAGCATCGATGTGCATGCCAAAATCAGCACTAGGACTGGAATAAGTTTCCTCACACTTAAATTCATTCTTCTGTTTCCCGGGATATATTTATGGGTAACTGCTGATGAGGAGGTTGGACGATCTTGGGGTGTGATTGGAGGTGAATATTGAACAAGAGGAGTTACAAGGTAAGAGGAATTGGGTACTTCTGGTGGCATTATTCCTTAGTGTATTTTTTTTTTACTTTCAAGTCCAGGTCCTGGCATCATCACATATCCTCTTAACAAGTTGTAGTAGAGATTTGATAAGAATGGGTAGTTATTGTGAATTGTGATAGAACACCCCTAGTACTGATATTGAGTATATAGGAAGAAAAGACTAGCTTTTGGTTAAGATGCTTCTTTCAATCTGTCATTTTTGGCTGCTGACACCCAATTACTGTGTCCAACGTGGTACGTGCTTCCAGAGAAAACAATCAGAAGGTTGGTGGTTCAATCACTAGAGGGTAATCGGTGAGTCTGTCGTGTCGTTTTGGGAGGGGCTCGTCTCGTCTGCAGTTGAAGTAACCTTGAAGACTTGTTCTGAGTAGTTGCTAGGATGTTTTCACAAAAAATGTAATTCCAAGAATATTTTAGTGACCGGTTCTCAGAGAGACAGAGAAAGAGAGATGTATACCGACCGCTTATCAGCTTTTCTTCTTTAATTTAAGCCGTTTGCAGCAAGGCGACCAAACGTAGGTGTATAGCTGGGCTTCATATATATATATATATAAGGTTCTTAAAGAAAGGGCATATAACACTTCGGAACTTTTTTAAATATTTCTTGTAACCAAAGCTTTGTACTAGTCAGCTTTTATTGTAATAATAAGTTGGGAGTTTGCTAAATGTAATGGTATTTACAAGTGAGTGTAGGTAGGAAGCGGTGCCGGTGGTAGTGGGTGGCCATTGGTTGTGGTATTTAGGACAAATGATTTCTTTTTATTCTTTTAACTGAAAATCATTTTTTTTTTGGTTTTTTAATTATTTTTCATAATAGTTGGCTATTACTGCGTTCAATCAGTTGTGACCTTGCTTCCTACGCTTTCTTGCCACCAGAAGCTACAAATATTCCTAACAATTTGAAACTTTTGCATGATATTTAATAATTCTACCGCATTGATTATATAATAAATGCTTAAAAAAAAAGGTAAGGATGGTTTTTTTTTTTTTTTTTCAACTACTATTATCAATGGGAGAGGAGGGAATCAAATCTGGTCTATTTTACTGATGAATCAATATTTATATTACTAGATTATAAGAGTATAGATAAAAATAAAAAAGGTTTACTAACAAGGGGTTTTCTCTCCTTTCGTGTTAGCCATTAAGGGTCCATTCATTTCATTATATTGTAAAAAAAAAAGAATGTAAAGAATTAATTTAGAATAAATTAAGGTATCAATTATGCTTTTAATGAACTAAAACCTGATATTTTTCTATCTCTTACTTATCATCAAGTGGTGATTGTAAGACATAGTATTAGCAAAGATGATAAATAGACCATTCAATGGTAGTTTATGAGATGAGGATATGAATTATTATATAATATTATGAATAATATCAATTCATTAAAAATAATTATCTAGTATTAAAAATTTAATTAAACATCATAATACCAACCCTATATAAAATATTGTGGGAATGAGTCCACACAGTCATTTAACAATGATGTGCTCCTAAGAAGACGTAAAAACAATAAAAACAATATCATGAGCATATCGAAGGCTTCATTGCAGTTTTTTTTTTTAACTAATCCTTAAGCAAATATTATGTAGAGAACAAAGAGCAAAAATTGGGTTGTTTACAACCACTGTTGTTACTTATAATATACAGCAAAGAGCAGTCGTCGGATTTACTCGACAAACATTATCAATCACTAAGTTTATCATGTATAATTGTATAATTTAATTACATTATATTGTATAGTCATAATTGTGGAACTGTGATTGTATAATCATTTTTTTCCCTAAATTAAAAAGAAAAGCATAACTGTGAACTCTCAATGTACAAAATATAACAGAATTCATTATTGGGTGACATATATACATATATTGGTAAGTACAATAGGGTATAAAGGATTTAAATCTAATTTATTTCATTTGGAGATTGATATCTATACCATTAGATTATAGAAGTATTAACATTATTAAGAAAAATATATTTTAAATTTTGTATTACTTTCAAGTTTTAGTGGAGGAAAATAAAGAGCCAAATCAAACTTTACAAGGACCATCACTAAAAAATACTGAAAAAGATAACCAAAATAAATGATGCAAATCGGTTAATATTATTATGCAATAAAAAAATAATGGAGTATAATTTAGATAGATTTCCATCTTTCATTTTATTCTCTTTTTTGTCATTTTACATGTACGGTTTTTTTAATTCATCTTTGCATGAAATTGGTATCTGCCATTTTCAGATGTCCTTGCACGACCTATTTTTTATTTTTGTTTTCTATGAAATATTTTATTTCTATACTTGAGCTTTTTCTATTTAATAATAAAAATAGTATTAGTTATCATTAATTATTATTTCTATTAGTAAACAATTTTAATCATAGTTTATACTTTATTATTATTATTATTAATAATAAAAATGATATAATTAATTAAACATTAAAGCCTTCACTAATTATATAATAATATATACAGAACTTACTTTAATCCACTTTCCTAAAGTGGCCAGGTCCTTATGGAAGATAGTATTTTAAAATGTCAAGGTTGCACTTTGAAAAGCTTATTGAGGACCTTACTACTAAAGATGCTATAAGGAGCTTGGAATGCAGTTTTTGTTATATTCGGACCCTTTTTTTTTTTTTTTTTTTTGGGTGCAATGTTTTGAGGAGCAAATATTTATCAAGTCCTATGAGGGATGTTTGCTTTACCAGAAACCTTAACAAATCAAAATCTTTGGTAGATTTCAGTCCAACAACTCTCGACTGTCCAATCTCACTATCATTAAAAAACCGGAGACCACCTAATCCTTCAATTTCTCTTAATATTTTATAACTACAGGCAGCCATTACTTGAATTATGTACTTGGTGGGTTAAATGGTCAAGGTGGTCTCTAGTGCTTTCTCGTTTTGGGTCGGTGAACTTGAGTCTTCTATGTTTAATTCAAAAGTCACTTAAGGAATCAAAAGTATGGATGTTAGATCTCTTATTGAGGTAGATTATATTCGAATTTCTCTATTCATTTGTAATTATCGGAAAAAACAATTCTTTATCTTAATACCATACGTGTGAAGGAGTTTCATTTTCTAGCTTTACTTTTCCTGTAGTAAATAGTTTGCTAATTTAACCTAGTTACCTCTTGTACTAGTTTCTTACTTCTAGTTTCCGTTCTATTTCTACTTCTATCTATTTGTTTCCTAAATTGAATGTTTTCTGTTCCATTATTTGTAATGATTTCTTCTGTTATATTCATGAAGTCTCTTATCGAGTAGTAGACAAGAGTTGATGCATGTTGTAGATCTTATACAACTTCATTTTACGCATTCGGTGTGACAAATCTTTCCCTCATCGTACCCGTGACCTAGGTGTTAGAACGACGGCATCATCTTATCCAATATGCATTCTAGTCATATCAACCCCAATCCCACAAACTATCCTGATGTAAATCAAGTTACATCTCACTATCTTGAGCCAGCTTGAAGAACTTGGTGCAAGATACTTATGCAAGTGTTGCTGGTATTAACCCCAATGTTTGAGTAAAAGCCCAGCAAATTGTAAGTTTCGGTGCTTGTGTGGGTTTATTAAGAAGGGATAGGGAAAGATTAGAAGAATTTTTTCTTAATGGACCTCCAGTTCATTCGAACGAAGTCGAATAGAAGATAACATGAAAATTGCATATGTCACTTGGTTCAAATTACCCATTCGAATGAATTGACTCAAAATTAAAGTAATCACATTTTTGTGGCACTTTATTTAAATGTGCCGAAATCCCATTCAAACGAAATGTCTTCAAACGGAACTCATTAGTTTGTCCTATTTTGTTTAATTTTGCACAACAGTCATATTATTAGGAGTTTGTGCGACATTATGAACACTTGTAGAATTTATTTCGATATTTCCAGTCATAGTGAGTGCAATAAGGTCACTAAATTCCGGTAGCTGCTTCAGTTCAATTGTTGACTGGTAAGTGTTGTTAAGTGTTCAATGTTACCAAGCTTCAAGGGAGTTACGCTTTTGGAAAGGAAATTGATTAAAGGTAAACTATGAAATGTAGAGTAATATTTTGATATCTCATAGAAAATTCTAAAGCTCACAGGATTGTCACAAAAAAAAAAAAGTGCATACAAAAGGATTATGGATCAAGCCAAACGTTCTTGTAGTTTCTTTCAATCTATGCATTTGGTGCTTCCTATATTATTAGTTTAGGTCACTTTATGCTTCATAAGCACTTAGCCTGAAAATCTCAACAAGTCAAGAGGACAATATCTAGTGGTTACTTAGTATGTTACTTAGTCACCTCACAACATGATTATCTTACCTTTTCATCCATTTCAGCACCCTCCTCCTTCAACTTTCTGTATGCAGTCCTGAGTGACACTTGATGATTGTTGAGTTCTGCTATTGTCTAGCGCAATTCTTTAAGTTTAGCATCAACTTCTTGAACATAAGGTAACTCTCTTTCTCTTGCTTCTTTAATTTCATCCATCTTTGCATTCAACTGTAAGAAAGATAATAAAAAAACTGCAAAAAGACATGCATTCTATGCCAAAGAACGGCTTTTTTCATAATGATGCAGGTACCTGGGATATCTTTGTCTCCCATTCTCTTTTGTTCACTTCAAGAAGATTTATCTCCTCCATGATCGGTGTTAAAAGATTCATTTTGTTATCTCTATCAAAAAGAAAACCCCATTGACGTCGACGCTTGAACATTTATCATAGATTAAAAAACCCACGATTTTGATTATTGTTACATCATGATGGAAGACTAGAAAAGGAGAATAAACATTTCTATATTGATATTGCAATGCAACATAACAAGGTGGCATCTTAATGGTTCTGTCATGGTCATTTTCTTTCACCAAATATTCCTACCAATCCCAACTTCCTAGGGAGGTATTTTGTTTAGGTAGCAAGATTAAACACAATCCTGATTCTCCGTTCCTTTTCTAAAATGGCCACAACCACAAAAACAAAGCATTTTCATGTTGCTGATCCAAATCTTCTAGTTGTAGGCACACCATAATCACTCAACACTTAATCTCCTCAGGTTACTACTCGAAGGAACTATCAACTAACACGCAAAAACAGACAACGAATTCACTTGAAAAAGAAATACATTGAACCAACTATATACACCTTTTTTTTTCTTTTATCCCAGAACCTCAAATTCCACGGAAGTGTATGTACAAACACCGACAGCAAGAAAATTGCATCGAGACTTACTGGTGGAAACAGAAATTGAGAAGAGCACTGATGAAAATCTCCGTGCGCTCGACATCGAGTTTGGTGAGGTCTTTAAGAGTGAATTTCTTAGGGCAATCAAGAGAAGCGATGAGTTCCTTGAGTCTGGCATAGAGATTGATATGGCGCACCGAGTCGACGTGTAAGTCCGGGTTCTCCAAATGCTCCAATGCAGCAAACTCCATTTGCCCATCTTCTCTGCAAGGGAGACGAAGCCAATTACATTGAGGAATTAGGGTTTGGAGAATAGTAAGCAAGTCAGTTAACAAAGAAGCAAGTAAAATAGTAACTAGTTGAACGAGTCGAGGTGGATCAAGAGCAGAGTGTAGAGATTGCAAACGACATCGGGTTTGGGATCGGCGAGATCGCGGTCGGATATGTCAGTGGCGATTTGAGATTCCTCTAGGAAGGCAAGGATTTCTCTGCGGCTTAACCTGGGGTACTCGAATCGCGACATTTGCTTTTTCCCTTATTTCTCCAAGAAATGAAACGACACTGAAGAAAGACGGAAGGGAAAGTAAAATGAGATCATTGAGGGGCAATTTCGGAATTTCGCAAATATTGGGTTGTAGTCCAGTGCTGAATTTTTTGTCCCGAATTATACACGGTATTAATTTATCTGATTTAGTCCAATATCATATTCGTGTTTAGTCCAGTACTTGCTTCAAGGATGGCAATCAAACGGAGGACAAAAAATTTTGTCCAGTCCAGTGCCGGATTTCAATGCCAACTAAACGCAACCAAAGAGATTAAATACCTTGGGTTTCGTGATATCCAGAAAAGTAAATGCAAATATTTTATTTATTTATTTCCAGAGAATTAATATCTTTTGAGTGATACACTTATGAGTTACCTTTTTCAGCATTTTCTCATGTTAGCAGTATTTAGAGGGGATAGTGAGCGTGCCGATCCTTAATCAACCCGGTTGTCCGATGGATTGTGACAAATGGCCTAGTCTTTTCATTTTGTGGCATCTAGGGCTTATTGAGCAAAGCTGATAGTTTTTGAAGAACTTCAAAATCGTTTTTTTTTTTAGAATTTCTTTATTTGCTTCCCAAAAAAAAATATGATTAAAAACCTATGAAATAGAAGTACCATCAGATTATAACCAAAATTATGAAAGACGAGATCACAAAAAAGGCAATTATTGCTTCAATATTATCATAATTAAACCATGGATATAGACTGCCATGCACAAAACAAGGTGAATCGAGCCAATTTTATTCGAATTCTATTTTGAATCTTGCATGTAATCCATACAAAGGGAATGAATTTTCATGTGCTCTACTTAAAACGTGATATTTTTGCATCATTTTGTATTAGATTAAAGGTTTGGAATTGCGCCTCTTTGTTCAATATCTTTGCAAATTCGATGTCCCCTCAATGATTGTTTTAAATTTCCGTCATTAACTTCCCAACCGTGCCGCAAGAAAGTGTTAACGAACTGCAGGATCGCATTCTTGTAAGTTCCGAAGAAACAAGGAATACCATGCTTACCACCATTTTAGATAAAATTGAATGACTTGCAATTGCACTCAAACGATTAATCTCGATAGTGTGCCATTATCAACAAATCCCTCATGGTAACATGCAATAACAACAACTAAACCATAATTCACCAATGCTTAATCCCAAAACCAAGGCATAGAAAATTGGTAGAGGCGTGTACCCGAATTTCTTAAGTAGCAAGGATTTGACGTAGATGTTTACTTTTTGATCCTCAGGTGTGAGAGGAGTAAGGGCATCATCACTTGCTCTCTCTTGGTTAAGATTCTTCCATTTCGTGGGAGTAGCCCATTAGAGAAGTTCTTGGATTGGATGCAGAAGGTTGACGAGATTTACGAGCATTGTGGGTACGACTGGTTGGCAAAGGTATAAATGGCTTGGTTTCCCTAGAATTTTATCATTATTCAAATATGTGGTGGCGGATGTGAAGTACCAATATTGTATGTAGTAAGGAGAAAAGGAGATTCTGATTTAAGGATTAATGAAAAGGATAATACCAAACTGTTTGTCCAAGACTACTATAGGCAGGACCTGTTCGACTGACTAGAAACCATCAGGTAAGGAGACCATTGTGTTTTGGACTGTGTCCGAGAGTTTGAGCCCTGAATGATTCGGGGTGAAGTCAGAGAATTCGAGGAATGAGCCATTTTTAGTTTCCTAGCTATAGTCATTTCTCTACTGTTGTTTTGTCCAAGGCTTTAGCACAATATTGTAGCCTCAATTTACAATTTGACCAAGAAGAATGAGAAGTTTTTTTTTGGGGGTTCCAAAGTAAAGTAGTTTTAGGACCATCATGGGATAGGCATTGTTTCATAACAATTTTGGCATTACCTTATTTTAACAAAATTCTTGAAACAGAGTGTAATGCATTTGGTGTAGGGATAGCATCATCCCTTGGCTCTCACTTGTTGCCTTGCCATTGGAAGTTGACTTCCCTTTTATATTCCTCCTTATTATCTTACCAACAAGTAGCATCAGGTTTGAGGAACTAAAAGAAGAGCCCTTGCTGTTCACATGGTTCTTCTCAACCGTGCAAAGCATATTGAGGAAGTCTATGCTTGAATGTACATATGAAAAGTCCATAACAAAAGAGGACCAAGACTCTAGTTAAGAAGTCAAGATGAGATTAGTTGCTAGATCGTTCTCAGGTCTTGATTCCAAGTTCTTTAGCCTTTTAGTATATCCCATCGCTTTCAAAACGCGTGGACAATTTGGGATCCCTCAAACATTCTACATGTAAACAAGGCTTTTTAGATATGAAATCGACTCGTTCTTTGCATTCTCTTGATAGATTTACTTGGACTAAATGTCTCTCCTGCGCAGGACGACTTTTCATTTGCATCTAGAACTAGGTCTCATAAAAGACATTAGTAAATACGTAACAGCAAGTAAATCATCCTCATACGTATTGATACAGGCATTAGACTTAGGTTCAATTGGAGGTTCATCTTCTAAAACATACGATTTCCTTTCGTCTTCAGATGACGCATATCCTACCTCACGAGGTATATGTGCCATTTAGGAGATTGTCCTTTCCAAATATAATGCGTTTGACGTTTTTCTACAAGACCCTGCTTTTGCAAGAACCTATGGATTATTAGCTATAGATAAGTCTGTTAAATTGTGGCAATCGCCCAATGAATCTTAAAAAGAGATTTTGATTGGCTTTTGACCAACACTTAACGTTGGCTGGTTAACTTACATAACCTTTTACAATAGAGTTGAAATGAGTTAAGTTAAGATGACACGGTGTTAAGTTTAATCTCGAGTTCAACTTAAAATTTCAAAGCTTGAACTCAATTCTAAGTGACACTCAATAAGCTTGAACTTAATTAAACTTGTTTAAACTCAATTAATCTAAAAATTATTTTTACTTTTAATTATAATATATTAATATCTAAACTCAACTCGAATTTGAATAATACTTATACTTGGCTCGAGTTCAACTAGGTTCATGAGCTAGTCAAGCTTAACATTATAAAAATCGAGTTCAACTCAATTGACTATTTGAATAATTCAAGTTTAAGCTTTACAGCTTTATTCGATTGTTATTGAGTTAAACTCAAATAAATATTAAGTCAAATTTAAGTAGTGTGCAGATAATTTAACTCATTTACATTTCTAATCCGTTAATCACAAAGAACAATGGACTTTAGCTAGATGAGTTAATTAATTGACCTAAGGCTTAGTACAACATAAGTTATATGTGACTATGGTTAATTCTAGCCGCATCTATGGCTTCAGCATGCACCGACTACATGAGATACTACCAATTGCGCATATATTTCATATGTAGAGGATATTAATGATAAGTCTTTCCATTTTAACGTCTTAGAATCACTACAGGTCTTAACAATGCATTAGGCTTTAAACGAACATAGGCTTGACTAGATTCGCCGGTTTAAAGTTGGTACTTACTGCCGCTTACTCCTTTCGGGGTTCAGCCTAATTGACTATGGTCTCGCCTCATCATGCATACCGGCATGAGCATACGTGATATACTTGGAAATTTGCATAAAACATGATCATGGACTAATCCGAGCATGAGTTGGCGAGGGCTGATGCAGTAGTAGTTGAAAAACTTTTTTTGAAATTCCTTGAAGGGCAACCACAACTCAAATTAAAAAAATCTTTGATAAATATAAAAATGTTTGCCCAACATTAAAGCGACATGCTCGTTCTTGTGCGCAGCTCAAACAACCTAGCCTTCTGATGGTGATGCGCAATATAAAGCAGACGACTCATTATAACTTAGGTAAATTAGCCTTTGGTCTTTTTCATCATAAGGATAAATATCAAAGGCCAACTATTCATGAATTTCCTCATTGCATTCCTCTTTAAATGACTTGAGGATCTTATTGTTCACTTCCTCCTTCATTGCTATTGTTGCGTGGGGTTGACTTGAGGGCCCTACCTCATGGCCTATTATATTGGAGACAATCCTCTAAACAACACCAAAAAGGATATGGGAAGATAAATTGGACATACCTAATACATTGATTTTGGTGGAGAAATTGAAAGGATGTTGGATGAGATTAAATGAACACAAGAACACTTAAGGTTGCTAGTAGATACTAAGCAGGGAGTGCAAAAGTGTGGAAATACATGGTTTCATACCTTATATAAGTAGTTGCAAAGGATGCATGCAATTTACAATATAACTTGAGATTTCACCACGTGTCAGCCGATAAAACAAAGGATTAAGATCATCCCCCCCCCCCCCCCTTGTGAATACCTTAAACCCTATCATACTACGTGACCTGTCACATTAAATACATAAATTTGCATGCATAGGCATAATTTGAAAGTAATATATGAAAAGACGTATGTGTTCACAACAAGCTTTTTTATCTTCCACAGGGCAAGGAGGCTATCCACCACGACTCAGCCAACCTTATGCTATTGCCGTGACTTGGATCTCCTGCTTCTCATCTCTAGTGGCTCAAATGAGGCATTTCGTCGATTAATGGATGCCCTAATGATAAGCCTTGGAACATAAGGGTTGACTAATCTCTTCCCAAGTTGAATAGGTCCTCCTTAACCCATCACAAGCTCAATCAACACATCCAAGCCCTCACCTTGGTAAATAAATAAAGCTCAGCCTCTACTCTCATTAATTTTGTAACACTAATGGGAGTGGGAAGGTAAGTGTTATATGCTTATATCGGCTTAGGCCCCCAAGTCCCATTTTACCTCAATACAACCACAAAATATGAAAGTGTTAAAACTGGTCGAGATAAAATAAGAAAGTAATGTAAATCATTCAAAGAACATATCTTAAGTAAATATTTCCTATTACAATTGGGGTGTCTTCAGAAAAGATTTATTTATCTAAAATAGAATTTTTCTAACACTATAAAAGAAAGTCTCTCTATCTAGGTAAGATCATTTGATACCCTTCATACACTTTAATTACCTTTACCTTTATGATGCTTCTCTGACTTGAATAATAGAGTCTAAGTATTGGAGACATATCTGATACACCTAATAACTTATGTTCCCTCATCTTACATATTGAACTTTACTAAGCCCATGAGTATAATTTAGCCCAAGATTATGTTTAAGTAGTAGAAGTAATTAGCATTACCAATATAAGAATATTGATAATATTTCAAATAAAAATTAAAAGAGGCCGTTCTTTGGAAAATGTTCCTTCCATCTTCAATGGATTTCCCAAACAATGATATAGCGTTTCAATTGAGTATACAGTTTCATAACTTATGTTTAAAAAAATATACACTAACTATCCTAATTTTTTTTAAAAAAAGGGGAGGAAATTAAAACACTTTTAATTGAGTATTTAGATAAACTACTATTTCACTTGCAAATTTACATTCTCATAAAGTCCTGTAATCTAACTACAGATAAAATGAATTACTAAAACAACAGATAAATTGATCATAGTTGATAGGATCAGGATGTGTCTGAATTTGAATGGAAGCTTAGATTATTTAATTAAAATATGAACTTACAAAAGAAAGGTCTTTATATTTTATGCTCATAAAGACGATCCTTAAGCTAGTCTGGCATTCAGACGATGATAATGATCATAGAAAGCATCGACACGACATATATAGATATATATGTATTGGCTTGCCCCTCAGATTTCATAGTACAGACCAATAGCAATCATCTATATATCAAATTCTAAAATTTTCCTCCACTGGAAAATAAATGCCATTTTAGTTATTAAACTTTGAAGTCAGAGGTCAGGCTTGACAATGACAGGAAAAAGAAAGGGTAAGGCCTTTTCAGGAGCAGCTTCACGGAAAGTCCCACCTTTCATTTTTTTCCACTCTTTTATACTTTATTTTACTCCACCACTCGACTCGACTTCAAGGACCTTCGCAATCAATTATACATTTGATTTCCGTGTTTTGACAACTAAGTTGTTTTTGTTAACCGCGTTCTAGCAAAGCATATACACCATATTCTAATGCCAAGTTGCAAACCCCTTCAAATTATATATATTATAATGGTTTTTGTCTATTTGTGAGCACTCTGTTGGAAGTATCACTCAGCGGAATCTTCAATAGATTTTGTCTCCACCAGTACCAATACCAACCAGCCAGGTGGTTTAAAGTTTAAACACTCTCCTTTTTCTTTTTCTTTTCTTTTTTTTTTTAACAACAGCATTCGGGAAATAAAAGATTTAAAAAAAAAAATCCATATGTGTAGCCAGATCAAACATTTTTATTCAATGCATATTGTACTTAACTGATGTATATCTTTCCGTTAAATCGAGTAGAGACCTATTCATCAATCATAAGAGCGTTCCAACTAATCACCTTCTAAATTGGGTTCTCAACAAGAGAAATGGGACCAATGCATCCCACATACATGTCTTCCAATGTCACTTTCCAACATATTTTCGTTGGACAATGACGCAGCGAGAAAAGCGTAAAACCGAGATCAATTCTAAGATTGGAACTCAAGAATAAACAAAGACGAATCAAAGTCTATTCGGGAATTAACTCAATTGCGCACAATTGAAGAATAAGAGAAAATCGTCTCTCGTAATGTGTTTCAATGATATAATAAAACGTAACCCTAAAATATTCTGACAAGGTATACATATACTTCCTCATAAAATATCTAAAAGGGGAAAATATGAACGTATACGTGGAAATAAATAATAATACACACGTCTATTCCCTATCGTATACAAGGCCGTGTCTCTAGGCCGTGTATGTTTCTGGGCATGTGACGAGCGCAGTACACGGCCGTGTCCCTAGCCATGCCCTAACCCGTGTATGCTTCTGTGAGGATCCTGATAGAACATATGGCTGTGTCTCAAGCCGTGTACGTTTCTGGGAGTCATCCAGGTTCCTCACACGGCCGTGTCTCAAGCCGTGTACGTTTCTGGGAGTCATCCAGGTTCCTCACACGACCGTGCCTCAAGCCGTGCCTCCATCCGTGTATTAACCCGTATCTCAACCTGTGTCCGCCAATGATGTCCGCATCATTCTCTCCCACCGACCTGAGTTCTCTTCTTGTGAATATGTTTTCCATGTCGTTCCCTCTCTTTGAATCGTCTTGATTTATCCCATTTATCTCGTTGCTTGATCGTGAGTCGCACTACATTATCTACCACACCCAAAGTAACACTTGTCATCAAATTTTCTACTAAATTTATTCGTGCACGATCCGGAGGGATTTGAGTGTTAATGGAAGAATCACCTTCTATGTTGATAGGAAGCAATAGAATAGTCGCACTTATTACCTCTAGCGCTTCCTCTGAGTTGGAATATAAGTTTTTGGGCAAAGCATTAAACTCTACATTCTTAATCTCCTTCGTTGGTGCAATGAATTTGCTCAGAGTATCTCCAGTCTTCGACTCTTCAGTAACCATCATCACCTGCTCGTCATTCGACAACGGCTCCTCCACAATAGCTTCCTCACCAACACAATTTTTATAGGATTCAACTGCTTTTCCACTGCCCCCACCATCATCAATCAAAGTACTATGATCGTTAAGGGTTGAGTTTTCCTCTTGTTCAACCCTCTCCTCCTTAAACACCTTTGGAATTAAGTTTACTGGCTTAGGTGTTTGTGGAATTTTTTGAGGAAGGATTCGCTCGTAATCAAGGGGAAAGAACTTTCGTTCTAGCAAGCATTGCATCGTAAACCAAGTCCTCACCGGATCTTTACCCTCAAGGCGTCTTACTCCCCGAAGTTGTTCCCACCAATACAATGCATCACCCCACAAACAACTCTCCACTAACTCTATCTTCATTTCCTCATAAATCCTCATATGGTCAAAGAATCTTTCAATGTCCTCAACCCAAACCCAAAACTCATTCAGACTCTCGGTACCATCGAACTCAGATACAACATATTTAAATTGAGAAAAGATTTCATCTTTATACCTGTAATTACATCTATTGTACCGTCTTATGCCATCCTGGCCTCTTTTCCTAGCCAGATCTGTAAGAATCTCATCTTCATCATCCGTATCATAAGTAACAGAACTGATCCTTGGATTGCCTTCCGGTCGTCTCCAATAAACCTGCCTGCTACTGTTGGTATTGGATCAATAAATCAGGGCCTCACGACACTGTTCCTCTCGCCGGATTTTCTGACCCATGGTCTCCTCTACCGCCCTTCGTACTGGTTGCCCGTAACATAAGACTTCTGCATCCCGATCTAGGTCGAGAACGCGACCGCCATCGACACCATCGTTAGCCGACATCTCCGTAGGAAATTGCCTTGCTCTGATACCAACTGACTCAGCGAGGAAAGCGTAAAACCGAGACCAATTCTAGGATTGGAACTCAAGAATAAACAAAGACGAATCAGAGTCTATTCGGGAATTAACTCAATTGCGCACAATTGAAGATTAAGAGAAAACTGTCTCTCGTAATGTGTTTCAATGATATAATAAAACGTAATCCTAAAATGTTCTGACAAGGTATATATATACTTCACTGTAAAATATCTAAAAGGGGAAAATATGAACGTACACGTGGAAATAAATAATAATATACACGTTTATTCCCTATCGTATACACGGCCGTGCCTCTAGGCCGTGTATGTTTTTAGGCATGTGACGAGCGTAGTACTTGGCCGTGTCCCTAGCCGTGCTCGAACCCGTGTATGCTTCTGTGAGGATCCTGATAGAACACACGGCCGTGCCTCAAGCCGTGTACGTTTCTGGGAGTCATCCAGGTTCCTCACACGGCCGTGCCTCAAGCCGTGCCTCCATCCGTGTATTAACCCGTGTCTCAACCTGTGTCCGTCAATGATGTCTGCATCAGACAAAAAAAAAATGCCTTTAAGTCTTCAATCTTCCTTACAAGGTTCCAAGATGTTAGAGTTGACCGCACACGACTAAGTTAAAAAAAGAAAAAAAAATAAAAACGCAAGATTTTACACTGGTTCACCTGTTAATTAGGGCTATGTCCAGTAGGGGATTCCACTAAAATTAGCACTCCACTCTCTTGTTTTTCGTCATTTAATTACAAGTGAAAAAGAGAATATATAGAACAGTTATTCATGAGTAAAACCTAAACTTTTAATAAATAAATATGAGTTTAATTGCTAAAAGCCTCTTGAAACCTCCACCGGCAAGGCTTCCTTGAACCCTTGCCCGCTCAACGTGGAGCGGGATTTACGTACTTTTCTGTCGTAGGGGAATATGAGCCATACCTCAACACAAAAAACCTATAAGAGAAAAATGTGTCAAATCAAATGTTTAGTTTGATTCCAAAGCTAATGTAATGATCAAGTCAAGTGACTCAGTTTAACAGGCTGTTGCGATTCTCCATTACAGTCTGATTCACAACCACGTCGGCAGCCAAAAAAATATTTCCATTACTTGAGTGGGGGCCTAGTCTTCTCTCCAAATATCCCCTTTAGTTTAGTCTTCTGTTTCGTGGAAGTTTCATTTAGTACCATGGTCCATGCTAAATTTATGGAGAACATCCCCCCATAAAACCTTGGCATGAACTTGTACTTCGTATCTATTCTTACCCTTTGCTGAGGCTCACATCATTGTGCATAGGATTTTAGACATGTGTACCTATATCCTAATTTAGGATTCCTCCATTCTTTGCTGGTATCCCAGACGACAGAAAAATCATTGTTCTCTGTACTTGATGTCTTTAAGGATTTCTGGAAAGGAGCAGAAAATACAAAAAAAAGAAAAAAGGTTTCAAATAGCGGGATCAAAGGTGAGTTCTTGACATGGCATTAAATTTGGTGGTATATTCATATTAACCTATGAGTACTATGGTTATGATGGTTATTAGCTCTGATATTGTTTTAAGCATACTCTAGGAAATGAACGAAGATCAATCAAAAATGCTGTCTTTTCCTTCTATTCCGGAAGCACATACAGAAAATGGCAAGTCGAGCAGTATGGTTATAAAGGTAAGATGCACATAATTCCTCCCTGACTCCCTTACCATCCATAGAAAGAAATTTGGTCATTTTAACAAGATGGGAATTTAACGCAGAAAGCACATACCGTAATTCCTGCTCACATCGTGGCCGAAGCAATAGCAACACTGCGTGGACTCGACCTCCGGTTCTCAGAACCAATCACCCCGACAGAGATGAAATATGTAGAACAGTATGTGCTAGCAAAATATCCACAATATGCTGGGCTTGTTGGAGGTGAAAAGATAGACCTTTCTAGTCTTTGCATCACTGAAGAGCCTATCGAACCAGTGCTCGATGATAAGCGGAAGTCTCCCAGGACTGGCTACAGAGAATCTTCCACGCCCTCCCATGGAAGCAGGCACCCCGATTTAGATAGAACCCAGCTAGAACCATCCAGATTACTCGATATCCTCACTGAAAAGTCCTCCTTCCCTGGAAGTTTCATATCTATCCCCGAAATTCAGGCACGAAATAGAGTTCTGAAGCACTGTGGATTGACTGACGGTGATTATCTTGTTCTCTTCACCCCGAGTTACAAAGATGCCATGATGTTAGTTGGAGAAAGCTATCCTTTCTATAGGGGAAACTTTTACATGACCATTATCAGAGAAGATGAGGAATACATAAAAGAATTCGCTACCTTCAAGGAATCAAAAGTGATCTGTGCACCAGAGACGTGGTTGGATTTGAGAATCAAAGGATCACAACTCAGCCAGTATTTTCGTCGCAAGTGCAAGCACAGCCTAAAGGGATTGTTTTCCTATCCAGCTGACGTGAATGGGACTCGTTCTTCCATGCACTGGGTTTCAGAGGCTCATCGCAACTCATGGCACGTTCTTCTCGATGCAAGCACCCTGGTGGTTGGAGAGGATCATTTAAATCTGGCACTTCACCGACCAGATTTTGTTTTATGCAGTGTAGACAATAAGCATGCTCATCCTTCAAGGATCACTTGTCTGTTGGTCAGGAAGAAATCATTCGATACTTCTGCATTTCCCCCCAGCAGCAACGATTGAGATATATAGTTGCACGTGCGTGAAGAATTTTGTTTTTTTTTTTAAATTGGTTAACATGTAGAAAGGGCCAGCCCACAGAGCTGGACAAATTACTAAGATCCAGTTTTCAACACATAAATATAGCTTCAAATGGAATACTAACATTGAGCAGAAATCATCTATTTTACTATCATTTGAGATCTATGAAGCGCTGGATTTTCACATACAGGTAAGTGATTCGTTGACTGGCTAACTTATTCACATTTTTTCAGCTCGGAAAGCCCCCTTTTAAATTGGATCCCTACAAAACAATCTCAACAGACCGTATGCTTAAAATAGAGGAAGCAGTTGAGTTCTTTTTCACTTTCTAAAATTTACTGTAAAACTGATTTGAATATCAAGTCAGTCTCCATAGAAATCAAGTCATCTGGGACACAAATGCATCATCAAGCATCGACATAACACTAAAATGGTGCTTCTTCCACAATTAGATTGGAAAGTAGTCATGTTTGAGTTTTCATGGGTTCATTGAGCCATTAAAATAACAGCATCCAATTTTTCGAACCAATTTGTAACCACCATGTAGGTTCAAGAACCACAATATGAGCTAACCTATTATCTTTTGGCACTGGTCTTACAAATGATTGTCCGACTAAGACACGGCCTAGCCTAAAACAGATAATAGTATCTTGTCCGCACAAAACAATCGGGCAGCCAGTATTGTAAAGTTCCTGATAGCCGATATTTTCCAACCTTAAAACTTGCTGGAGCTTTGATGCAGGAAAATCCGCTGACCCTTGATTCTTTACTCCTAGGAAAGCATCAACAACCCCCCCAAACTAGAACCTCAAGGGATGCCTTACCATTCCGCCCTCCCCCCCAGCCTAATGGAGGGCATGGCTGTAATTAGATCAACTACCTCCAAGCACAGAGACCACCTACAAGACCCATGCTGCAGTTAAATATAGCTAGCGTTATATAGCCCCCAAAAGTATCCTCAGTAAGCTTCAAACTGGGGACGGTCAATAGGGTTGTTGGACTTATGCACATAGACAACCCATTGGGCTTAACAGCATTCCCATTTTGATCTGGAAAGCCATTACTCTAAAGGTACAATGTAAGAGCTCATTTTGGTAAGTTTCATGCACATTACCAAGTAACCACAAGTGATGGTCATGCATTAAGCATCACCACTATAGCAGTGGATTTTTAGTCATTCCGATGAGATATTTCATACTTAGCATTTGCGATATTCTTTGTTAAAGAGAACTTAAAAAGGAAAACACGTGATAGAGAATTTGGGAAAACAAGGGGGAGTCATGAAAGATCCCAAATGCACAATACAAAGGCAGTGCAAGACTTCTTTTCTCTGATGTGATTTCATCAACCCCCTCCGTCAACCTAAGCTTCCTCAAGTGAAGAGTTTCAAATTTTACTGTCAATATTTTTGGGAAGCCTTTTCCTTGACATATGGAAGAAGCAGTTGTAAGAATAAAATCAATACCTTGGATTCTTTTAAAAGATAACATTGAACTCATGATTTCAAGAGTAAAGCTGCTAAATAATTCAGAAAAGCCTACCCTTTCCATATGCCTAAATACAACTGTTTTAGACAATCGTCATATGAAGAAAGCATAGCCACTGCTTTACTATGACTCAAAACCATAGGTGTCTATTAAATTACCCCAGTGTGCCTTGTAATATAACTCTGTAATAGACTTACGATCCACTTTCAAACAACTGCACTCCCGCTGAAAGTGTGATTCATTTGTCTACATTCTCAGGCAATGAGATTCGATACAAATCTGCATTGAATCGAAAGTGACAGCAATAATACTTCAACTAGGCCTTGTTGGCTTTGCCAATACAAAAGGCCTTACAATCAACCCTTTAAGGGTCATGCAACTGCGCATATATGAGACATGATGCAATGGATGCTAATTTTAGAAGCGTGACTACGAAATAGCACTTGCAAAAAATATAGCATGACAAGAAGACACTGAATGATAAGATTAAAGTTCAATATATTTGAGACCATTAAGGAATGATTTCTTTGTCCTGTTTCACAAGCAAATTCAGATACATTGGTAGGAAATGCATAAACACACAAAAGCGTGATGTCAAGTTATAGAAGCCCTGATACTCCTCAAAAGTCGAAGCCTTCATCACCTATCAAACTACTCATACTCATAACAAATAGAAGAAGCAAATTGGGCACATATGCAAGCACAAGCAAGCAAGGATCTGAAACACGTAATGAGAGAGAGAGAGAGAGAGAGAGAGAGAGATTGGTGAAACCCATATGCACCCTCAAATGCTGCTAAGCTTTGAGAGAGTTTAATAACTGCATAACCCTCTTCCTCAAACTAATATATCTCTTAATAACAGGAGACCCAATAGAAAATGGAGTCGGGTACACAAATATTACAGTGACATGCATACAAATGCCACACTGATAGAGGCTAATATTAAATTTCAATAAAGAAAGAGTCGAGAATCGCTTCTCACACAAAACGAGAGCAATGCTTAAGAACAGATCGAAAATTTAGGAAGTGTATACCTGAGCTCCTTGCTCAGCAAAGGGTCTCCTCGGCCAAGGTTTCCCTCCCCCTCAACAACTCTCTAAAGTTTCACCGAAAAAAAAAAATAATCCCCCTTCTTTCCCCCCCTCCTTCTGTTTTATTCTCCCTTCTCCTTCCCTCCACGCGGGCTTGTGGTCCCCTTTGTTTGTTGTAATTCTGTTATATCTTTCCTCCCACTTTCCACGTCACTCTCTTCTTCTCTCTCCTACTCCACTATCCATGTGAGACTCCACGTCACCATTCCCTATCCCCTGACTTGCTGTTTATGCCCTCCTCTTTATTATTACTCAATACTATATGCTATACCTTATACTATATACTATGTAGTATTATTAAAATCCTTACTAATATTTTCTCTTCCTTTGATACACTTGGATAGGTGTATCCGATACATGCTTTGGTCTCCTATCAATTGCCTCTCCGGTTAAACTGTCCTTGTCCTCAAGGACAAAATCTGGAAATTGGTGTTGAAAGTCGGAGGTGTCTACCCATGATGCTTCGTCCATGGTTTGGCCTTGCCACTGAATTAAAACTTGAGAAATCTGCTCTTGTCCCTGTACTCGGTAGCGTCGTCCCAGTATAGCTACGGGTAGCTCAGGTAGGAACTGTGGTTCTTCGGCCCATTCGATGGGAAGGTCGGTTGGTGTGGAGAATGATCCGATTGCCTTCTTTAAGAGTGAAACATGGAACACTGGATGGATGCGACAAGTTGAAGGCAGGTGCAGTCGATAGGCAACCTTCCCTATTCGCTGGCATATCTGGAACGGTCCAAAAAATCGTGGCAAAAGCTTGGAATGGTTTTTGATGCCACTAGTGGTTTGTGTAGTAGATCTCTTCCTGAGGAACACCCAGTCTCCCACCTTGAACTCCATATTCCTTCTATGTTTGTTGGCGCTTCGACAGTATAAGTCCTGCGCATGAGACAAGTTCTGACGTAGCTGTGCTAAAATATTATCTCTGTCTCGAAGTGCTCTCCTGAGCTCTGGTTGCTGCACCTCCTTATCCACAAACGCTCTTATTGTTGGAGGAGATCGTCCGTATACTGCTTCAAATGGAGTTATTTTTGAAGCCGTGTGATAGGCCGTGTTGTAGTGATACTCAGCCCATGGCAGCCACCCACTCCATTGGGTTGGATGTTCACTTATAAAACAGCGGAGGTAGCATTCCATACATCGATTAAGCACCTCGGTTTGGCCATCTGTCTCTGGATGGTAAGTCGTACTGTAGTGTAGCAGTGTCCCCTGTGCCTGGAACAATTCCTTCCAGAATTGGCTGACGAAGGTGGGATCTCGATCACTAACTATGGTTCTAGGTAACCCATGTAACCGTATTATCTCTTTGATGAATAGATTTGCAACACTCTTGGCTGTGTATGGATGTTTGAGAGGTATAAAGTGCCCGTACTTGGACAGCCTATCTATCACCACTAAAACCACATCAAATCCCTTCGATTTAGGAAGCCCTCCTACAAAATCCATGGATATGTCTTCCCATATCGCTTCCGGAATAGGCAGTGGGCTGAGGAGACCAGCTGGTGCTAGAGATTGATATTTCTGCCGCTGGCATATGGCACATGCGGCTACAAATTCCATAATATCTCTTTTCATTCCGATCCAGTACACATTAGCAGCAATCCTCCGATAGGTGCGTAGGAACCCAGCATGTCCTCCTGCAGGGGTCGAATGCAACTCATGCATGAATACCTGTGGCCACTTAGAGTTTTTTGGTATCACTATTCGGTCATGGAAGAAAAGAGTGTCATTTGTCATATAGAACCCTTGTCCGGCGGATTTCCCTTCCTTCAGCAACGCTATTTTCTTCCCTAGTACCGCATCTTCTTCCACTGATTTCCGGATAGCGTCCAGGTCTGTCCACACTGGTCCGGATAGTTGAGATAATTCAATTCCTTCGAGTTCCCGAGAGAGTGCATCAGCAGCTTTGTTTTCACTTCCTTGCTTGTACTGTATCTCAAAATCATACCCTAATAATTTGGGTAGCCATTGTTGTTGGGCTGGTGTTGCTACTCTTTGCTGGAGAAGGTACTTTAGGCTCTTTTGATCCGTTCTGACAATGAATTTATTACCCAGTAGGTAGGGTCTCCAATGTTGGATCGCTAGCACCAAGGCCATAAGTTCCTTCTCGTAAGTTGATTTGGTCAGCGTGCGATCAGCTAAAGCCTTACTAAAATAGGCTATTGCTCTACGTTGCTGCTGTAGGACGGCCCCTATCCCTTTGCCCGATGCATCACATTCCACAACGAATGGCTGTGAGAAATCCGGAAGTGCCAGAACAGGGGCGGTGATTAAAGCCTCCTTCAACCGTGTGAAAGCTTCTTGTGCCTGACTAGTCCACCCAAAGTTATCCTTCCTTAGCAACTCTGTCAATGGCTTGGCTATCTTCCCATAGTCCTTGATGAATTTCCTATAATACCCGGATAATCCTAGGAAGCCTCGCAAACTTTTCAAGGTCTTGGGTTGGGGCCAGTCTGCCACGGCTTGAACCTTCTTTGGGTCCATCGACACCCCCTGTTCCGATATCATGTGCCCTAAGTATTCCAACGAAGTCTGTCCAAAGGCACATTTTTTTCTATTGGCATGGAGTTGTTGCTGTTTCATGGTGCGAAATACTTGCCTCAAGTGTTCCATGTGGGAGGACATGTCCTTGCTATAGACCAGGATGTCGTCAAAGAAAACCAACACAAATCGCCTTAAATAGGGCTGAAACACCTCATTCATGGTGGATTGGAAAGTGGCTGGTGCGTTGGTTAACCCAAAGGGCATGACCAAAAATTCGTAATGGCCCTGATGAGTCCTAAAGGCGGTCTTATGGACATCCTCTTCTGCCATCCTGATCTGATGATAGCCGGACCTTAGATCTATCTTGGAAAAAAATCTAGCACCATGTAATTCGTCCATCAATTCCTCGATCATAGGTATTGGAAATTTGTCCGGAATGGTAACTTCATTAAGTGCTCTGTAATCTACACAAAACCTCCACGACCCATCTTTTTTTTTTTACTAAAATAACCGGGCTGGAAAATGGGCTGGAGCTAGGTCTGATGATGTCAGCCTCAATCATATCCTTTATCATCCGTTCAATTTCGTTCTTCTGTGCATAAGCGTACCTATAAGGTCTTACTGATACAGGTTTCGCCCCAGTTTTCAGTGGAATGTGGTGTTCCTTGGATCGACGAGGAGGGAGTCCCATCGGAATGGTGAATATTGGCGCAAATTCTTCTAACAGGGCTTGCAATAATGGGTGATCCTTGATTTCTTGCGAGACCGTTTGCGTATCTATTACCCATAAAATCTGATCCTCCTTTTGTTTTTCCATCTTGCGCAAGTAATTCAATGATAAAGGAAATTTGCACAAAGTCGGATCCCCACATATCCGAACTTCCTTCCTATCCTGTTCGACTATGATTACCATTTTAGTCCAATCAACCTTCATCTCCCCCAATGTCTTCAACCAATTTATCCCTAAAATGACATCTACTCCTCGCAACTCCATTAAGTAGCAATCTATTCTGGTTTTGTATTCACCTATACTCAAGGGTATTCCCATGCGAAAACCATTACACTCCTTCGGCTTTCCGTCCCCTAAGGTCACCACGTACTGTCTATTGTCAGTCCTAGACATGCCCAGTTGGTTCATCAATGGAAGGGACATGAAATTATGACTGGCACCACTATCCACTAGAACGATCACGGGATAATCATTAACCTTACCTTGAATTTTAAATGTGCAAGGGTCGTTGAACCCTTGCATTGCCAGCAAGGATAGGGATACTCTACCTCCTTCCTTGGACCCGTCCACCACCCCACTTTCTTCCTCCTCTTCCCCTTCTTCTTCCAGTATCAACAGCTGTAGAAATTTACCGGGACAGCGATGATTTGGATTGAATGGCTGATCGCATTTGAAGCACAGCCCCTTAGCCTTTTTTTCGAGAAATTCCGCATGTGTCAGCTGGCGTTGTCCGTGAGATCTTCTTCCCCCATCCTTATAGGTCCCCATTCCCCCACTTCCGTGGTGGTTTCCGTTGACGTATGTTTCACCTTTAGTGTTCTTCCAATTTATTCCTTCTTTACCTCGTCCATCTTCTCGTGAGTGTCGATAGGAGAATTGTCCCATCACCGGGGTTGTTAAACCAGTTTGGCTTAAGTTTCCTCTGTTTGTGATTGAGGATGATATTCCCTGAACGCGATGATCTACTCTTCCTCCCAAGTTCTTTTCCGTCGCTAGGAATATTCCCAGGTCGAACTCTCTTTCTATCTTCACGGCTAGATCTATAGCTCGATCTACGGTCATCGGGGAAAAGGTGTCTACTCGAGTTTGTATGTCGTCTCGCAATCCTCCCATAAAATACCCTAGTAGCTGCATTTCCGGCATGGTGGGGGCGTGGGAAATGAGCGATTCAAATTCTTCAATATATTGAGTTACCGTGCCATGTTGTCGTAGCTGTGATAGACTTTTGAATAGGTTGGCTGCTAGCAACCCCCCATATCGTTTCATCACTTCAATCTTCAGCTATGGCCATGTTAAATTACCCTCCCTTCGTTGTAACATTCGGAACCAGTGATTGCACCGTCCCCTCATACACATTGCGGCGAGAGCCACCTTCCGGTCTTCCCTGGTATGCTGAGCTTCAAAGAACTGCTCGGCCATTAGTATCCAGTTGGAAGGGTCTACACCCTCAAAGACAGGAAGCACCACACGCGCTGCTTCCATCCGCCAATCTTCCTCCGAGGCGCCCACTTGTCCCGAGTCAAACGATGACTCAATGCCCTCATTCGTTCGCTGGCTTCCAACTATCTGCTTGCCTCTATCCTTGATCGTGGATGTTCCTTCTCCTCCCCCAGTATCATGACCCTTGCTCATCCACATATCTTCTAATATTTTTTGTATCTTTTCCATTTTTCCTTGCATTCCCGAAACCTCACCCAGCAGGGCTTTCTGATCCCCATCCATGGTGACCAACTGATGCTGGATTTCGGCCACTTCTTGGTGGATGTCCTCCACCGTCTTCTCTAAGGTCTCCACTCTTGACTCCATTCGTGTCATCCGGCAGGTCGGACCAATTGATAGAGGCTAATATTAAATTTCAATAAAGAAAGAGTCGAGAATCGCTTCTCACACAAAACGAGAGCAATGCTTAAGAACAGATCGACAATTTAGGAAGTGTATACCTGAGCTCCTTGCTCAGCAAAGGGTCTCCTCGGCCAAGGTTTCCCTCCCCCTCAACAACTCTCTAAAGTTTCACCGAAAAAAAAAAATAATCCCCCTTCTTTCCCCCCCTCCTTCTGTTTTATTCTCCCTTCTCCTTCCCTCCACGCGGGCTTGTGGTCCCCTTTGTTTGTTGTAATTCTGTTATATCTTTCCTCCCACTTTCCACGTCACTCTCTTCTTCTCTCTCCTACTCCACTATCCATGTGAGACTCCACGTCACCATTCCCTATCCCCTGACTTGCTGTTTATGCCCTCCTCTTTATTATTACTCAATACTATATGCTATACCTTATACTATATACTATGTAGTATTATTAAAATCCTTACTAATATTTTCTCTTCCTTTGATACACTTGGATAGGTGTATCCGATACATGCTTTGGTCTCCTATCACACACCAGCCACATAAGCATCCACAACATCTCTTTAACCTCTTGAAGGAAATTTGTGGATTAATAACAAATAATATTATCCATAATGTTCAAGTATAAAGGCATGAAGAATCATATCTGATCAGGTTAAGATGTTGACGCAGCGCGGAAAGCGAAACGAAACGAATCTAAATATGGATTGGTTTCACACAACAAAGAAACACTCTTTGATGCAAATCTGGTTGCGCACAACCGGGAAAAGGGAGAAAATTCTCTCACGATATGTATTTGATAATGAAACAAAACGTAACCCTAGCATATCTGACAAAAGGGTATTTATACTTCCCCGTAAAATATCTAAAAGGGGAAAATCTAAGCGTACACGTGGAAATAAATAATAAAATACACGTCTATAACTTGTCGCATACACGGCCGTGCCTCCAGGCCTTGTATGTTTCTGGGTAAGTGACAAGCCTAGTACACGGTCTCATACACGGCGTGCCTCTAAGCCGTGTATGATTCTGTGAAAGTTCCTGTCCGAATACACGGCCGTGTCCAGGCCGTGTATGGGAGCCGTGCATGCTTCTGTGGGATACCCTGATCGAATACACGGCCGTGTATGGAAACCGTGTATGTCTCTGTGGAATATCCTGGTAAAATACACGGCTGTGCTTCTGCTCGTGTGTAGAGGCCGTGTATACTTCTGTGAGTTCCTTCCAAACACTACACGGCCGTGGCACAAGCCGTGTGTCCGCCCAATGCCTCGTGTGTCTCCATCATTCTCTCCCACCTGCAAAGAACTCGACGCGAGTTCTCTTCTTGTGAATATGCTTTCCATGTCATTTCCTCTCTTTGAATCGTCTGGATTTATCCCATTTATCCCGTCGCTTGATCGTGAGTCGCACTACATCATCCACCACACTCAGAGTAACACTTGTCACCGAACCTTTTATTAAATTCCTTCGCGTCCAATCCGGATGGATTTGAATGTTAATGGGAGAATCATCTTCTATGTCGATAGGGAGTAATAGAACAGTTGTACTTATTACCTCTAGTGCTTCCTCTGGGTTGGAATATAAGTTTTTGGGCAAAGCAATAAACTCTACATCCTTAATCTCCTCCGTTGGTGCAATGAATCGGCTCAGAGTATCCTCAATCTCCGACTCTTCAGTAACCATCATCACCTGTTTGTCATTCAACATTGGTGAGTCCTCAATAGCTTCTTCACCAACACAATTTTCATAGGCTTCAACTGCTTTTCCACTGCCTCCACCATCATCAATCAATGTACTATGATCGTCAAAGGTTGAGTTTTCCTCTTGTTTGACCATCTCCTCCTTAAGCACTTCCGGAATTAAGTTTATCGGCTTAGGTGTTTGTGGAATTTTCTGAGGAAGGATTCGCTCGTAATCAAGGGGAAAGAACTTTTGTTCTAACAAGTATTGCATCATAAAACAAGTCCTCACCGGTTCTTTACCCTCAAGGCGTCTTACTCCTCGAAGTCGTTCCCACCAATACAATGCATCACCCCACAAACGACTCTCCACTAACTCTATCTTCATTCCCTCTAGAACCCTCATATGGTCAAAGAACCTTTGTATGTCCTCTACCCAAACCCAAAACTCATTCAGACTCTCGGTACCATCAAACTCCAATACAACATATTTAAATTGAGAAAAGATTTCATCTTTATACCTGTAATCACATCTGTTGTACCATCTTATGTTACCATAGCCTCTTCTCTTAGGCAGATTATTAAAAATCTCGTCTTCATCATCCGTATAATAAGTAACAGATCTGTTCCTTGGATCGCCTTCCGGTCGTCTCCAATAAACCTGCCTGCTACTGTTGGTATTGGATCAATAGATCAGGGCCTCACAACGCTGTTCCTCTCGCCGGATTTTCTGACCCATGGTCTCCTCTACCGCCCTTCGTATTGGTTGCCCGTAACGTAGGACTTCCGTACCCCGAACACCGTCAAGAATACGACCGCAGTCATCACCGCCGTTAGCCGACATCCCCGTAGGAAATTACCTTGCTCTGATACCAACTGACGCAGCGTGGAAAGCGAATCTAAACGAATCCGAATAATGATGGAGACACACGAGGCATTGGGCGGACACACGGCTTGTGCCACGGCCGTGTAGTGTTTGGAAGGAACTCACAGAAGTATACACGGCCTCTACACACAGGCAGAAGCACGGCCGTGTATTTTACCAGGATATTCCACAGAGACATACACGGTTTCCATACACGGCCGTGTATTCGATCAGGGTATCCCACAAAAGCATGCACGGCTCCCATACACGGCTTGGACACGGCCGTGTATTCGGACAGGAACTTTCACAGAATCATACACGGCTTAGAGGCACGCCGTGTATGAGACCGTGTACTAGGCTTGTCACTTGCCCAGAAACATACACGGCCTGGAGGCACGGCCGTGTATGCGACAAGTTATAGACGTGTATTTTATTATTTATTTCCACGTGTACGCTTAGATTTTCCCCTTTTAGATATTTTACGGGGAAGTATAAATACCCTTTTGTCAGATATGCTAGGGTTACGTTTTGTTTCATTATCAAATACATCTCGTGAGAGAATTTTCTCCCTTTTCCCGGTTGTGCGCAACCAGATTTGCATCAAAGAGTGTTTCTTTGTTGTGTGAAACCAATCCATATTCGGATTCGTTTCGTTTCGCTTTCCGCGCTGCGTCAGACGTATAAAAAATAAATTAAAAAAATAAAAAAAAACTAACATCTTACCAAATTTAGGAAAAACAAGTCATAAGATAAATCCTAATTGTCAATCTAAGTAAATCTCATTTGATCAGATCTAAACTACAACTCGAAACGGTAAAATAAGATATAAAAAATATCGAATCTGGAGACAATCATTTCAAATCCAATTGAGTTTACGATACTCCCCTCAAGTTAAGGAAGTCATATCTATCATTCCTAATTTGCAAGAAATCTTTGTGAATAACTCGTTAAAGATTTTGTCAAAATATCATTTTCTTGATTTCGAGTGGAAACATGATGTACTTCAATTTCGATTTGATAAAACGATGATCAACTCAATGCTTTATGTCATGTTGAACGGGATTCTCCACAGTACTTAGAGTTGATTCGCTATCACTATATATCAGTGCTGTTGGAGTCTAGTTATTTGTTTTTTTTTTTTTTCGCAGTTTTTTCGATCAGTTATTAGGAGTTAGATGTTTTCAATTGTTTGAATTGTAGATGTACTTATTTTTAGGAGTTAGTAGAGTATTTGAGTAGTGAAGATCATGGCTCTTATTATGGGTCCTATTTTGGTGTTGTCTCTATTGTATATCTACCTTTGTAAGGCCTCAACAATCTAAATAGTGTAGCAGATTTAGTTTCTTTTTCTCCTCTCTTCCAGTACAATTCCAAAATTCTATAATGATATTAGAGCCTAACTAAGAGAAAAACACGTGAGGTAGCCATTAAAAAAAATAAAGATTCATTCATCTATTTCTACATTTAACCAATGGTGATAGATCCTAATTATATGCAACCAGCTATCTCACCATTCGATGGTCACTATAATCATTGGAGTATGTTGATGAAGAATTTTTTATGATCTAGGAGTATTGGGCAGTGGTTGAATATGATATTTAAGAGTCAACAAAAGGTGCAAGTTTGATAGGTTTTCATAAAGTAGATCTAGAAGCTAAAGAGCTAAAGGGCATGAAAGTGAAAAATTATCTCTTTCAGGCTATTAATCATCCCGTCTTAGAAAATATTATATGCAAAGAAACTTCCAAAAATATTTGGGATTCTATGAAGAAGAAATATGAAGGTTCTATTAGGGTGAAGTGAGCATAGCTTAAAGCCTTGAGTAAGGATTTTGATTTATTGTCAAAGAGGAATGGAGAATTTATCACTAGTTATTTTACTATAATAATGGAAATCTGCAACAAGGCACGAGTTCATGGAGAGAAGATGGATGATGTCACCATCATAGAGAAGATATTGCGTCAATTATAGGTCGAGGAAGTAAAGATGAGAATAGGAATTTCAAAGCTAATAGTGACCAATCTCACGGCAAAGGCACATGATGTAATTATGATATATCAAAGAAGAGTGTTTTAGATGTCATAAATTTAGTCATTATACATTGGAATGCTATACAAAACTACAAAATGCCAAAGAAATGGAAGATAATGCAAATTTTGTGGAAAAGAAAGAAACAGAGACATTTTTATCTGAATGAATATTTTCGCTCCAATGTAACTTTTGGTGATTTTTCTATTGTAAAAGTGATGGGGAAAAGGTGATATTAAGATGAGAACCAAAAATGGCTTGCAGAAACAATCTCTAATGTTATGTTCCTAACTTCAAAAGTAACTTGTTGAGTGCTTGTCAATTACAAGAAAAGTGTTATGTTATCACTATTCATATTGGTGCATATGGAATTTATGAGCCTACTAGAGGAGCTATTACTATTATTCCTATGAGCTTAAATAGGTTGTTTCCTTTGAAGATTGAAAGCATTTAGTCATCTTTGTTGGCTAAAGAGAAGGAACTTTTGAGGCTTTGGCATTTTCGTTATGGCCACTTTAGTTTTAGTAGGTTGAAGACTTTACAATAGAAGAACATGGTGATAGGCCTTCCTCCAATTACTACTCTTTCCCAAGTCTGTGAAGAATGTGTTGTTAGCAAACAACACCGTTCTTAGTTTCCAAAAGGAAATCCATGGAGAGTAAAGGATGTTTTGGAGCTAGGGCGTTCGAATATTTATGGTATAATAAATCTATCATCTAATAGAGGTAAGAGATACTTTATTACTTTCATTAATGATTTTTCAAGAAAAACTAGGTTTAGTTTTTATAAGAAAATCATATGCCTTTTCTACATTTAGAACCTTTAAAGCTTGTGTTGAGAATGAAGTAGGAAAGACTATTAAAACTCTTCAAACTAATCATGTAGGCGAATATTGTTGAAAAGAATTTGAAGATTATTGTACAAAGCACAACATTCGAAGAGAGCCTACAACCGCATATACACTATAGTAGAATGGTGTATCAAAAAGGAGAAATATAACCATGCTCAATATGTTCAAAAGCTTATTAGCAAGAAAATACTTCCAAAGACCTTTTGGCTAGAAGCAGTTAATTCATGTACTCATAATTTGAAAAAAGCCCAACTTTTGCTATTCAAAATAAGACACTAAAAGAGGCTTGGAGCGGAAGAAAACTAGTTGTAGATCACTTTAAAGTCTTCAAATGCATTGCCTACACCCATGTACCAAATGAGTAAAGGAAAAAAAAAAAACTTGATGATAAGGCTGAAAAATGTGTTTTTCTTAGTGTAAGTAAATCATTGAAAGCTTATAAATTATTTAATCCACTAACAAAGAAGATTGTGATTAGTAGGGATGTTGTTTTTTATGAAGAAAATACTTGGGATTAGAGTGGGCAATAGCATACCCAAGTCTTTTATGATGGTGAAAATGAACAAGAGCAAGTTTTACCATCCTCCACTCTTGAAAGCCCATCAAATTCAACTCAAACAATAGTTGAATCTTCATCCTCAACTACTATAGTTAAAGAAGAAGAAGATTAATCTCTTTGTTGCATTAGAAGAAGACTTGCTTGGATGAGAGATTATGAGGTAAGTGGAGTTAAAGATCCCATCACTTACTTTGCATTGTTTTCAAATTGTGACCCTATAACTTTGAAAGTACAATCAAAGAAGAAAAATAGCTAAAAGTAATGGATAAAGAAATAAATGCCTTTGAAAGAAATGATACTTAGGAGTTATCTGATCTTCCAGATGGACATAAAACCCTTGGTGTTAAGTGGGTCTTCAAAACAAAGTTGAAACAAAATGGTGAAGTTAACAAGTACGAGGCATGCTTGGTGGCCAAGGGATACAAGCAAGGATATGGGATTGATTACATAGAAGTTTTTTCTCCAGTTGCAAAACTTGACACAATTAGATTGGTGGTTAGATTAGCAGCATAGAATTCATGGTTTATTTTCCAACTAGATGTCAAATCACCATTCTTACATGGATATTTGAAGGAATAGGTATTCATTAAGCAACCCCCTGGTTATGTCAAGATTGGAAATGAGCATAAAGTTTACAAATTGAAGAAAGTGCTTTATGGGCTAAAACAAGCCCCATGGGCCTAGTATAGTTACATGGAGACTTACTTTCTTAAAGCTGGTTTTTTGAAATGCCCTTATGAGCACACACTTTTTATGAAAATTGGAGAAAAAGGAAAAATGCTCATTGTTTACTTATATGTTGATGATCTTATATTTACTAGGAATTGTGATGCCATGTTTGAAGAATTTGAAAAGTCCATGATGGTTGAGTCTGAAATGTCTAATCTTGGTTTGATGTATTACTTCCTTAGTATAGGAATAATGTAATCAAGTGATGTGATCTTTATTTCTTAAAAGAAATATGTGAGAGAAACTTTTGGAAAGATTTCAGATGAAGGATTGTAATCTTGTAAATACTCTAGTTGAGTTTAACTTGAAATTACACAAAGATGATGAAGGGAAGAAAGTTGACAGCACACTTTACAACAAATTGTAGGTGGTTTGATGTATATAACTACAACAAGACCTAATATAATGTATTTTGTAATTTTAATCAGTAAGTTTATGGAGAATTCTATAGAAATGCATTTGCAAGTTGCTAAGAGAATCCTTCATTACTGGCAAGGAATTAGAGACCTTAGGATATTTTACAAGAAAGGTGAAAAATCAAATTTTCTTGGGTCTATTGACAGTGACTTTACGGGCGATCTAGATGGCAGAACAAGCACTTCAAGCTATGCACTTTTGTTTAAGATAGGTGATGTTTCATGGTCATCTGAAAAGCAACCAATTATCACTTTATCAAGTATAGAAGCTAAATTTGTTGCTACAACAGCTTGTGCTTGTCAAGCTGTTTGGCTAAGGAGAATTCTTGAGTTACAATTCAACCAACCAAGTGCTACCAAAATCTTTTGTAACAGCACGTCTGCAATGAAACTCTCCAAAAATCTAGTGCTTCATGAACAACTCCATCTTGTAGATATATTTACCAAGCCCCTCAAGATGGAGTTGTTCATGAAGTTTAGAGGATTACCAAGTGTCTATATTAAAAAACAGCCATAGCTTTAAATTGATATTAGCAAACAATAGCTTAAAGGAAGGATTGTTGAAGTCTAGTTTTTTGTTTTTTGTTTTTTTGCAGGAGTCAAGTGTTTTCAATTGTTTGAATTTTAGATGTCCTTATTTTTAAAGTTAGTGGAGTATTTGAGTAGTGGAGATCATGGCTATTTTATGGGTCTTTGATAAGTGTTATAAAATACTTGTTATTTGTAATATTTTCAAGTCTTTAATTCAATTTTCTTATATTTTAGATAAATATTACACTTAATTGGCTTATATTTTGTTTGTAGGTCCTAAAAAGCAACTTTAGGCAAAAAGAAACAAATTTGCACAAGTTTTATGTGAATTTGAATTAAAATGAACAAGGCACGAAAGTGAAATGGTCGACACACCCATGTTAGAGATTGTGTTGAGCTTATAAAGAAAGACAAGTTATAAGATTAAGTACATGACTATGCCAAAGGTAGAGTAAAAGTACATGCCCATCGACATGGCCGTATCAGAGATCGTGTCAAAACAAAATTACAATTTTTTTACAGAAAATTTATTATCAAGAGTTATATGGGCATTTACATAGCTATGTCTAAGGTTGTGTCGCATGCAAATATCACTTTCCTATTTAATCACGATTGCTAAAAATTACTTTCTTAGCTAATAAACAACATTGAAGATGCAATTTCCTACTTGTTGAAGATAACTTTCTAATTTTATGAAGATTTAACTTTTCACTTCATAAAGATACAACTTTCTGTTTTAAGATACATTAGATCATTATAAAAAAGGTGCAAAGTTCTAACCGAGGAGAGAAGTTTTAAGATTAGTAACAATGTAGTTATAAATTTTACCATTATTCCTGTTTTATTGATATTTTTTTAAGCACTATTTTTATATTTTCAATTTTTAATTTTAGTATAATGCTAGTTTAATTTTCTTTTGTATTTAAGAATAGTGAAATCTTAGAATGAACATGTGATTTTTTTTTTTTATTATTCAATGAAATTATTGCTATTTTTGTTGTCCGATTATATGTTCTTCATTGTTGTCAAATTAATATTACTCATATATTAGTTTAAAGTCTAATTTTATTTTTAGAGATCAAGAGATCTTATACTTAAATAGATTCAACATAATTGAAAGGAGTTGTACACAATCCTAGAGATAGCATAACGTAAATCTTCTAGATTATGGTCAAACCTAATAGTAAAATTCACAAAGCAAAAGTAATGCAATTTTAGAGGTTTTAATTAGAGAGATATTTCGATTAATCAACATTAAATTAGGAATTAGTAGACTTCCAAGAGTTATTGGTTCAAATTAAGAATTTTCACTGTCTAAGAATACAATAATAAAATTAAATAATAATTAGTTAATTATATTAGTAATTCTAAGAGGATTTAATATCTAGATACACTTTTAACAATATTTGTTTTCTTAAAATTTACTTATTGCTTACTTCATTTGATTTTAGCGATTAGATAATGGAAGAAAAAGGTAATTATTAGTAATTATAGTCTTTTTGGAATCAACACTTAATATTATTATCCACTATACTATAATAATTGATAGGTGCATTTGCCTAGAGGTTTTAAGATAGTTGGATAGACCGATATTAAGTTTTTGGTGCCGTTGTTGGAGACTAAAATATTAAGAACACCTATATCTTATTAATCTATTCATTATTTCTTTTATTACTTACTTTCAATTAATTTTTATTTTCCATAGTTTCTAATTTTTTTTCTTTTGTTTATGCCAAGGGGACATTGTAGAGCAAGTTAAAGATATTAGGTTCTAACTGAAGAATCTAGCAATAACTAATCTACTAACATGGCCAACGAACAAGATGATAGAACAATATTTGATTATGCAAGACCATCACTTATAGAAGCCAATTCAGGTGTTGTTAGACTTGAAATTGCAGCCAACAATTTTGAAATTAAATATAACATTATACAAATGGTCTAATAGTTTGTTCAATTTGATGGTTCGTACGACGAAGATCTAAATGCACACATTGCCAGTTTCTTAGAGATCTGCAATACTTTTAAAATCAATGGGGCTTTAGATAATGCCATTAGGTTAATATATTTTTTTTCCTTTTTCTTGAAGAAATAGAGCAAAATAGTAGTTGAACTCTCTTCTTAGAGGTTCAATCACTACATGGGACCAAATGGTAGACAAATTTTTGGTAAAGTGTTTCCCACCAACTAAGATAGCAAAACTACAAAATGATATCTCCTCCTATGCTCAAATAGAGTCAGAAACACTATATGATACATAGGAGAGATATAAAGATCTGTTGATGAGATATCCACACCACTGTCTTCCATTATAGATGCAAATTTAGACTTTCTATGGGGGATTAATTCACACAACCAAGCAGATGATTGATGTAGTGGCTACAGGTACATTAAATTATAAGACACCTAAAGAGGTGTACGCCTAAAGAGGCGTAAAACTTGATTGAAAACATATTCATGAATAGCTATCAGTGGAACTCTACAAGGGTAAGATAAAATAGACCTATAGGAGTTTACAGCACGGATGCGGTTACTACACTTGAAGCATAAGTAGAAGCACTAAGCAAAAAGGTAGATGGAATAATGGTTACTCAACATTTAGGTTAGTTAGATCCTTTAACTAATTTTAATGAACATATTGATTTTATAGGACTTTCAAACAAGCAGCAGAACAATTCCTACAACAACACATATAATTCAAGCTAAAGAAATGACCTAAATTTCTCTTAGGGGAATCAATAAAGGAATGTTCCATCTAGATTTCAACAATCATATCTCTCACTGGAGAAGATACCAAATTTGGAAGATTTGTCGACAAAGTTTATCCATACCTCTAAAACACAATTTCAAGCTATAGAAGCATCATTAAGGAATTAAGAAACTTCAATTTGGAATCTTGAGAATCAAACTAGATAGATTGCAAAGATCGTTTCTAAAAGACCACAAGGTACGTTGTCAAGTAATGTTGAAATTAACCATAGGGAATCAGTTAAAGTAATTACTTTGAGGAGTGGAAAAGAATTGCAATTTGAACAATAATCAAACAGAAAAGAGGATGTAAAAAGGGACAACAATCAAGAGAAGGAGGAAGAAAAGACTTCAAAGGTAAAAAAATATGTTCCAAAAATATTTTACCCTGCGTGACTCAAGAAAAAACACTTAGAAGAGCAATATGGTAAGTTCTTGGAACTTATCAAACAATTTCATATAAATTTACCTTTTCTTGGGACCTTATCATAGATGCCTAAATATGCAAAGTATTTAAAGGATTCATTTTTCAACAAGAGGAAATTGGAAGAAGTCTTAATAGTCGCCTTCAGTGAAGAATGCTTCGTATCTTACAAAACAAGTTATCAAAGAAATTAAAAGATTCAAGGAGTTTTACTTTGCCTTATTTGATTGGTGACTTATTTGTAAAAAAAGCTTTGGCTAATTTAAGAGCTAGTATAAATTTAATGTCATATAAATTATTTAAAAGAGTAGAACTAAGAAAACCTATGACAACTAGAATGAGTTTGCAACTTGTTGATAGGTTTGTCAAATTTCTTAAAACCATAATTGAAGATGTGTTGGTGAAGGTTGGTACTTTTATCTTTCTAATAGATTTTTTTTTTTATTCTTGATATGGATGAAGATATAGAAATGCCACTAATATTAAAAAGGCCCCTTTTAGTCGCGGTAAGAGCAATTGTCGATGTAGGAAATGGTAAATTAACTCTTAAATTTGGTGAGGGAGAATTAGCTTTCAAAAGTTTCTAATGCAATGTGACACTCCCTAGAGCATGGCAATATATGTTACTTTCTCGACACAATTGACCTATCTATTCCTAGTTATGTGCAGGAGTACATTCATGTAGACCCAATGGAGTAATGTCTCATGCAAAGTACAAAAGATTGTCTAAAAGGGTTTAAACAACATAAATGTGAGAAATTCAATCTTTGCCCCCCTGATTAGCAAGTGTGCAATACGTCAAGCCAATGACATTAAACAAAAGCATTTCTTGGAAGACAATGTAAGCTTTATTTAGTTTTATTTTGTTTCATTTAGTTTGGAGTTGTTTTAGTTTTTTAGTTTTAGTTTATACTTAGTTATTCGCTGTTTTATTCTCTTTTATTTTTTTTTTCTCTTCTCATTTTGTAAGGATTACTATACTTATTGGTTGAAAAATCGCATCCAGACATAGCTAAACTAATTAAACCGGAGAAGTATTAGTTTGCTTTATTTCCTTTCTCATGAGTTTTAATTTATTTATTTTTATCTTTTGTACTTATTTTGTACATTGGGGACAATTTACAATTTTAAGTGTAGGGGAGAAAATAATATAAAAAGTCTTAAGTTTTTACCAAAGAATTACTATATGATAATCTATCGCTTTTAGTAGTATTAATTAAATAAATTGAATTCATAATTTGGTGGACGTTTGAGATTTTTTTCAATTTCTTGATATATTTTAACTTTTTCATTAGCGAACTTAGATAACTTTATTAGAGTTGAATTGTGAAATCTTTGTAAATCAGAGTTACATATTATTTATACCTAGAATTTAGAAACTTCATATTGGAATAATACTACTAATCAAGGATTAGAATTTGGGTTTTTAAACTTACTTTGATATATACCTATCTCTTAGAAGTTCTTATGAGTATTATGATCTCGAACAACTGAACTAACGAAATATGTTTTTGAAAGTTCCTCCTATTAATCAAAATTTTGGATATAAAAATAAATAAATAAAATAAAGTTTAGTAGTAGGTCTCATTGACTCGACCAATTAAGCCTATAGGGTGTCCTTTAGGAGATAACACCTATTGACTTGAGTGATAAACTTAGGATCATTGGCTTAAAACTCACTACATAGGTCAAAAGAAAGTCAAAGAAAACTAAACTAATTAAAATAAGTAATGGAGTTAATGGAGGTTCAAAGGGGGTATCTCAAAACCTAATAACTTAACATTGTTTAGTTTGGGACTTATTAATCGATGAAATTACTCCATGTAGCTTGAAAAAAAAATAGTAAGTAATGATAAGCTCTCAATAAGCTTGAAAAAAAAAAACGTAAGTAATTATAAGCTCTCAGTAAATATAAAAATTAAGGAAGGATTTTCAAGAGATAGATGGAGTAAGCTTTTGTTAGACATCATGATATTCAGAGGGACGAAAAAGAGAACATATATATATCTTAGCTAAGTGGACAAAATTTCGAAAACCTTTTTCTTAATTAGATAATATTTAGTACAGTTTTGGTTTATAAATTTTTGTCTAAATGGCATGATAAACTTTGATATTACATAGATTAACTTTTGAACTTTGATACTTAATGTTTAGAGTACATTGAACATGATCAGGTAGAAAGGATGTTGAGGGAAAATAATTTTATGATAAATACAATTTGTTTAAGTACGAATTGAGTGATTATTATCTAAAGTAATTGGCAAGGTAAAAAATTTTCCTTGATCTTTTAGGTTTATCTTTGCTCGAGGACAATTAAAGGCTTAAGTGTAGGGGAATTATATAGGTGTTATATAATGCTTATTATTTGTAATATTTACAATAGTCTTTGGTTTAACTTTTTATATTTTGGATGGATATTACACTTAATTGGCTTACATTTTGATTGTAGGTTCTAAAAAGTAACTTTGGACAAAGAGAAACAAATTCGCATAAGTTTTATGTGAATCGAAATTAAAATAAACAAGCTATAGAAGTGAATTGGTTGACAAGCCTATTGACACACCCGTGTCGGAGACCATATCAAACTTATAAAGAAAGACAAATTGTAGGATTAAGTACATGATCATGCCAAAGGCCGTGCAAATGTATACACCCATCAACACAACCGTGTTAGAGACCATGTCGAAGCAAAATTACAATTTTTTTTAGAGAATTTACTATCAAGAGTTACATGGGCTTTTACACAGTTGTATCTAAGGCCATATCACACGCGGATACCACTTTCCTATTTAATCATGGTTGTTGAAGATTTCTTTTCTAGTTAATAAACAACATTGAAGATGCGATTTCCTACCTGTTGAAGAAAACTTTTCTATTTTATGAAAATTCAACTTTCCATTCCATAAAGATAAGACTTTCCTTTTCAAGACACATTGGATCATTATAAAAAGGGCATAGAGTTCTAGTTAAGAAGGGAAGTTTTAGAATTAGCAATAGTGTAGTCATATATTTTATTGTTATTCCTATTTTATTAACGTTCTTCTTTATTACTATTTTTATATTTTCATTTTTAATTCCAATATAATGCTAACTTAATTTTCTTTTATACTTAGGTATAATAAACCCTAAGATGAACATGTGATTTTTAGGTTTATTATTCAATGAAATTATTATTATGCTTATGATTCAATTATGTTCTCTTCATTGTTTTCACATTAATATTACCGATATATTAGTTTAAAGTTCGATTTCATTTATAGAAATCAAGAGATCCTATACTTAAATAGATTTAGCATAATTGGACGGAGTTGCACGTAATGTAAATCTTCCAAATTATGGTCAAACCTAATAGTGAAATTCACAAAGCAAAAGTAAAGGATTATAATTAGGAAGAGATTCCAATTAATTAACTTGGAATTAGGAATTAACATACTCGAGAGAGCTGTTAGTTCAAATTAAGAATTTCTACGGTTCAAGAACACAATAATGAAATTGAATAATAATGAGTTAATTGCATTAGTAATCCTAAGGGGATATAATATCCAAATACACTTTTAATTATATTTGTTTCTTAAAATTTACTTGTTGCTCACTTCATTCAATTTTTTCAATTCAATAATGAGAGAAAAGGTAATTACTAGTACTCATAGTTTCTATGAGAACGATACTCGATATTATTATCTATTATATTATAAAAATCAATAGGTGCATTTACCTAGAGGTCTTAAGATATCTAAGGATATAATTTACTCCATCATATGACATTTGGTTGGAGCATGCATTGACAAGACTAATGGAATAAGCAAGATTAGGTCAAGCTAGAGGTAAATGGATCAATCTCCCTACTAATTATTGGTAAATACCTTTATCTACTAGAGTATCAATTTTTGGAGCACAACTTCTCCAATTTTATAGTTATGCAAACATTGGTTTGCATCCAATCTTATCGGTCTCCTTTAGTAACTCTAGGGAGTACTTCTTTTGACTAATGAAAGCTCCTCATACTCCTAGGTACATCCATTCACAAAAGGAATTTAAACTCTTTAAGTTCCTTAGTCTCAAACATCCTCCTTAATTTTTCTTTTCAACCAGCCAATTTCAACCTTATTATCACCTATGATGATAATGTCATCTACATATATAATAAAAATGGATTTTAAATCATTGTTTCCCTATTTGACAAATAAAGTATGTTCAGCTTGACTTCACTTGAATCCCAACCAAACCAAGGTATCACTAAATTTCTTTAGGAGATTAGTTCAATTCATATAATGATTTATTCAACTTACATACTTCTCAAGAATTAAACTTTGAGGTGAATTTAGATGAGATTTGCATATAAATTTCCTTCTCTATATCCCCCATTTAAGAATGCATTTTTGCATCCAATTGGTGTAATGACAATCTGAATATGCAACAAGAGAGATGATTACCCTAATAAAATTCAATTTTGCTATTCAAATGTTTCTTCATAATCAATATTGTAAACTTGACTATAACCTTAGGCAACCAACAATGGCTTCTGTCACTCAATACTTCTATTTGAATTTTGTTTAATTCTAAACAGCTATTTACTCCTAACAACATTCTTACCTATAGATAGATTAACTATTTCCCCGACATTATTTTGATACCAAGCTCTCATCTCTTACAATGCTACTTTTCTTAGTTTTTTATTTCCCTAAACTTCCTAGATATTTCTAAAAATCACTTCTTCATCAACTCATGTTAAACAAGCCCTATATTGAGATGATAAATTCGAGTAAGCCAAGCTAGATAACATAAAAAAAAGGATATTCTAAACATGTTCTCTCCTTTCTTAAGGTTATAGGTAGCTTAATTTCATTCTCCTCTTGTGTTTTAGCTGTAGACTTATTTTTTATTGTCGGCTAGAGAAAGGAATTAGACAATTAGCCTTGCGAAGGGGTTCTTAGCTGTCTAATATAAACATAAATTTTTGAATTATCTAGAATAATTCCTAAATCTAGGGAATAGATTGTCTAAGTTAAATATAATGGACGCTTGAACTGTAAGGGACCAAGAAGTAACAAGTTAGTGCATGTCTAATCAAGGAGACTTAATGAAGTAGAAGGATGTAATGGTGAATTGTTTGAACTGGAGGGACTAATGAATATGGAGGACTTGATTATGGTGACTTAGGATTTGTCAACTCTAGAAGGAACAAGGATGAAATTGATGGGTTGTATTTAATAGTAATAAGGGCATACATTCTTCTTCTTTGAACAACTCTTGCTCTCCCTAAAATAGAAGTTCTAAAATATGATTGGTTTTCAAAAAAAAAAATATCAATAGTGACATAAACTCATTTTGTAGGAGGGTAATAGAACTTATACCCATTTTTTTAAGGGGAGTAACTAATAAATAGACACTTAAGAGCTCTAACTTCGAGTTTATGTTTATCTGGTGTAGTTTAGAGAATGAAAACCATATGCCTAAATACTTCAATAGGAAAAGCATTCAAGAGACGAACCTGAGGAATTAATCCAAGGAGAATACTAATTGGAGTCTAAAGTTAAAGAATTTTCAATGGGACTCATTAATAGATAAGAACCAATTAATATAGCTTCCCCAAAAAGGTTTGGAATAGAATGAGTAAGCGTTGTTGACCAAGCAATGCCATTTGGTTGAGTGTAAACAAAAGAACTATATTGAAATATACCATTCTCGCATAGATATTGCTTAAAATCATTTGAAAAATATTCTTTTCCACTGTTAATTTATGGTATTTGAATTTTTTCTTGAAAGACATTGAAGACAAATTTGTAAAATTGTTAAAAGACATGGAAAATGTTGAATTTTTTAAAAAGGAGAAATACTTAGCAAACATGTGAATAATCATCAATAAGTAGCAAATTATTTATGTCTTATGTATGTCAAGATTCAAGAGGTTCCCCAAATATCGTTGTTGTCAAGTCTAATTTTTTATTTTCCATTCCTAATCCGATCTATACTAGACCCTATGCTCATCTAATGTAGACCCTCGACTTGAGTTAGGAATTTCATTTTATTTGGAGTCGCCACCCAACTGTTGTTGGGAAAGATTGAATTAGGACTAATTGAGCGGATTAATCCTAATTTAGACCACTAGTTGTCGTGATTTCCTTTTTCATTTTTGTGAAAAGAGGAAAGGGAAAACCAGAGTTTCTAGATTCGGAGGCTAACCTATTAAAACCCTAAGGTTACCACCCTATTCTCCTAAATCTAAACCTTATCCAAAATGTCTTTTATTTATTTTTGTTGTCTTTTCATTGTGTTTTTGAATAACTTATTCTAAGAAAATGATTTTTATTCTTTTTAGGGTTGCCCCAAATGGATACCTACGTACCTGCTATTCAGGATCAAATGGGTCGTAGTTCGCTTTTCTTGAAAAAATTTAATGTGTTGGTGATTTTTAATTATAAAATTTCTTTTGGTTTACATTTTTATCATTTTAGTATTTTTTTTCTAAAAAATCTAAGCTTAAACTTGATAATTTGATTTTTTTGAAAAAAATAATAATTTTAAGGAAAAACCAATTTTGGATTTATTTAAGAAAATAATTTTTCTAAGTGATAAAAAATTCATTTCTCTATTTTTCAACCCATTTCTACTATTATAAATTTTTATTGATTTTTATTAATTTTTATGATTTTTATTAATTTTTATTGATTTTTATAATTCTCATTAATTTTTATTGAAAAATTTTCTCCTATGTTACTTATCTATCCTAAACTAAAACCTAAATTTTTATTATTTTTTATAATATATATTTTTATCATTTTCTTTATATATTTTTATTATTTATTATTATAATTTATTTTTACTCATCCTAAATTAAACCCTAAAAAAAAACTAATCTAAATTCTAACATTTCTTTTCTATATATTTTTTTCTGAATTATAAATAACAAGTAAATAAGTAAAGAAATTCGAATAAAATAAATAAAATAACTAAATAAACAAATAAGAAATAAATAAATAAAATCGAAAAATCCGACTTACCTAGATCCGGGTCCGTACGCGGATCAGGTCGGATCGATTGAAGCGGGTCAGGTCGGGTCGATCGGTCACAGCGGTTGGAAGTGCTCATTGATGGCGTTCCGACGGCCTTTCGAAGCGATTGAGGTGTCGTTTCCTAGGTTTTCGAGGGTGAGGAACTCAACCGTGGCAATGGATTTCTCCAAAAATGCCTCCTAGTGGTAGCTCGATGCTTGATTGGTGGTCGCGGCTTGGAAATTCTAGTGAGGCTTCGATTTTCTCTCTTTTTCTCTCTTCTCCTCACTTCTAATACGTGCTTCTACTTGCTGCATTCATCCTCTATTTATAGCTGTAAGGAATCGAGCTGGATAAGCTTGGATTTCCTCCAATTGAAGCAAATCGGATTTCGGTTACAACCCTCCTCCAATTTGTGTAAATCCATCAATTTGTTGCGATTTGATTCTTAATTGAATGCTGTTTATCCTATTTCTGTTGAAGATTTATTGGATTTGTGCAAAAAATCGAATCAAAACGGCCGAAATTCTATTTTTCCCTTGCCGGCGATGATCTCAGACGAAGGAGGAAGAAGATCACGCGCCCGGCGCGTGCGTCTGTTCCAGCCAATCAGTTGTTGACACGTGTCCCAAGCGAGGAAAAAATTTGCAAAACGCGGAATCTGCCTCCCCCGCATTTCGAACCCATGACCGAGCTCCTCTCCCCGCACCTTAAGCCATGGTTCGAACCAGCTGGGCTAGCCCACTTACTTGTTTTTTTTTTTTTCAATTTGCATATATGCAATGCGATTTTTTATTATTATTATTTTTTTTAAATTTAAAAAATTTAAAAAAATTATTTAATCCCTTTTATTACCATTTCTGCAATTATTTTCCAAAATTAATGTATTTTTCCTATTTATTTTATTTTTTTGAATATTTTTCCTATTTTTGCTAAATTAGAAAAAAATGTAAAAAAAAAATAGAAAAAGTTGAAAATTGATTATTATTGATTATTATGGCAAAAATGGGGTGTTTACAGTTGTGAGTTAAATGAAATGGTTTGGATGCTTTGTAAGGTTGGACATGATGTGACTTCTTAACAAATTTGCCATGATGTGGTGTTCACAATTGAAATCACTAACCCTTCTATTCTTAAATAAGTTTGGATACAAATGACATATATATATAACTAAGATGACTAAGATATTTATGGCATGACATTATATTTGAGTCACTAAAAATAGAAACAAAAGCCTTAGACTTAATTCCAAACCTATGATTTGTTCCAAAGATATGGCAGAGACCATTGTGTCCCTTACCATTGCACAATCATCTTCCTCGAAGATTGGCTCTTCAAAAACACAAGAAGTTGAAGAAAAAGTCACTCGACAATTTATATTCCTAGCTTCTTCTTTTTTCCTTAGCTTTAAAAACTCGAGTCTACGAAAGGAAGGTAAAGACCACCTTTCCTAATTTTATCGGAATAAAAAATTTTAATCACAAAAATAAATGTATAATAGACCAAGTTTGTCTAAATTCAAACAACATATGTAAAAATTATTTAAAAAAAAAAACATTTGAGAGAATGAAGCAAGATTGGCTACTTCATTTAGTTACTAAAATGTTAGTCACAACATTAGCTTTCCTAAAAATGTGTTATAAAGAAACATGTAAAGAATTAAGTAAAAAATAAAATAGTTACTAACAGCAAATTATACTATGACTCAAGAGGAACAAATAAGCTATTGTTCAACTTCAAATTAGTTAGGTATATAGTTCCCTTCCCTTTAGAAATTGCACATTCACTATTAGCCCCCTAAAACTTTATCATGTTGTCACAAGTTGTAAATAAATCAAAGAAATCTCAAGAGTTACACATGTGATTAATGCTACTGTATCAATTATCCAACTATCACTTCCCAAAACCTTGAGAGAGAGATAAAGAGGTACCTCTTTCAGCAATTGCTACAAATGAAGATTCACTAACCTTACTGCTACTAAGTGTACTTCGGGTTTGTTTGAGAATTTGTTAGAGAAGAGCAATCTAGAGTGAAATTTATCTTTAAATTAGAGTCACTTTGAGAATCAGCTTCTACCACTAAGGCATTCTTGGAATTTGGGTTTTCTTTTGGGCACTTGGATTTCAAGTGCATAAGTTTCCCTTGTAGCTTCGTCCAAGTATCTCTAGTGTAGTTAGGTATGCAGCAACGATCACACCATTGTTAGTACTGAACTTAGAGTAATTAGTTCTCATGATTAAGCAATCATCATCACACTCCTACTCTCCTCTTCTAACCTCAACAAGGGCTTCCTTAAGAATTGAAAGAGGTGTTTTCCTAACAACCCTTCTTATACTTCATCTACGTCTAAATTTGATACTATGTTTGGCAATTTTTAATGAAGAAGAAATGGATGAAAATGAGTAGAAAAGAAAAAAAAAAAAAGAGTCACAATAGAATGAAGTGTGATTTTTATTGTAACATGTTAAGAGAATGGAGGAAAATGAAGAAAATATAGTTAGTAATTGACAACTTATCCTTATTGTTTATTCATGAACATTGTTATAAAGGGCAATATTTTAATTCTCTCTTTTTTTTTACCCATTCCATCCATTTCTCTTCGATTTTGGAGAGAAAAGAAGTGGATTTCAAAATGAAAAATTTTCCACCCATTTTCTTCCTTGTTTATCCATTTTCACTCTTTACATAAGTTGCCAAACATATCATTTCTACCCATTTACATCCATTTCTACCCTTTTCTACTCATCCAAACACAGTGTAAGCTTTATAAAAAAGTCATAAATCTAGGTTTTCTCAAGCATTTTTCTATACTTAATGTCATCCTCTACACATTTCCAATCAATCTCATAAACAAATCGCTTTCCTACTACATGACTTCTAGACAGAAATTTTTAGGATGTTTTTATAACTTGTTTTCATCTTCATGTGTGTGTATTGTTGCAAGTAGTAAATTTCTAGTTTGACTAGGATAATAAAGGTCTAGTTTCACTAGCTTTTAGCTAAGATTATCATTTCTTATAGCACATTTATTCCTTTCTAATTAGATGTGGTCAAATCTAATCTTCTTGTATATATATATATATATATATATATATATATCTCCTAAAAACTATGAATAAAATTATGTGATCTTTATCATAATATAATTTCTCTTTATGATATCAAAGCATCAATTGATCCATATCGACTAAAATTAAGATACTATGGTAATGCTTTAACAAGAGAAAGGGCATGGCATGATCATTGTTGCAAACCTAACTACACTAAGGAAACATGTTGGAAACATCATGGGAAGCCAAAGCACTTAACAGTTCAAGCACCAAAAAGTTGTTAAAGTGAGTTTATCTAGAAATTTAATTTTAAACCTAATCACACAAAGGAAACACATTGAAAAGTCTACATGAATCTTGAGCACTTGAAGTCCAAGCATAAAAAAGGCAACCCTAATCTCAAAAATGCCTAAGTTGCTATAATGAGTTTATCTGGAATTTTAAATCTAGGGATGAACTTTACAACTAACCAAGTTGCACTTCTTCAACAAATTTTTAGTCAAACCAAAACTACCTTCAATGACAATAAGGCTAGTGAATCTTCGGTAACTATTATCTAAGTCGGTACTTTCTTGTCTCTATCTCAAGGTATAGGACATGAAAGTTAGATAATTAATACAGTAGCTTTAGACCACATGTGCAATTTTGGCATTTCTTTGATTTACTTAGCACGTGTGATAACTTAGTAAAATTTCAATAGCAAATGGCAAATGTGTGCTGGCTAGAGGGAAGTGAACCATAGACCTAGCTAACTTAAAATTAACCAATGCCCTCTTTATTCCTAAATTGCAATATAACTTGTTATCAATAAGAAAATTAGTCAAGGATATAAATTATCAATGGACATTTTCTCTAACTTCTTGTATTTTACAAGACCAATCTTTGAGAAAGATGATTGGCAGTGTAAAGGAACACAATGACTTCTATTACTGTAAGTTTCAAGTCAACTAAGTTCAAGTTGTTTCCATCTCTAATGATTTAGATGTGATACTAAGGCATAAATGTCTTAATTATCCTAGTTTCAACCATATCAATCATCAATATCTAAAGTTATTTAAGAATAATAGTGTTTTCATTTGTAAACATTGCATAATGGTGAAATTATCAAAGAATTCCTATCCAATGCAACCTTACAAGCCATCTAAACCTTTCTAATTAATACATAGTGATATTTGAAGGCTCTCTCGAATATTAAAATATACTGGACATAAATGGTTTTTTACTTTTACCAATAACCACTCATGGGTTTGTTAGGTGCTCACACCAAAGGAAAAATCTTATATTTACCTATATTTCAATAGTTCCATAAACTTGTCTCCAATGCATTTGATGGAAATATCTAAATCCTTCGTGTTAATAAATGATAGTGGGAAGAAATATTTCTCGAATGAGTTTGGACAATATCTTAGTGAAAATGGAATTGTTCACCAAAGTTCTTATGCTTACTTACACTCTCTAACAAAATAGCGTTGCCAAGGATAAGAATGGACATTAACTACAGCACATCTAATCAACAGAGTCCCAGCAAAAGTCCTGAATTTTCTAACTCCCATCAATGTCTTTCTTAATTCATATCCTTGAGTTCATTTGCCAAACCCTATCACCTAAAGTGTTTAAATGTCCTATGTTTATTTTGACTAATACTAGAAATAAGCATAAATTTGATTCTAGGGCTCACAAGTGTTTTTTCGTTGGCCACTCCTCCACACAAAAGAGGTACAACTTTTACCATCACTTGATAAAGCAAATTTATGTTACAGCTAATATAATGTTGTTTTAGAAACAATCTTAATTCAGTAATGCTACTAATAGGGAGCCAAAGTTGTTAAAGGAGAAAGAAAGTATTTCCCTATTGATAGATCCTTAACTTAAATAGAATTCCATAATCCCTACATCTATCCTTCTTAAGATCTTAACATTTAGATCACCTCTATTGACTCCTTCCAAGCTATTTAGTCATTTCAATCCAACAAATTCATCACCAAGTACCCCTAACATAACCAAGTTGGGTTTATCATCACCATATCCTAAGTTTCCTCAACTTCGTTCCATGCTAGAATCTCCTCCAAAGTTGGAAACTATTCCAAATTAACTTATTACTCAAAATAATACTTAGCTATCGAAAATTCCTTTGCACAACCAATCATCAACCTCCGAGTTGCTAGTCTAATCAATAGACAACAATGAATAGTGAGCCCTTAGTTGAAGAACAAAAAGTAAATGATACAACCTAAGAGTTAGATCAGTGTTTGTTGTTATAGGTGTTGGGTGTGATAAGTAGTAATGTGGTGTTGTTTGTAAAGTGTAGTATGTAGAGTTAGTCATATGGTATATTGGTGTTAAGTGTTGTATGTGGAGTTAGTGTCGTAATTGTAAGAGTTTGTGTAAAAGGTAGTGTTGGTCTTAGGGGTGGGTTGTGGAATTGTTTGCTAAACAAAAATTATCAAATTTGTCTAATCGAACACTTTATAACATTCTAACATGATGAAGATTATATGTGATGAGCAATAGTAAAATAGACAAAGATAATGTGTAGTGAAATTAAAGAAGACAACAATTTATAGATATTCTTCCTATTGAGTATGTCCTCTCATCCAACTTCGATGCCGGGGATCCCATCTTCTACACCGATTGTTCCACTAATTTAATTGCTGAGAACTTGTTACAATCACCCATAGCTCTTACTCTATCTTTCTAGATTTTTCCTTGGCTAAGCACAAACTATAAGACTTTGTAATCATACTTTCTTAGACTTAACTTTACACAAAATAATAATTAAATTTACAAAGATGAGAAAAATATAATTTCTCTAATTTAAGCTTAAATAAAGAAGATATGATTTTGCTCTATTCTAAGTGTTTTTCTTTCTATTCATATCTTGTATCTCTTTATATCTCTATTTCTTTAACTTGAATTATATTTTTTATATAGTTCCTCATTCTGTTGATAGATTGTATCCAACGTTCATCAAGTCTTCCAATGTTCATATCCTTACATTTTTTGGAATTTGAAAAATTCAATATGTAATTCAAATTCAAATTGATTGACGTGTAATAGATTTAGCTTGGATTGGTTGATGTTTATCTTCATCTAGCTCTTTAATAACTTCGGATGGATAAGTCTCAATTGAAAATAGAAAATCCCCTTTTATTTGGATAGTCTTCAACTAATAACCATATTGGTTATTCTTATCCTTATCTTGTTCTTCTTCATTTGCAACAACCTTGATCTGTTATATATGTATAAAAAATTTGCAACTGAAGTTTTGAATAATTCATACTCATAAATTTAAACTTGTATAAGAACATGTATAATCAAAAGTTTACAAAACAAACTATCAGACTGTCTGTATAAATGTCTAATTAAACGTCTAGTGAAATGTCTAACAAATTGTCTGAATAAGTGTTTATATACTACTATCTAGATAAGTATCTGTAAAAATGAACACTTTTTTTCTTCGCACTTAAAACATATTCTATACATTAATAATCTTTTTTTTTATCATTAAACTTATTAAGAGAACTCAACATTCTCCTCCTTTTTTATGATAACAAAACCTATCTCAAGTGATAAACTTCATATATTATATCAAATACTCATGAAACAAATTTATCACTAACTACTTATTTCTTCTCCCCCCTTTTATTATCAAACAAATAATGCTCCCCCTTAACATATGATATAAAATTTAAGAAAGAATCAATAAACACCAACCAAAAAAAGCAAAAAGCATCATTCAGAAATTAGAAATCAAAAAGCATCATTCAATAGTTAGAGAGTAGCAAGCTTGAGTCTTGGAAGTAAAACAATAAATAGACGATTGAGAATGATTAGCAAAAGTCTTTAAACAAAAAAAAAAAATCAATTCTTCTTCTTCTTTGGGGGTTGTTCTATAAATACTTCTTCTTTGATATATCCATTTAAAAAAGCACTTTTTACATTCATTTGAAACAATTTAAAATCTTTGTAATGAGCATAAGCTAACAACAGTCTAATAGCTTCTAATCTCACTGCTGGAGCAAAAGTTTCATCGAAATCAATACCTTCTTCTTGTGAATATCCTTTTTCTACAAGCCTTACCTTATTCCTAACTATCTTACCTTACTCATCAAGCTTATTTTTTAACACTCATTTTGTTCCAATAATAGATTTATCCTTAAGCCTAGGAACTAGTGTCTATACCTGATTCCTTTGAAATTGTGCTAATTCCTCTTGCATGGCATGGATCCAATTACTATCTGTCAAAGCCTCATTTACATTGTTAGGTTCAATCTCAGATAATAAACCGAATTGATTTCTAAATCTGTAGTTTTGATCTAATTTTAACTCTTAAATTTGTTTTACCAAGTACTTGTTTTGATGAATGGTATGTTTTAAATCTCCAAGGTTTAGAATATTCAACTCTATTCTACGTAGGTTCAATAGTACTTTCTAGTGAATTGTCTACATAACTGTCTAACTTCTTGTTTGGTGCACTATCTAGTTTATTGTCTAAGTAATTGTCTAACTTACTATTTGTTGTATTGTCTGTGTGATTGTTTACTCGACTGTCTGGTTTATCTTTCTTTTTTTTTTATTCAATAGGTATTCCTGTAGTATCTTGTAAACTCTGTTGATGATTTAAATATTTATCTCTGTTCTTTTTATTTATTACGCCATCACTATCATCCATGATTGGATTATCAATAAACTTGATATTAATAGACTCCTCAAATAATCTAGTTACTTAATTAAAAATACGAAAAGCTTGACTAGTTGTCGAATATCCAAGAAAAATTCCGTCATAAGCTCTTTCACCAAATTTACCAAGATTATGCTCAGATTTCTTGACGAAGCATTTAGTCCCAAATATGTGAAAACATGACACATTTAGTTTCCTACCTTTGTAGATTTCATACGCAGCTTTTTGTGTCAAAGGTCTCGCATAAACACAATTAGAAATATAACAAGATGTAAAGATTGCTTCAGCCTATAATTACTTAGGTACATTACTTTCATTTAGCATACTTCATGCCATTTCTTGTAATACTCTGTTTTTCCTTTCCACTACTCTATTTTGCTATGGAGTATATGGTGCAGAAAAATTATGTTTTATTCCATTTTTCTCGTAAAACTCAATAAAGTTTTCATTTTCAAATTCTCTACCATGATCAGTTCTTAAACTTATAATTGATAAACCTTGCTTATTTTGAACTTGTTTGGAAACATTTTAAAAGCATCAAATGTATCACTCTTGTGTTTAAGAAATAATACCCATGTAAATCATGAACAGTCATCAACTATTACTAATCCATACTTATTACCTCCTAAACTCAAAGTTCTTGTTGGACCAAAAAGATCAAGATGTAGAAGTTCTAAAGGTCTTACTATTGAAATAACATTTTTAGATTTATGAGATATTGAAACCATTTTATTTTTCAAGCAAGTATCACATTTTATATCTTCAATAGAAGAATGTTTTTGTAATCTAGTAGCAAGTTTATTTTTTGAAAGTTTTTCTAATTGTGAAAAGTTAACATGTCCAAGTTTTTTTTTTTTTTTTCCCAAATGAAACAATTGTCATTTACTATCAAAAAACATCTTTCAACATCTACTCTTGAAGGTTCAAACATGCAAATATTTCTATTACAAAATCCTTCAAAAAAAATTTCTCCATTCTGATAATAAGTTTCTACTTTGTCTCTTCTAAAAATTATTTTGTAACCTTTATCATAAAGTTGACTAATACTTAAAAGATTGTATTCAGACCTCTTACTAGAGAAATGTTTTCAATTGTGCTAGAGGGAAAGCCTATTGTACCAATTGCTATTATCTTTCCTCTACTATCATCACCAAACTTAACATAGCCTCCCTTTTTTCCATTATAGATTTGTGAACAGCAAAACATCTCCTAACATGTGTCATGATCACCCACTATCTAGGTTCTACAATCATTTTTGCTTTGTTTCATGTTCTTGCACATACAAAGAAGATGATTAAACCTTCTTAAGAACCCAAACTAGCTTGAGTCCATCAAAATTCAAGCTCATGTTATTCTAATTTATTACTTATTGTTGGTTAAGCTTGTTATTTTTGTAATAACAATATTTTTCTGTATGTCCATATTTATTGCAAAAATAGTATGCATAAATGTTAGATCTTATTGGACTTCTTTAATATTGATATAGTCTCCATTGATATTAATATGTGCTTACCATTCTTGGATACATCTATCTAGAATACTGTCTGTAGAACTATCTAGAATTCTATTTAGAATACTGTCTACAATACCTTCTAATATTCTTTTCATTTTGTTTAACAGATTTATTTTCTCTCATATTTATACTTTTATTTTCCTTCCTACTCATATTAATATTATCTTTAATTATTGGATCTTTTTCTTTAACAAAAATAGTTTTCTCAATTTAGTTTAAGGACTCGGCCTCATTATATTCTAACCTTTCTTTTGAGTTACTTACTTTTTGAGATGATATTAATTTTTGCAATTTTTATCACTTTCAAAAAACTTAGTGACCATAGAATTTAAACTTTTTGAAACTTCATTAATTCTTACATTAAGATCTACAATCTCTTTTCTTAATGCATTATTTTCATTAGTCAATATATGTTGTGCTTCTCGTAAGCTTTTATTATCTATATATAACACTTCTATATCATTTTTTAGAATATTATGTTCATCAATTAATAACATATTAGTTTGACGTACAGCTTCTTTTTTATTTTTTAATGTTTCAATCTTTTCATTTGCCCTGGATAAAGCCTTTGACATTTTTTTTTAACTTGTTTTCTAAAGTTAATAGGCATATTATTATCATATTCATAAGATACCTTGAATAATGCCATGAAGCAAAAATTTGCTCTTTCTTCATTGTCTGATCTAGTGTCTGACTCATCAAGATCACTCCATATTGCCATTAAGGCTTTTTGTTTCTTCTTATATTTCTCTATCTTTTTTATCAACACAGGACATTTATACTTGATGTGTCTTGGCTTTTTGCTTTTGAAGCAAACTATTTCCTTCTTTTTCTCTTTCTTTTCTTCTTTTTCTCAGAAAGCCTTTCATGTACCATACTTAGATTGATTAGTAGAAAAACATTTAAAATGTTCAAAATGCTTACCATTTCTGTTAAATGCTTTTTTAAATCTTTAGACTAGCATTGTTATATCATCATTGTCCTCCTCACTATATAATCCTTCTTCTATCTCAATGTCTTGTTTAGTAGTCTTAAATGCTATAAATCTTTTAATTTTCTCTTGATCATTCATATGAGTCAATTTTGATTCATATGTCGAAAGCTTTTCTCGAAGTTAACTCAAGGTCAGTTTGTCTAAATCATGAGTTTCTTCAATTGCGTTTGTCTTTGAATCCTATAAACTTGGCAAAATCCACAAGATTTCCCTTAAAAGCTCACTACCATCAAATGTTTTACCAAGTAAAGCAAGTTCATTAGTAATTAAAGTAAATCTATTAAATCCATCAAATATAGTTTCACCAGATTGAAATATAAATAACCCATAATCTTGCATCAATGCTCCTCTCTTGGTGTCTTTGATTATTGTAGCACATTCATATGTTTTGCATAACTTGTCCTATATTTCTTTGGTAGATTCACGTGATGAAATTGTTGCGATCTCCATTTGAGATATGCTCATCAAAAGTAGGTTCTTCACTATGCTGTTACCTTTAGCCTTTTTCTTTTCTTCATCAGCTAGAGTTAGACTGTCAATGAGAATGATTTCTTGATCTCCATACTGTATAATTTCCCATGAAGCAAAATCAGTTACTTTGATATAAGTTTCCATCCTACATTTCCAATAAGGAAAATTAGTTTCATCAAAGAATGGTATACGATTAGATGCAATTGTAATTGTGTTGTCAGCCATTGATTAACTCTTGTATGTAGAAGAGCCATTACTTTGATACCAAATGTAGGTCCCGAAATGGTGAACAAGAAGGGGTGAATTGTCTACAATATATATATCAAATTTATCTAATCAAACACTTTATAACTTTCTAGCATGATAAAGATTATACGTGATGAGCAATAATAAAATAGACAAAGATAATGTGTAGTGAAATTTAAAAAGATAGCATTTATACAAGTTCCTCCTATTGAGTACATCTTTTCATCTAACTTCATTGCCGGGGATCCCCGTCTTCTACACTAGTTGTTCCACTAATTCAATTACTAAGAACTTATTATAATTACCAATAGCTCTTACTCTGCCTTTTTAGCCTTTTCCTTAGCTAAGCACAAACTACAAGACTTTGTAACCTTACTTTCTTAGACTTAACTTTATACGAAATAATAGTTAAATTTACAAAGATGAGAAATATATAATTTTTCTAATTTAAGCTCAAGTAAAGAATATATGATTTTGCTTTGTTCTAAGTGTTTTTCTTTCTATTTGTATGTTGTATCTTTATTTCTTCAACTTGAATTATTTTTTTTTATATAGTTCTTCGTTATGTTGATAGATTGCATCCAATGTTAATATCCCTGCATTTTTTGGGAATTTGAAAAATGCAATATGTAATTCAAATTCAAATTGACTGACGTGAAACAAATTTAGCTCGAATTGGTTGATGTTTATCTTCATCTAGCTCTTCAATAACTTTGAATGAATAAGTCTTGGTTGACAACAAAAAACTCCTTTTTATTTAGATGGCCTTCAATTGATAACCATATTGGTTATTCATATCCTCATCTTATTCTTTTTTTTGTTGCAACGGCCTTAACTTGATTCATTATATATGTATAAAAACATTGTAAACTGAAGTTTTAAATAATTCATAGTCATAAATTCAAATTTGTATAAGAACATATATAATCAAAAGTTTACAAAACAAACTACCAAATTGTCTATATAAATGTCTAGTTAAATATCTAGTGAAACATCTAACAAACTGTCTAGATAAGTGTCTATATACTACTATTTGGATAAGTGTCTATAAAAATGAATGCTTTTATTCTTCGCACTTAATACAGATTCTATACACTAATAACCTTTTTATTATCATTAAAACTTATTAAGAGAACTCAATAGATAGAATAGTAGTTGTATCCTCTGGAGAAATATAAATAGAAGTGAGCAAGAGAAAGTGAAGTTAGTTTAGTTGTTACATCTTATTGAGAAAGAATAATAGTGAGAGGTTGTACTCTGTGTTGAGTGTGTTTGGCAATCTTAATGGAAGAGTGTCAATCTTGGTATTTTGCTTCTCAATTGTTTCTTTAGTTTGCTTTTCCCTTGATCTTGAAATCTTAGTCATTACAATGAATGACCTCAACCTACTATTTGACATATTCAAATCTCTCATCTAAGTATAAGACTTGTTAAGCTTATATAGAAGAGGAGGTGATTCCTAAAAATATTCATGAAGCATTAGAAAATAAAAATAAAAAATAAATTGAAGTTGTATTAGAAGAGATGAAAGCTTTGTATCAAAATAATACTTAGGAAACAATATATTTGCCCCTTGAGAAGAAGATTGTTGGGATCAACTAGGTCTTTAGCATAAAATACAAGATTGATAGAAATTTTATGAAAAAAAAAAAAACTTATGGCACTGATTATGAAAAAACTTTTGCCCTAGTAGCATAATTAAATTCCATCAAAGTGATTTTTTCTCTTGTATCAAAGTTAGATTAGCCATTACACTAGTTAGATGTTAAGAATAAGTTCTTGGAGGACTTAAAAAAGGAATTCTAGGAAAGGGCCTATTCATCAAAATGACTCAAAAGAAGAATATTGAAGCTTTTGTAGATGTTGACAAGGAGGAGATGCAATTGAGTGTAAAGCAACATCAAGGTATTACACTATATTATGGGGCAATCTTGTGACTTAAAGGAGTAAGAAGTGGTTAGTGGCTGCCATGAGTAGTCTAGAGGTTGGATATAGAGCAATTGATTAAGGAATTTGTAAAGTTATTTGACTTCAGAGGTTATTACAAGATCTAGAGTTCAAGTTTGAGGACATAGTAGTATATAGTGACTGTAAATCAATCTTAAGTGTTATGAAAAGCCCAATATAGCATGATCACATGAAACATATTATATTAGATCATCATTTCATCAAATTAGAAATTATAGAAGAAAGCAAAAGGCAACATGTTTCCACTCACAATTAGCATTTCACTATTATCTCATGCAAGTTAGGAATGTTAAATATCACTTCCTTGACTTCAGAGGAATGTAGGATATTTAGAATTTTTTTTTATTGTTGATATGATATCTTTTATTCCTTTTTTATCTCCATGTGTATTGCAATAGGTAGTAAATGCTTGTTTTGACCAAGGTAGTAAACGTCTAATAGTAAACATGTAACTTAACCATTATAGATAAAATTATGTGAGTTTTATCATACATTTTCTCTTCACCTACCAAAGTTTCATTAGTACATTATAATAGTAAATTACACTCACATCACTTGTTACGCTCCTGCAGGAGACCCTAAACTTGATAACCCGCCACGGTTACCTAACCCCCATTAGACAACCACAAAACATTTAATCCATCATATCAATTAACCTATTAAAAATTAAATAACAAAAGGAAATGCCTTATCTCGACTCACATTTTACTATTCTTTAGTTGCAATTTGGACATTCGAAGTTCAACATCTCATGTAAGGTTTTTCCTTTACTTGTTTATCATAAATATTATCCCAAAATAGACCTCATTTAGGTCATATTACACAGTAGGCCAAACTTCCACTAAATCTATTAAAACATTTACAATATAATACAATACAATCTTCCAACATGATTTATAAGGTGAGTTTACTCTATTCCTTGATCTTTGCTCCCAATTCCTATATTTTCACTTTAAAGTCTTACTTACTTAGGTAATAAGTCTATTTGATAACCAATGTGAAGTCTAGGGTTTAATAACCCTCCCCTCCCCTCCCCCCCCCCCCCCCCCCCCCCCCCCACTTTGCATTGGGGATTCTCATAATTATCAATACTTGGATATCTTAGTCTGCTTATTTTCCATCTTATCCCTTATATTAATTATCTTAAGGTTTTAAAAATCTTAAGCTCCAGGTGTTCGATTAGTACACTGAGTATACACCCTCAAGGACATGCAAGACTCTCTCACTTGGTTTCGTTAAAGACGTGACAATCCTCTTAATCACATAGTTTGCCAGCGGAACAGTAATCTCTACACGATTACTTCTTGTGTGTTCTATAATAATGATGGCCTTCAATTTAAATGTAATGTGTCGTGTAATGCATGTCAAATTTTAGTTAAGTCTTAATAATTAATTAAGTAATTTGGGGCAATCAAATAATGAGCATTCACAAGCTATTTAGCAAGGTACACTACTCAACAAGTATTTAAAATATTCAAAGAAATTCACATCCATAGACACATTACGGAAACCCAATTATTCAATAAAGATTATTTATCATCATTTTTTGTGCTGTATACATACATATATATTAATGTGTTTGCATCTAAATCCACACACAAGCCCACGCACAAGCACTACGCGTATGTCACACCACACATATACCTCACCTCAACGCCAGCATACACATACACACATGCAGCACACTACACTACCTCACACAGACACACATAAACACATACATACATACAGTCATGGCAGCAACATACACACGCCGCTACACACACACTTACACTCACATGCACAGACACAGTCACAACAATGCAGCAACAAAATTGCGCACACACACTATGCACTCCCGCGTACAGAAGCACACACACATGCAGTAACACACTCATGCACACACAAGCAGCAATGTAGCAGTCGAAACTCATGCACACCATGCATGCAAAACATACACACTGCATGCACAGACAGAAAACACATAACACAACATCACGGCAATCACACACACACACACTAACATGACAAACATGCACATGCATATGTACACTCTCAGCCAGCAAAGCAAAATCCTACACACCTTTGCACACACCACGTCAGAAAACATATACCCGAACAGCACGACATAGAAACGCGTAGTAGTGGAACACACACACGACACTCATGTACATAGCACACATGACAATAGCGCATACACACACTACACACACACACGATAGCACAGACACACCACAACACACATATGCACAAGGACACACACTAGCACACACACGCCCATACACCAGCACACACATGCACACACACTAACATAAACACACCACAATACATGCATACACAAAGACACACACACCAACATGTAGCTGGGCAACCACCTACACACACACCAACATGTAGCTGGGCAACCACCTACACACACACCTGAACTATTGAGCACAGATACACTCCACACAAACACCAACAACAACAAACGCACACACACACTAGCATCGCAAACTCACACACATACTAACATAGACACATCACATAATGACACACACCAGCACACAGTAGGAAACATACGCACATCGCCATCAGCAAGCACATATACACACCAACGCACCCACCTGCACACACACCACACGAACACTGGCAACAACAGATGCACACACAAACTCCAAGGCACCTACCTGCACACATACCACACAATCACCAACAATAGTGGATGCGCCCACACAATAGCACCCCAAACACGCACACAACACAACAACCGAACACACACGCACAAAAATAAGTACCAAAGATGCACACACTCACACAACAAAACACGCATTGTACAAGAGGATGCACACTTGTACACTAGATGTATCCCACTGGAGAACACACACACGGACTAGCACAACTACCACACACATGACACACACCGCAACACTAACATACCACACCCACAAGGTACTCTTACCATAACACATTAGCTCACATGCACTAGAACAACACACACATACCTAAATAGAGCATACATAATAGGTCATAAGCACTAAATATACAATAGTCAACTAGTTACACACAATATAATACATTCACTGTAGTAAATCATTAAGTTCTTACTCACCTCGGTCACATTTTCTCCTAAGGTGCAAAATAGTCTTCAGGTTGTTAAGTTAGGTTGATTTCTTCACATAAAATTCAAAAAAGAAAGTGTTATTACTTACTATTTGTACTACGGTCACCTTAACTCTTATGTTTCTACTTTTTCCCACTATTTCTCAAACCTAAAAACCCTAGCATTACACTTTCAAAATTGTATCTGAATTTTGAAGTTGAAATTTTACTATGCAAGTGGTGTCTAGTTTTGTAGAGCTTACTTTAAGAATTGCGTTAGTGGTCTTTGGTTAAGATTTGAAGTTCATCTATGAGAGTTGTAGTTTTTTTTTTTTTTTTTGAAAGTTTTTTTCTTTCCTCTTTGTTAACTTTTGTTATAAGGAAAAAGGAAGGGAAAAGAGAAGGAAAGGATAGGATCAACTGATAGAGGAGAAAATTTTGAAATTTATATGGTGGAAAATAATTAGATTTTTCAAGGCTCACTCAACTCACATGATAATTTACTTAAAGATATTAACTAAAATATTTTTATATGAAACTTTATAATTAGACTAAATGAATTATTCTTAGTCTAAATAATTTAATTGAAAATTTTATTTAACTACTATAAACCTATTGTTTTAATTCATTTTATCGTTTATTCCATAATTTACTCATTTAGCTTTTTAAACTATTATTTTCCTTACTTTAGAATTATAAAGGTTAAGAATAAGATTTTTAAAATAATTATTACGCTAATTCGATATTAGGTTTTAGTTAAGTTATGGGGTTTCACATTACCTTTAGTTGTTGTTCAAAGCTTTGATTAAATCTAGAAGCATTAAGAAGTGTTCTCCAAATTTGGGTAAATCTTGACATTTTCCCCTATGCCCTTGGCCATTTCGCAAAAGAGGTATATTCTACCAATCTTAGGCTCCATTGACTTTATGAGCCATGGCATCATCAATGGCTCTTTGCCTTCCAAGATCTATACTCGTCTAATCAGCTATCTAGAGCTTCGGTAGTGCTCGTAAATACCCTAACTTCCTATGACCATAGATCACTAGCTTCAGGACTGAAACCACTCGTAAAAATTCAATCCATTCAACTTTTGTAATTTTCAGTAACATTAATCTCCCATGGTAGACAGCGATATTTGGGAACACAAATATACAGTATGATCCTTAAAACATATAGACATAGGTAATCAGATCGAAGTGTTTGATTCAAACTAAAGAAAAGTTCAAGATCGACATCATACAGCTGCATCAAAAGTAAACCAACTGCATAGCACCATACTTACCACGTGCTTAGCTATGGGCTTAATGTTCAAGAAGGGAAATTACAAGGACAATTGATACATCAACAGCAATAATATGCAAACTGACTAGAAAATCGAAAGACAACCGGACCTCCTGCACTCTGCTTAAATGGAACCTATATGGAAAGGGAAGGAAACAATCCAACTTGAGCACTTCAATATGCAGATCGTCCATCTCCCTCCATAATCACATCTTTGAAAGACCCACCGCTTGGAATCATAGGCAATACATGTTCTTGATGTGGAACAATTACATCCAACAAGTATGGCCCAGGAGTTTCTAGCATATTCTGAATTGCTGCTCTAAGATCAGCCTTTCGTGTGACACGGGCAGCAGGTATTCCACAAGCTTCAGCAAATTTCAGCATATTAGGGAAAATGTCAGACTCATTTGCAGGATTCCCTAGATATGTGTGAGCCCTATTAGCTTTGTAAAAGCGATCTTCCCATTGGACAACCATGCCCAAATGCTGGTTATTCAACAACAATATCTTAACAGGGAGATTTTCCACAGCAATAGTGGCCAGCTCCTGCACGTTCATGAGGAAGCTTCCATCACCGTCTATGTCCACCACAAGAGCATCTGGATTTGCAACAGCAGCCCCAAAAGCAGCAGGTAGCCCAAAACCCATGGCACCTAGTCCTCCTGACGTCAACCACTGGCGTGGCCGCTTATATTTGTAAAACTGAGCTGCCCACATCTGATGCTGCCCAACACCAGTACTTATTATAGCATTTCCATCAGTCAACTCATCAAGAACCTGAATAGCATACTGAGGAGGGATAGCATCCCCAAATGTCTTAAAACTCAACGGATGTTTCCTTTTCTGCTCCTTAAGCTCTTCTATCCAAGCTGAGAAATCAAGCTTGAAATTGGACTTTTTCTTCTCCAAATCCTCATTTATCCCTTGCAATGCCAGCTTCACATCTGCACAAACGGAGACATGAGGCTGTTTGTTCTTCCCAATCTCAGCTGAATCAATATCTATGTGGACAATCTTAGCCCGGCTAGCAAAAGCTTCCAGCTTCCCAGTCACACGATCATCAAATCTCACTCCAAAGGCAAGTAGCAGGTCACATTTATCAACGGCATAATTGGCATAAACAGTCCCATGCATCCCGAGCATGTGAAGCGACAAGTCATCCGTGGAAGGATAGGCTCCTAGACCCATCAAAGTGCTTGCAACGGGTATACCTGTAAGTTCCACAAACCTCCTCAACTCATCACTCGAATTCAGACATCCACCACCCACATACAAAACAGGTCTCTTTGACTCAGACACCAACCTTAAAATCTGCTCCAAATGACTCTCAGCTGGAGCCTTAGGCAACCTAGACATGTATCCAGGCAGTTTCAGGGGTTGGTCCCAGTTAGGAACAACAAGCTGTTGTTGTATATCCTTAGGTATATCAATCAAAACAGGACCAGGCCTACCCGATGTAGCTAGGAAAAAAGCCTCATTAACAACCCTAGGAATATCCTCCACATCCAGAACAAGGTAATTATGCTTCGTGATGGAACGGGTTACCTCGACGATCGGGGTCTCTTGAAATGCATCAGTTCCAATCATCCTTCGCGGCACCTGCAAAGTGCAATATCATAACGACAACCAGAACATGAATTCCAAGCTTAAAAATTGGATCTTTATCATTATTAACAGGGATCCATAATCGAGTTACAGGTAACTAATTAAGGCCCAAAAACAGAAAATTTTATTTTATTTTTTCCAAGACAGATTACGCATTTCAGAAAAACAATAAAAAGGTGAAAATTTCTCGTTTTCGGCTGCATCCATTGTCATTTTCCTCGTTGATAATATAAGATAAAAGGAACCTGTCCAGTGATAGCAACGAGAGGAATGCTATCGAGCAAAGCGTCGGCGAGGCCGCTGACTAGATTGGTAGCACCGGGGCCAGAGGTAGCGATGCAGACGCCGGGGAGGCCGGAGGAGCGAGCATAGCCCTCGGCAGCGAAGACGCCACCTTGCTCGTGGCGGGGGAGGACATTTCGGATGATGTTGGAGCGGGTAAGAGCCTGGTGGATCTCCATGGAAGCGCCGCCTGGGTAGGCGAACACGTCCTTAACGCCCTGGCGCTCCAGAGCTTCCACGAGGACATCGGCTCCCTTGCGAGGCTCATCAGGGGCATATCGAGAAATGAACGTTTCAGGAGTAATGATAGTGGTAGTGGTGGTGGTGGTGTCGGCGGTGGTGGTTTTAGTGGCTTTAGGGATGGGGGGATAAAGGTGGTTTGAGTTTTGGAGGGAATTGTAGATTCGGAGAAAAGGGGGGGATGATGATGATGATGATGATGATTTCTTGTTATTGAAGAGAGAGATTTGAGAAGGAGAATTAGGGTTTCTAGCAAGAAGATCACACTTAAAATGTGCTGGGAAGGAGGGTTTGGCCTTCACGGTGGTGGCGCTCGCAGTAGCCGCCATCTTTCTTTTTGTTGGAGGACAAGAGGAGAGAGAGCTGCGTGTGTGTTTTGGTGTGTGTTATATAAACATTAGATTAGGGATTACGTGGTCGACTGGTGGCGCGTTTGTGTGATTATTTGACTGGATATTGTTTTTACATTTATGCCCCCTTGTTCTGTCGATTTTTATGTCAGTTAATTCGAGTGGCTTCCGACATATGCCATGAGCATCGCAATGTTGCTCGCAGGCTGTCTGTCTCTTGTTGATCGCTTGTAAATTAATGATATAGACTTTAAACTTTTAATAAAATAGATTAAATTCAAATTTTTTTTATTATAATCATGAGAAAAAATAAATAAATTATCTCCATTTCAAATCTTCAATGTTGTTTCACATATTTTTTTAAATTTCACACCAGTTTATTTGTCTGCAAATTTTTATAAATAGTTCCAATTAGAGTTTGGATTTGATTTGAGTTAATTTAAAAAATTTTAATATGTTATTTAAGTCATTTATACCTCTATCTCGCTAAATCTAAATCTTCCTGATTACATGCGTCTTGATTGATCGCAGAATTAGAATTCCGATTTTTCTTGTCTCATGATAATCAATGCAAACTAGCAATGATAATTGATGGAATCTTTTATTAGAGAACATGCAACAGTACATCTAGGGATTTAAAAAAAATGAGTTTAATAATTTTTAATTTATGGTGTCAATTGTATGGAAAAGGTGTTACTCTATCAACTAAAGCTTGTAACTCCATATTTTTCTCACTTCTTAAGTTGGATAGAATTTTAAAACTATAATGTAAAAAGTATTAAATCATAATATATATATATATCAAATGTTGTTTCATATCTCAAATTAAGAAAATATTGTTGCTCCATTCAAACAAAGCATCTCATCTTGCAATTTTTTTTAGTTGACTTTGTTTTTAAAACTTAATACAAACTAACATATTAGTACATCCTGAAGCTAATATATTTAAAATATACCATTTATTTAATCAATAATTAGCAGGTTTAGTATTGCCTTAAAAGTAATTCTTAGAGTTACAACAATATAATAGATAGTTAATTGCTTGAAGCATCATGCTTAAGGTCACAACCGAAGAATTAACATGTATAATCAACTTCATATTCTTATAAGTAGATATCTTCCACCGTAACACACCTAAGGAATCTACACATATAATCAACTTCATATTCTTATAAGTGGATATTCTCCATCATGACACAATTTTTACCATGTGCTCATTCAAACTCCACTAACATTTATAAAAGCAAACCTATCACCATCCCCAAGTCCACATAAGCATAATCCATCAATTCTCCATTGATTTTGTAATAATTAGAAATTAAATAAAATAATATATAGTAAAAAATAATGTTTAAGCCATAAAGAGAAAATAAATCAAAATATATAAATAATAAGGTCGGTGCAAATGTCAGTAAAAATGACTTAATGATGAGGGCGATATGGTCATTTTACAAAAAAAGTATAAATGGATTTCAAATATCCTTCTGACCCTTTTTCCTATTTGTGTACTACAAAACCCTAAGAATAGCTTATAGAACCTTAGGAACAGAAGAGGACTTCGATCTAGCAAATTGTACATGAAAGATTTGTGTGAAACAACTCTAATCGTTAGAATGATCCAAATAGTATCAGGACAAATCGATATCCACGGTAAGAAAACTTAGACGATTGTTCATGGAGCAACAATCTAAGTAAGTTATCTAAACTCTGTATAATTGATATGGAACTAGGAGTAAGGATGTTGTAAATTAAGCATAGGATTATAAAACCTTCGAAGGTGGAATAAATTTGGGAAGTAATGGTGAATAGAGAGTAGAATTTTGAAGAAAAGTTCAGTTTTTACAAAAATTGGAGATTTCTAAAAGTATACGGTCTACAACACAGTTATGTTGCACCCATGTACCTCCAATACACAACCACTTAAGAGAACTACACAGCCCCATTGTAGAATCACGAAATGAACAATAGGGTATACAAGCAAGAGACAAGGCTTGTGCCAAAAAATCAAAAAGCACACAATAAGATATACGAGCAAGAGGCACGATTGTGTATTAGGCTATATCCTACCATTACGATAACACATGTAGTATATGGACAAGAACACGCCCATGTACTTTGACACATCGGACTCTTACTTTTCTAAAGTCAAGCTTTTCTAATTCCTTACCTCTCCTAACTTAACCAAATACCTAAACATAGATTAAGATAGTTGTTGTAAGTTCTCTAAGTGTACGTGGTTATTGATTTGAATAGGTTTGAGGATTAAAGGAGTACAGAATCGTGAAGAGAACGTCCATTGCTTGTCAGATACATGTATACTATGTTTGGTTGTTTGTGTATGCTAAGTTAGAAATGTAATTTAATCTAAATTGTAATTGAAATGGATTGTTTGTGTGATTATGTTTGGCTAGGTCAAAGGAATCAAGAATGTCGATGATTGCAAGGCAACACCTTGATGATAGGTATGTAACATTATCCCTAGTGAAGTCATGTACCAAAATGATCCAGGCAAATTTAGGATGATATATACTTATGAACTCATAGACAATGAAGAGTACCAATTGTCATATATGTATATATAGTATGGACTCATGAACTCATTGGACAATGAGGAGCACCTATTGTCATATATGTATGTATATATGGTATGGACTCATAGATAGTGGGGAGTATCTGTTGTCGTATATATATATGTGTATTATATAAACTCATGAACAATTGGGAGAACCCATTGTCATATATGTTTGTGTGTGTGTGATGTGTATATGGAGATTGTGATGATGAGAGTTGTGTATTGGAATAAAGGATATGAAAGATAATAAATTGTTGCATTATGTTTGTGTTTGTATCCTGGCATGGCATACATATGTGATTGTTTGTATACACTGTACTAAGTATTAGCTCACCCCTCGTGGGATCCTTTTTCAATTGCAGGTACCTTGGTAAATAGTGGGTTATGATGAAATGCTAGTAAACACAAGTTAAGACTAGGATAATGATGTAGAATATGTGTATTATGAAGAATGACATACAAAATGGAAAGAGGACTAGCATTAAGATATGACATTTAGACTATTTGTTTAGTTATGTTACACCTAAAACTTCAGTTGTACTTGAGTTAAATATGCTTCCATTGCAATTGATTGTAAGAGATAGACTACAGTTAATTGTTGCAAACAAAACGTTAAATTGCAGTTTTCATTTATATGGAGAGATCAAGTGAGATGTGTTAAACCACTTATGCATATGTGTGGAGTTTAGCAAATTCTAAGTCTTCACATGTCTTCACCTAGTGAGGACACATGACAAGTTGTACTCACTCCAAGTTCTGAGGCGTTACAAATTTAGATACACAATCTTAGGAGACGCTTATTATTCTCATCCTAACTTAACTATTAGCAATTATATATACATAGCTAATTATGACTAGCTTTACTCTTTGAAACTCAGAACTATGATGTGTTGTGGTGGATATGGCTTCCATAATAGCTCACTTAGGGTTTAAGTTCCATTTTAGTTGCAATACTTTCTATTGTCTCTTGCAATCCCTTTATCAAATGATCCATTAAATCATTATTGATCTTAACATAGGTAATGGTTATTACTCCATTTTCTATCAATCATCTCACACATTTATGTCTTAGCCCATATGTTTAAATTTTCCATTTTAGATTTTACCATAGGCATGCAATATTGTTGATTTACTAGTATAAAAAACAAGAATAGCTCATAATGGTCCATGAGCAAATTTACCATTTCACTTCTTAATTAGCTATAGCAAGTATTATGAAATCAATTTACATTTTTTAGTATAATATATACATTGGTTTCTTAGATGCCTAACCAATAGCTTCTCTACACAAGGTACATATCCACTCAAAAGTTAAACTTAGTCATTAGCACTTGTTATTCAGCTTGCATCTAAATGAATTTCTAGTATAGCTGGAAAATCATTAATATAACACAACAGGTGTAATATAAGGTTTTGTACACCATAAAGCATACATTAAACATCCCATGACACTAGCATACTCTAGCTACATGATTGCTCAATCTAGATTTTTAAATTTAAAATGGAAATCATAGAATAGTAAATTCTTCCTTAGCCAAGTGTTTAATCTTTTCAAGACTTCAATTAACATAATGAGATGACTCGATACGATACCCCACTATGTATAAGTACTTCTACCTTTGATATTATATTTACCTTGTTTATATATTTTATTTTAAAGTTTCAAGTTAAATATTTCTCGGTTTCATAATGCCTACCATATTCATTGCAAATATTAATGGATCATCTACATAAAAGCAAACAACTATAGCATATCTATTTGTGAACTTTGAGTGTATAAAACTTTGTTAGGATTACTGTGTTTAAAACCATTTGTTAAGATCATGAAATGAAATTTCCCATGCCATTGTTTAGGAGCTTGTTGCACTCCATACAATGACTAAATTTTATTTTCATTTCTGGATAAATTAAATCCTCTTGGTTATTTTCTAAAATATTCTTAAATCATCTTTTTAAAATAGCTCAATTAATTAGCTAATCCAAATTACCAACTTGAAAAAGCTTGGAAAAGTCATATTACTAGATTACCTTTATAAGCTTATCTAGTTGCTAGGGATAATTTAATAATTTATTAGTAATTTATTATTTACCTCTCTTAAGACTTAACTTTTACAACTTAGATAAATTAAAACCCCAAAAATACCCTTGCTAACTTAATTATTCGATTACTTTTTATATTATTTCTTTCTTGACTTAGGATATTTCATTGAGAACATGCTCATCGATCTATGTTCGTTAAGAATTTTTACAAAAGGAAAAGATGAATCAGCAAGTCCTCTTCATAATGATGGAGATAACATCACAAAAATGAATTCAAAACTCCAAAATTCAACCAAAGTTTCATGTCCATTGGCTCTCTTATCCGACATTTCCTGGTAATCTTTAGAAAAGCCACATGCATTTCTTGGGTGCATTTTGTGAAGATTATACAATCATCACCAAACGCAAGGTAGGCAACCACTACAATTTAGGTAGCACGATAGTCCGTCTTGGAATGAGCTATAGCTAGTTTCATTGCATCTCGCTGTAATTTGGTGAAAAATATTCACATAGAGAGAAGGGGAAAGAGGTATCCCCTGTCTTTAAGTTCATGAGAAAGAAGAGAAGAAGCTGGTCACATTTCTACTTATCCAACACAAGAAAACCAGGAGTCGTACTTACTTAATCCCTTTTCACCATGTAATGTAATCAAACTCAGAGCAGAAGCCAAGGTGTTAACTAGTACTTCAAACATGTTCCATGTCATGTTTCAAAACAGATTTCTTCTCCCTTGCCCTTTCTTCTATTCCTACGCTAGAAGAATGTTCTGCAAGTCTTCAAGCCACTCTCAAATAAGCTCCTTGAAAAAAATAATAAGAAGAAGAAGAATAATAATAATCCTATAATAGTTTCCATAAAACTCACCACGATAATCTTCCAATACATTTTTGTAAAATCTACTTCCAAAATCATCCAGACCATCTGCAGAATGTTCATGGTATTGTTGATATATAGGGCAAAACTTCATCTTTTAGTGGAATAGTAGTTAGTTTTAGCAAAAATGGATCTTTTCTATTTTCATCCTTTCAATACCATTTATATCATAATCTTTTCAAGTCTTAACATGAATCCAATATTATCTTCTTGAAATAAATACTCAAAAAAGAAAAAAAAAATCTTTTCAATCTTCTCATCTTTCTTTAATTATCTCTTTAAAGAGCTGTTGATACATTCACTATATAAATTATTCCTTTACTTAAAATTCAAATACTACTATCATTCATTCCAAATTATTCTAACCATTCTTTTATTAAGTACTTTGTTTAAATCTATTTTTCTTTTTCATACGTGTGCGACATATAGCTACATCATGTGAAACATGATCATGAAGTTAAATAAAAAACAATGCCCACTAGACACCATTAAATTTTTTAGTCTTATTAATAAATTGCACTAGTTGTGCCACAGGAAATTCATTATCTATTACGAATTGTTTATATGGGTTCTTTTATTGAAGAAAATCTCAAAGAGGAAAGGTTTTTTTTTTATATATAATTCAAAGAGGAAAGGTTTGATAGATAGACAACAAAGATTGTAAGAAAAAGGATCAATTTATGTGTGCATTTCATAATATAACACATATGAAAGAAGACAAGGGAAAGGGCCAGTTCGGACCCTCGAATCAGCTTAAATCGGCTCGACTGATTTAGGCTCACAAGCCAATTAATTGACAAGTAAGAACCGTCAGGTCGGTGATTTGAACATCGGGTTGTATGACGCAAACCAATAAGTTTCAAATTGCATATCAACTCACCGATTTGGCTTACCACTTAAACTGGCAAGCCCAACTCACCGAATGCAACCAAAATTGGTAAAATAAAATAAAAATTTGGAGGGCTGACAACATGTGTTAGCAAAGGAAAAAGAAAAAAGATAAAGATAAAGTAAAAAGCAATTTCATTGTGAAATTTCAAACAAACATGAAATAGGAGCCAAGAACATGGAAACAACAGTAATCATTAAAGGCAATTTCAAATGCTATAACTCTGCAACCTTTGGAAAGAAAAAGAGAAGACAACTGGACTGGAATGCAAAAGGACGATGGAAGAAGACGATTAGCAGAATAAAAACAATAAAATTTTCGCTCAGACATTTTGAATGCATATAGCACATTTTCAAAAAGAATATTCGCGTAAGTTTATAAGATTATAAGTGGTGAGGAATAGGTTTGAGTTGTTGGTGGAGGAAAAAGAAAATTTTGAATGCAAAGGACTCACCTAGGTCGTAGGCTTGCAGGTGTAGGTGCAACGTGCAAGTGTTCAAATTTAAACGTTGCGAAAGAGCAAAAAAAAAAATTAAACGGGTTGTTGGATGTTCTATAAAGTCATACTGCAGCTCCACAAGTAGAATTATCTATGCAAATAATTTACACTCACTCTTGTTTTGTGCTCTCATCTTCTACATTGTCAATACCTTGCAAATAATTTTTGTTATATTTTTTGCAAACTGTTAAATATATTATATCCTTTCATCTACCCATATCAGTATTTTATATTTATCCTAATATTAAAAAATGACAAGTTTTTTTTTCACGGTTCGGGTTCTTCTAAGAGAGATTGTTCTGACAAATGTGATAAGGGGGAATCCGTACAAGAGGCACCCAATCAGTATTTTGAAATAGATGATTATGACATCCACAACTTCACCAATGAACGAGTGAAGGACTTAATGATATCACCCTAAGCTTTCATCAAATGCCTTTTGGTGGACAAAGCCAACCGCTACCACAAGAGAATAGTGAGGAGGAGGCAAAAGGAGAAGGAGAAGACAATGTGCAAGAAGTGCCGGAGAAAGAAATACCAAGCCACTTACGTGACCCATCCAACTCCATGGGTAAGCCACCTACACCACTTAAATAAAAAAAATTTACTAAATATTTTCGTAAAAGTACAAGGGAAGATTGCTATGGTGTTTATTGAAATTACTGCCAATTAAGTTACAAGTGAAAAAAGGGAAAGGGGTATGGCGCCCTCAATAAGAACATGCAATTGAAGTACCATACTAAGTTTAGCATAGATAAGTCACAGCAACAAATTTTGTAGTCGATAGGATCATAAGGAGGAGGCCTATTTTGTTATTCTACTGATAGGCAACAAGTTCTACTTACAAAATACTTAACAAAATGTAACCTGTTATGAAGTGACGCATCTTCCCGACACCGGTTGGAATATAAGCGAGAAGCGCTGAATCCAAGTTCATGGACTTACGACCTAAAAACCATACAAAAAACCATTGTTAATTTATATCATAATTGTAAGTATGAATTAGCCATTCTTTTTAATTCTCTTAAGATTCATGTTTTCATTTGTGCAGATATATAGATCGATCTATGGTAAGAAGATTCATATATTAGAGTTACATGCTACTAGATAGACAATGTGTGGTAGATACAAAAAAGACTAATAGCTCTAAGAGTTTTCAACGATCACCATATGGTACAAAATATTTTCCATATTATAAGTATTATTTTAGGTGAATACGGTTTGACAAGAGATATATTTTCAATTAATTTTGACAACGCGACTGCTAACATGACATCAAATGACAAACTTCAAACTTTATATTAACTCACGCTAGGTAGGACATTTTTCTACATTCGATGTGTCTACTACATTTTAAATCTTTGCATTAAAAATGGTATGAATTATTTAGATTTTAAAATGTCTCCAATAAGACAATTAGTATGTTTTTTAATTAACCATCCTTCCATAAAGAAGGCATGGTACCGAAAAAATTTAGAAAAGATGTTAAGTATAAGTAAAATTTTACATATCAACTTTTACAAAGTACATTTGCTTATAAAGGATGCATTGTCTTCTTTTGCTATCATGAATTTCCCATAAATTTTACTACACTCCAACAATTGAGATGTATATAGTAGAATATTGAATATTTTAAGAGTTTTTCATAAGTGTACTATAATGTTTTCTCAAGTATACTAGGCTAGTGTTCATTTTTTCCTTATGAATGTGGTGAATATGCCGTCGATGTTGCTTGATGCCTGATTCGATCCTTTTTCTACAGGTAGTTGTAAATGATATGGCTACAGAATGGTTGCAGCATTATAGAAAAATTCTAGTAATTTATTTTGTTGCTTCTATTTTAGATCCGCGGTATAAAAAAGACATGTTATTAAAACATCTTAATTTATATTATTCCATTATTGATACATTTTCTAACACGAAAGATACCTATATCGTTATCGTCGCGCAAGAATTACGCTGAGCAGTCTAAGTAACAGAAGAATTATATTCTAACTTTTGTATTGCATTCGGTGGTCAAGTGTCCCAAACTCCCTCACCATCCCTTAGCTCACATGATACCACGCATGATCACACCCTTATTATGCAATGAATAATGTTGCAAAAGTTAAAGTGACACCATTCTGGGTCAAGTGAGTACACTAAACTTGACGATTACTTCAATATATATTTCGAATTTGGTGACAACAATATCATGGATTTCAACATCCTCGACTAGTACAAGAGGCATAGGAAGACATATCCAATCCTATCTCAAATAGCTTGCTAAGTTTTGGCTGCTCCTGCATCAACGGTAGTTATTGAATAGGCATTCAACATAATAGGACTTACCTTGTTCCAACGACAATCAAAACTATCACCCGTCAACGTTGAAACACTGGCTTACATGAAGAATTGGTCAAAGGTAAGGAGTCTTACACAAAAGTCGTACAAGATGTCTAATAAAGAAAATGAATACTTCAGCGACTTCGTTTCATTAGGTAAAAGCTCTACTAGTTCGGATCTTAATATCGGGTAAACCATATAATTTTATAAGGGTAATAGTATTACTTTATTTATTTTCGCATTAGGTTAAATATATTTTGTAAGAAGAGTAATAATCTCTTATTTGTTTTTATTATTTACTTACAAAGTCTTATTATTATGTATAAGAGGTAAGATCAAATATTTCTTTTTTTTTATAATAACTTTATTCAATCAATAAAATTTAGAGCGGATCCTTGACCCAATGTTCCATGCCAGTTTTGAACAGTCCCATGTCTATATGAAAGTTTTAAGTATAGGCGCCAGCTCTTTTAGCATTAGGAGTGATTGTATAGCCATAGTGACAAATCGACAACTTCTCTTCTAATCGATCTTTACTAAAAGATATATACAACTGTAAATATACGTTCAGTGGAGGTTTTTCAATATATATTTGGAATATAAATTTGAACATTCAAGTGCTATTGATTAATAAATTTATACATCTATTATATTATAGTTATATACATTATATAAAGTTATAATATCTAGAGAAGATGATTACCCTTTTTAAAATAAGATTACGAGTACGACGGGAGTGACCGCATGAATCCCATTTTCTCACAGCCCCATTTGACACGCATGACACATTTAACATAAAAGGACAAAAAAAAATGCTTAATGGATACAATTTTGGTGCTAAACTGATACATGGGTCCACATTGCACAACTACAAAAAGAAAACCTTCTAAACTCAATTAACTTTTTTAAGTACCAATTACCTCTAAAATGAAAAGAAAATAACAATAAAATTCTATGCGGAATAAGGGAGATTTTTCCTTCTGAACACTATGCAATGCATCTACAACAGGAGATTTGCATAACATGCATCTCTCCAGAAGAAAATTCTATACGGAACCAAACATCTATGAGATCATAAATTCAGACACAATTTCTTATATAAATCAGCATGATCTGCATCTCTCTACATCTAACTTATATCACCCAGAAATCCATTCACCATCAGACCTGCTCGGATTGCAAAAACGAACAAGCCATAACAAAAACACATTCCCTAATCAGAATTGGCCAGCCACCTTAAAAAAAAAAAAAAAACGGGAGCTTGACAATTTACATATTTGAGTTAGTTTATAGGTACTTGATGCAAAAGCCACAATTTTAAGCAGGAGAGCGTAACAACTCTGGTTCAAATTTTTAGGTAAAGAATCAGGTTTGGGTCTTCAAGAGATACAATAGACCAAACGGCAGCTAAGCAAAGAGAAAAATACCCCCAAAATGTTATTATGTCATCACTGAAAAAAAATATATAGTAAGATCTCAAAAGTTACCATATTCATGGTTCAATGGATTTTAGCATTACATAAAAGCCTAAAAACCTAAGTACTGATGATTCCTCGCTTAAGTATCTCGCAATTCTATGAATGACTTCCAACTCCTCGCAAACTTGAACCAGCTCAAACCTGCAGGAACAGGAAAGACAAGGTTACTAAAAACCCAGGGCAAGAGAAACTATTTCTCATCTTGCTAGGCAAATTTATTGGGAATTGACAAAGTAAAACCTCAGTTCTTGATCATCAACCAATAAATTGAATTAACAAAATCTAAACTCTAAGAAAATCACAAGAAAGGGCTTTAACATATCAGAAACAATAGAATTACTTAAGAGGAAACAAATTCGAAAACCAATTACTCCATTTTACATGGAAAGGCAAGTCTACATGCAAATCTAGCTCAATAAGGCTGGATGACCACCAGTTGAAACCAAATCCAGCACTATTTCAATACATGAACAAAGCAATTAGTTAGGTCATAAATTAGAAAAGATGGTCAATAAATAATTAGCACAACCATTTCTCCTACATTTCATAGCCTGAATAGAATGGTAGCAGTTTGCACCTTAAATGCTGCCATATTTCTTGATGCAGCTTGTACAATATCATGCCGTTGTATGAATATTCATTTTTCGACGTAATTCCAAAATATATTAATGAGAAGCACTTAAAAGAAATTATTACTGAGATGTTCTTATTAACTAGCATAGTGCAAACTATTAATGGGAAAGACAAAAGTTGATGTCAGTATTTTTCAAACACCAATCATCTTTACAGATTCGAAACATCACTTTACAATGCAACTTTTCATTTCCTGCTCCATCTTATAAGGTGCTATGGATGATATTCAGTAACTGCTAGAAAAGAAGATTTGTAAAAGAGATTAATGGTCTATTAGAAAGGGAATTGAAACTCTTGCAGGCATTTAAAGTTTTATACTATTGCAATTTAATAATCAAACTTTTCAATATTGCAGTTTACTTTATAAATTTACAACTTTTGCAGCTTACTGCATAAACCTTTCAATTTTACAATTTAAAACTTGCAACTTTAGAAAATCCCACAGATTGAAGCCTCCTAGGTATTGTCCACAAGCTTTTAATTTTGCAATGGTCTCTAACTCATAATCCTATAATGTTCTAAGAAGTTGAGATTATGAATAATTGAAAAGCTTTGGCAAAACTCTACAGATAGTATCACTTATGGTTTCAATTATATCATTTACTAAATTACTACCGCAAAAAGACTAGACACGGAATTGTAAAAATATAGCTCAAACACTGGATCATAAACTGAAAGGTTTAGGTACTAAGTTATCATATCGTGGAATTCCACAAGTCTCCACACTAATTATCCCAACATCCTTACATTTTTATACTTAATCTACCTAAACATGCCCTAATCCTAGAAGGGTTTACTATTTGATTTGATTTCAATTATATCATTTACTAAATTACCACCGCAAAAAGACTAGACACGGAATTGTAAAAATATAGCTCAAACACTGGATCGTAAACTGAAAGGTTAGGTACTAAGTTATCAAATCGTGGAATTCCACGAGTCTCCACACTAATTATCCCAACATCCTTACAATTTTATACTTAATCTACCTAAACATGCCCTAATCCTAGAAGGGTTTACTATTTGATTTGATTTATTGAATGTTCTAGTCGATATTAACATATAGCTAATATCTCGGATACTCTCACTAAAAACCCTAACCAGTATTGCACTGCAGCAAAAGTTCAATATGACTCGTTTAACAAAAAATTACATCCGATTGTATTTGAAAATAGGCTATATCTGGGACCATGCATACGATCCAACAAAGCGCCCCAATATACATATATAAGGTCATGCAAAACAGATCTGATAATAAAATCCGTCAATCGAATCACACAGATCTATAACACAAGGCACTGAAACAATTGACTAGATCGGAAATGAAAGAGACAATTATATACCTCCTAACCAGATCCGACGATGATGTTGTTGATAGGGATGAAGATGAGCTTCACGAAGAAACCTACAAATCCCATCACCACGAATCCGATCGCTGTACGGAAAGCCACCTTCGTGAATTCTGCCATCCAATTCTTTCATCAATAAAAAAAAAAAAAACCCTAATCATGAAAGATACGGATGGAATATCATTTACCTTTGCGATCGGGCTTGTGGCAACGCTTGACGAGACGGACGCTGTCCTTGGCGAACTCTCTGAGGGGATCGACGACTGAATCAATAGCATCCATGCTGCTTCTTCTTCTTCTCCTCTTTTTCTTCTGACCGTACAAGAACCAGTATATTTTCTTTCGTTTTCTTTTAAGAGAGGAAGAGAGAGAAACAGACGGTGGACGACGTTCGACATTTATATCCGGTTGAATGGGCAAGGAGAGTCCTAAGTCCATATAATTACGACTTGGATTCTATGGGCTTTTTTGAGGAGCAATTTAGTTCTAGCTGGCCCATTTAATTTTGGCCTTTTTCTTTTTATTCTTACTCCATATTTAAAATAAAAACAAACAAATCTTCATATATAATTATATATATATATATGGTAAAATCTAAATTGCACCTAAAAATTATATGAAAAAACCAATTATCCCTATGAATAATAAAATAATAAATAATAAATGTGTGAGAGATGAAAAGAGATTCAAATGAAACTATTGCTATTTTGATGGAGAAAACCATAAAAGCCCAAAGTTAACATGAAATTAGAGAGGAGAAAGGAATGAGAAAGTGTGAAAAATACTAATGTAACATATGTTCACGTTATCTATATCATTAAGTTAGAACTAGTTATTTAACTCTACATTTTTTATAATCAATTAAAATGGAAGTTATGACTTAATCGATAATTTTTATGTAATCTCATATTATGTAATAATTTTAAACTTTTTTTATTCATACATATGTATTGAAAATGCTTTTTCCTCTAATATATAGTAGTGTTTATGGTTTCGTTAATTTGTTATATGAATTGCTAGGGTCTTTGTAATCAATGGCATAGACACTAATCTCTCAATTGATGGATCAATTTCAATTCTTCCTCCACATATTGTGGTATAATACAGTTGGAAGGGGAAAAAATTTACTATATGAATGTATATGTAATTTTCAAAGATAAAAAAATAAAATAAAATAATGTCTTCCCACAAAAGTAGAAATAGCCTTTTGGATCATGTATAATAATAATCATGAATGCTAGAAAATTATTGTTTTATTTGGGTTTAGCCCCTCAAAGCCCATCTCAGTCTACTAACATTTCATTTCAAGTTCCTTTGTCCATGCTAACCTGTTTCAACACAAAGTTGTACAATTCGACCTATAATCTTAAGTTCCAACCTCCTTCGGATTGGATTTATGCTCTTATCCTCATAATGGATAAGTATATGTAGGTGATACAAATAAGAAAAGAGGTTGATCAAAGACGTACCCCCGTGATATTAGGAGAGGATCTAAGGAATTAGTACACTTCACTAATTAAGATCATTTGCAATAACTATGAATAAAGGGAAAAGGTGATCAAGTAAAATACTTTTTTGGTTCTTTAATTTTCAATACTTAAAAGACCCTCTCATTTTTCTTATACTAACTTAGGTATCAAAATAATTATACTAGAACAATCTGTTTTTATTTTATAGGTGATTCAACTATCATTTTGGAAACCCAGCACAACAAGCTCTTAGTTACCGAAAACCATTAGATAATTTTCCACCAACAAATTATGCTACATCTTAGTTGAAAATTTTTCTTCGATCTCCTAATAGTATCATAACTATAAATATATTGATTTTATGATTTTCCAACAACAAATCCAATTTTAATGGTAATTTCCCTCGGGGATACAATAAATCACTCATAATTTCATGCTACACTCTATAGCATATGAAAATTACCTTAATAGAAAATTTTGATAAAAAAGGAATATAGAAGAAAATATAGCAAGAAACCCTTTTGTTCTTTTCTTTTTTGGCCAAATAGTATTGACCTTAAGAAGTTACAAATCTCTCACTATTTTCACAAAAATAAACCATTGATTTTTTGGCCCAGAAGAATATATATATATTGATTTAGGAGAGCCAATTAATTTCATTAACCCATCACCATCTTAATTGATATCTTTAGGAAATCTTAAATGGTAGACTCCAATCTATGGAATATAATAGAGGTCCCCCTCTAATGGTTATATTATTCAAAATTATGATATCTTTCTGTGATCGAAGAAAGTTGTTCTTTTACACATATTCAAATAACATATGTTAGTTAAAAAAAAAGGAAAAAATTGAACCCTTTAATATTGATATATATGTCTTCATTATTAATTCATGTTCGAGATTTTTTTTTTTCCTTAAAAGGATCACAATGGCATGATTATTAATTATCCTTGTATCACATTTGGTTGGTATGTAAAAATTATCTAAAATAGAATGAATTGGAATAGAATGGAATGGAATTGAATAGAATCAAGATCATAATGATAAATTTATTCATGCACTTAAAAACACCCACGAAATGGAATATGTGCATAGTAACGTTTATAAAAATGCCCTTCATTATTAAATATCATAATTAAGTAGAAGATTAATTAAGAACATGTTTATAAAGGGTGTTTAGCATGTTTTCTCATGCACCATACTTTTGTTTATAAACTTGAAGCATTGGTAGGGATGTAAGCAGGGTAAGCATTATCGGGTTTTTAACTCACTAGTTCTATTAAAAACCATATAAGGTTTGGGATGGGTTATGGGTTTTTTTTTAAGAAAAAACTCTATAGGGTTTAAGATGAGTAATGAGACAAATGTTAAACCCGTTAAAAACCTGAACCCATTAATATATATAAATATATATATATATTATATATATAATTTAGTTAATAAATATTACTATGTATTTAATAAATAATTTTGAAAAAAAAAAGTTAAATCAGACCAAAGAAAAGAACATAAGTCATAGTTGATTGAGTATATTGTCTACACTAGGTCACTAACACTATATATCTGAGCTCTCTATTTTCTCTCGTGTATGACTATGACCAAACTCCAAAGAGGCTAAAAAAAAATCAAAATAGAAACCTGCAATAGTAAAACCCTTGTCTTCCCTTGTCCTCCTATGAAGGCTTAGTGAACCATGTGGTCCTGTCTCTAGTTTGTTGTCTCGTGTGGCATCTAGTCATTCTCATCCTATTCTCTATTGCGTGTCATTGTTGTCTACTCATCTTGCGTCTTGTTGTCCCTCCTTAGTGTTCTATTGTCATCGCCGTCCTATTCTCTATCGTATGTTGTTTATTGTGTCGCTGTCGTCTACTCGTTTGGTGTCTTGTCGTCCTTCTTCGATGGTTTGTCATCGTCGTCATCCTGTTCTTTGTTGTGTGTTGTCATTATCTATCGTTTATTGTGTTGTTGTTGTCTACTCGTCTTGTATCTCGTCATCCCTCCTCCATGGTCTATTGTTGTCATCCCTAAAATCTACAGTTGGTGGTCTTTAGGTCGTCGTCCTTCCTAGGTGTTCATGTTCCAACCTAAAGTTAAGATCAAATCTCACTCTCCTACTTCAAATATCAGAATGATTTTTGGGAAAGGGAAGAAAAATAGAGGTAACAATTAGAACAATTTTTGGATTCGAATGCAAAGTTAGTTTAATGAGAAGTTAGGTTTTGGAGTTTGATTGAGCTTCGTGAGATTTGTTGGGTTTTTTATGTGATATGTGAAGGGTTTCTAGTCGACATTGCTTTTTTTTTTTTTAAGTAGAAAGTTTTTGGTTAATATGTTGTCAATTGGCACTAACCATATGTTATCATGATATATATATTTGCATTTGTTTTCTGGTGGAAATATATATGTTGTTAAGTAGGAAAACCTTATAAATTTTTATTAGGTAGATTTGTTGTAATTGTGGCAAAGCTTTATGATTCTTTTAATGCCAAGTGCAATTGAATAACATGGCAATAATATCATGATACAATAAAAGCATTGATGTGCAATCAAAGTTAGTTATCAAATGAGAGGAGAGATAAGAATTTTGATTATATAATAATAAGTTCTTTTATACATAAAACAATTATTATTTTTCTAATCTCTAATGTGTTTTATGGGATCTTTTTCCCCCTTTCAATGGGTTCAAATATGGATGATAAAGAAGATGGGATTTGAAGACTATGAGACTCAACTGTCAAGTAAAAATTACAAAAAATATAGGATTAATGTTTTTATTATATGTTTTAAAATTTTCTATTTCTATTGAAACTTGTTAATTACATTTTATTTCTTTGTGTTATTTATTAAGTTGTATAGTTAGTTCAGTAATTTTTATCTTATTATAATTAATTTTTTTTTATGTCGATAACTTTATTTATTAACATATAGACTTTCAAATAATATTAAAATACATATGATTAGATATGTTGAAGTGCAAATTTTATTTATTTCTAAGAACATAAGCTATATTTTACAAAAATGATCATAACAAATAAGTAAAGATTTTAAACTAATAATAGAATATTAAAAAAAAAATTCTAACAAGTTTAGGATGGGTTTTGGGTTGTTTATTGGAATCTTGTAGGGTTTGAAATGGGTAGTGGGGACTCCATGAAAAAACCCTATAGGGTTTGGACGGGTTTAGAAATCCCTTTAGGAGAACGAGATAAGTAACAGGATTGCTGAACCCGACCTAAATCCATCCCGCTAACATCCCTAAGCATTGGTGAGTGTTGGAGGAGTGCTTAGCCAAGCACAGGTACTTGCTTTTTGATCTCATCAATTTTGTGTAACAAAACCATTATTTTTTTTTGTTAATGTTGTTAAACAATAACTACACTCTCATTTTGGCCATTAAATTTTGTTTATTTTGTGTCGTTGAACAACGACTCCTCCATGTTTAATTTTTCTTTTTTTCATAATAGTAAATATGATATTACTATTATATTATATAATATTAATAAAATAATTTTTCACATTTGAAAAATCTTCAAAACATATTTAATGTATTGTTAAAAAAATAATGATAATATGTGACTTATAAAATATTAAAAAAATTGGTAAAGAACTTTGGAAAATAAACTTTAATAAAGTGGAGAGTTATTTAAAAATAAGAGTTGTTTAAAATTCTGATGCAATACCCTAAGTACCTTCTTTATGTACCTGTTGATAAGCATGACCAAATAATTTTAAATTAATGATAATTAGTATGGGCGGAACAAATCTTTAATGCCATAATGAAAATCCTCTTGAAGTTATCACTAATTTTTTTAAAAAAAAATCACAATTCCGCATTTTAAAAACACCTTCAAAAATGGGAAAGAAACAAAAGTTAAAGTCATAATTTCACTTTGCATCCATTTCCGCCTAATAAACATAACATTAAAAAATTGATAACAAAGTACTAACAACTAAAAAACCAACAAAGAGCTAAAAAATTTGGAAGATTTTTAACCTAAATAAACATGCGGACCCCACTCCCCGGGGAATCTAAAGATTTGGCCTAAGGAAAGCTAGACAAGGGAAATGATATAAAATTCAAAAATTTCAATTGCAACTTTCAAAAGGGATCTTGTTAAAATTCTTTTGCAATTTACTTAACAGATATAGTTCATTTGCAATCATTATAAGAACAACATTATCTTTTTTGATTCAATCATTTGATATGTCATAAAGCAAGTGTGCAATCTATTAGTGTGAACTTTATGGTATAGAACGTTGTCCATGTATACAGGATGTTACATAAACCTTATTTAGTCAAAAACATTCTACTATACTAGGAAAAATGATGGGTTGTACACCACAAATTCCTATGTTGTATCAAAATTATTTAATTCAATCTCACGCTCAATACCTGAAATTTACAATTTTTTTTAGGTTTTATTTGATTTGTCTATTTTTTTTTTTATCTTTTTAGCATTTATTTGAAACTATGTGTTTACCAAAAATAAATACCAAAATGATGAAAATATAAATACATAGACTTAACAAATCTTTATAAAGTTGAACTTATTTACCATTTACTTATATTTATTTTTACAAAAATATTAATTAAATATTTTTTTCAATATATAAAATATATTTCTTAAAACTTTTTTCTCTTAAATAGCTTGTAAGCTTTTATTTCCCAATTCTAATTCCTCAATCACCATCTTCTTTGTAATTATGAAATTGAAATAAATTAGATACAAATAAAATAGTTTTTTAAATACTAAATTTCAAATAAATACAGATTATATAGAGAACACATATAGATAAAATACAGAAAAAAATAAACAATCCAAATAGGGGCCTTAATTTTACCCTTAAACTTTCAATTTTTCAAATTATACATCAAATTAAAACTTTTCTTGAAGCATTACTACCTCATGTAATTCTATTTAAATTTAATGCAATCATCTTAGTCATTACTTTCATGCAATACTATGATGACATATAAGTTGCATCATCAATTATACTCAAGATGCTTTGACTTTTATATAGACATTCAGTTACCTATAGCGATAATCTTGTTAAAGGCATCTCTATCTCTAGTTTTTGATGCCAAATTCAATATCAAAAACTTACTTTTTTTAGGGTTTTGAGAGATGGAAAAAGATATTTACACTTTTTGGAATTTTTTATAAAGAATAATCTAAATTTATTATCATTTTAACTTTTTTTAATTAGTAATGAATTCCTCTAAAAAATATAGAATGACACTTATAAACTCTTTTCAAAGGCCTAAATATATATATATATATATATATATATATATATAAATTAAGATATACTGTGGTACTTAAAAATGTTAAATAGGATACTTAACGTTAAGCTGCACCCATTCTCCCCATCACACTACGCAATTCCATCATCTTCGGTGGTTCTTGCATCGCGTGCCAATTTGCTGCTTGTCATGAAAATCTGGACTTGTCATTTCGATTGGTGGAGGCACCTTCGTGTAAGTCATGTTGACGTGAAAATTTTTGGAGTTTCTTCTACTCCTGTTTGCTTTCCAAGTTCGTGCGAAATTTTAATGCTATCACTGCTTTCTACATCTTTGGTACTAATCCTTAACCCAAGTAATACTCCATAACTTATTCCTGTTGTCCGGAAATCATATACCATTAACATTTTTGCTTGATCCAATCCAATTCACCAGACACGGCTATTGGGGAGAGTTCATTCCTACGCTTATCCACAAAGTCTACCAAACCTTTTTTTAACACTAATTCACAAATTAATTGAAACTAAGCAAAACATCCAACTTACCAATAAAAATGAAAACATGAATCAACCAACATCCAATTCCTAAATCATCACTAGATTTAACAATCACAAAATAATTAAATCATCAAAATGAAAACTAGGTCAAGATAATAGCTTTTACCACCAAAACAAAGCTTGGAGTCTATTGAATTCCACGATTAGTGGTGGCTCAGTGGATAACATTCCTACAATGAATAGCCTCTTGGAAAGCAACAGCGTCAAGGATAAAACCATGAGACATATCATGTAAAAGCAAACAATCACTTTATATGTGGAATTCTGATCCTTACATAAAACTATACCTCCAACATTAACAGAAAGTGGATAAAAGCTAATGAAAACAAAAAATTCCAACGCACTTCTTGCAGTTTCATATTCTATTATAGGACCCTTATCCTCTTAGGTATTTGTTCTCCCCACATCATGAAAAGAGGGAGAAATTAAGGCAAATTGACTCGTATTAAGTATACGCAAGTTGTTGGACTCTGGTTGATGGTTAGAAGAATACTGAGAGGGTTTTTAGGTTGTGTGCTACTCAGCAACAGAGAAGGAAGAGAAGTTAGGGTTAATTTTTGTAGGGTTTTGCTTCTACTTGTTGCATCGGGTACCTAGATATGCATATGGATTTTTGACATGACATTTGTTATTTAATTTCGTTTATTACACATGGCATAAGGTTATTGGTTAGACAATAAACGATATTGTGCGGGTAGTAATGGTAACAAGCAGAATTTCGATGGGGTATATAATTTAACAAAATGTAAGTTGTTAAAAAAAAAGGGACGAAACTCACATTGCCACAAATGATTAAAAACCATATTTACTGTTCTATTCATAGCAAATGCCAGATGGTATAGTGGGTGAGCTTGTAAATTCATAAGGAAGCTAATTTCAAATTTATATCAGTTTTCTTAAGTAATAAATTTTGCTCTTGTTTTACCTGTAGAGGTGGCCACATTAGAGGAAAATCACCGTAGTAAACTTCGTAATAGTAAGTGTTCAAGTAATATTTTAATTTGCCAATAAATCCGTAGCTTAGGAAAATTATATTTTGGTCTTAAACAAAGTAAAAAATAAATAAATAAATTCTGATCAACAACATAAAATATAATTATAGATACAGAAATTATAATTAGGTAATTTAATAATTTTCTAATTTGGCATGTGGCTTAGTAGAATTGCATTCTGGCTCAAGTTCTTGTCAATGCACATGGAATTAATTATTAAATAACAATATTATGTATACATACGCATCTAAGTAAGATAGCTTCGTACAGCTTTTGGAGTCGTGTTTCATGTTATTTTGCATATTTATATACATCTCTAATAAATTAATTCGTGCGGTACCGGTATCACCTTATCGAAATTTTTTCCTTTCCTCGGTAAAGTTAACCCCTGTGGAAAATGAAGAAAATTTATTCTGTAATATAAATTCATATAATTTTATTTTGGCACAAGCTGAAGCAAGTCGGTATGTCCGAGTGGTTAAGGAGACAGACTTGAAATCTGTTGGGTTTCGCCCGCGCAGGGTCAAATCCTGCTGCCGACGATTCTTCCTTTTCCCAGTTACAGACATGACCGTTTGCCATTGCCAATTGCCATTTTGCATGGTTTTATTCTACAAGCAAACCAAGTGGGGAAGTGTAACTATCAACCCCTGCTCTACAAGAACTTGTCCCGCTTGTTTTAGTTCTATTCGAGCCGCCAACTATTTTTCACAACAGTCAAACCTCTCACTGTAATTCTTCATTCTCTCTGCAATTTTGCTCAAAGCAACTAAGCACTTACTGCGGAAGGCCCTGCTGCTTTGTTCGGATTGCTAGTGGAGTTGTCTAGCATGGATGTTTACCAGAATGTACTTGTACTTTTGTTGGGTTCATTAGGAATCGGGAAATGAATTTTCTTCCGGATTTACTTGTCATTGATCGATAAGTATAAAAGCCATACCATTTTTAAAAGCTGGGACTTACTGGAACTGATTTGGTTTTTATATTTATTAGTTAATATCTAACACCAATTATAGAAAACGAGTGCAGTGCAGAAACAACCATGTACTTGTTTCACAACAAGATCCATTGAACTGAAAACATACATATGAAGCCTTGCATCCATGGCACATCAAACCAACCTAGATTACTAGCTCAGCATCAAGGTCTAGCTATTAAACAAAAAAGGGCATCATGTCTTGAAAAATAATTTTTCCTCTCTTTTCTCTGCTTCTATACTAAATCATCTTCACATGTACAAGAAAAGGACAATAGGAATGCAAAGTTCGTATCTAATTATGGATCGATGACCTTGTAGTTAGAGACGAACGCATATCCACTATAGCAGACTCATCCGCTCCTAATTTGATAGCCTCTTTGCTAGCTCTGATGAACCTAGAAACAGCACCCCTTGCATACTCATGAGCTTCTTTCACAATCATCTTCTTGCTCATCTCATCTGGGAAGCTACTTAGGAAGTGGTCTCCATTGAGAACGGCTGCTAACTGAACTACCTCACTCTGAAACTCTGACAATCCCCCATTTTCATTTGCTTCTTTGCTCCTCAAAGGTGTCACATCAGGTAATGTTTCTGCAGAAAAAGATGAATAAAAATACTAGTTAAACTTAGGAACTAATGAAGATTCTTCTCGGTAACACCATAAACTTCAATCATTCGTGTGGGCTTTCAATCACCAGATATATCAATCTCCACAGCTAATGACGCTATAAAGGAGTGCAAGCGACAAATTTTCTAGAATGGTAGTTGTTCATAAATTGCAAGGATACCTGGACAGTCAGTTCTGGGGGAATCTAATTCCCCAACAACACCCTCAAAAGTGCCTGCCCATGCATCTCTATGAGTCAAGAAGTTAGACCCAAGGTTGAACATTTTCTTTATTGTTGCAGGAATTGAAGAATGCTCGAACTCCGAGTTCGGCGAAGGTCCCTTCGGGCCACTTATCACTGCCATGTTATCAGGAGACAATTTAAAATCAACATATCTAGGAAAATAAAGAAGACAAGAATCTGAAAAATCCGAGATTGAGGGGAGCTTTTTTTTTTTTTAAGTAGATTGAGGGGCTAGTTGCCATCATTCAGATAACCCCATTGGTGAAGTATGCAGTTTTTGCTATCATGCTAATGATTTTAGTTGCTCTATCTATTTACAACTAGCCAACCAAGAATTATCAGCTGACGAGCAATTAACAAGTGCATCGAAGATGCAGTTATCTTATTCTCCAGATCAGAATACAGTAGCTCCGGATACATGAAATTCAATAATTAAACTATAATAAAATCCAACTATAGATGACTAAGCACCTCATCATCTATCCAAAGACATTTACTATTTGTAATACGGAATGGTTATAAGACATTGCATCATCATGAAACTCAGACTAATATGAGCTCGGGAAAGCTAGTCCTTGTCAAATAATAAATGCCATAACTATATGAGCATATAGTTTATATACTGGCTAAGAAACCTGGAAATGAAGCTCACCAGTTCCTTTTTTAATCCAAGGAGACACCATTATTGTGGGCACACGAACTCCAAGCCGATCGAACTTGAAGAAATAAGGGGCAGGCCCGGTATTACCATCTGGGTTAGGGATATTAACATAGGGAGTTTTGACATGATCATAGAATCCACCATGCTCATCATAAGTAATAATCAAAAGTGTCTCATTCCATTGAGGACTGGCTCTCAGTGTCTCATAAACCTCTTTCACAAGTTTTTGCCCATTCGCAACATCATGAGAAGGGTGGTCATCATTAGCAGGCATACCCTTAAGATCGAAATACCTAGGCTCGATCACGGTTAAGCTGGGCAGTTTGCCATTCCTTGCATCCTTCTTAAACTTCAAATCAAACTGATGAAGCTTGAAAATGTACTTCAATTTCCTCAAGTTCCTATAAAACAATGTGGAGGGAATGTTCTGAAAATATATCCCGAAATCCATACCATTCTCATGAAGGGAATCAAATATAGTCTTTTGTGGATAACCTCGAGCCATTTGCTTCTTGGCATGGCTGGTGGAACCATGAGAAGTGGCAGAGTATACAAATAGCCTATTGGGTTGAGTAGGACCAGGAATGGAAGAAAACCACCGGTCGAAAACTGCAAATTCACGGACTAAGGACGTGTAAACGGGAACGGACTCAGGTCTAAAACCTTTCATAACTGTTTCAGACAAGTTGTTTGACATGGAAAGTGCTTGCTGTGCAAAGCCAGTCATGGAAGGAATAGAGCTAGAGCCAAATACCTGCTGCTCCACAGCTTCAAAGGAGTGACCAGGGTCCGGATCCACGAATTCAGCATCATCAGCGAAACAGATTGACCTAGGATTGGTGTTATTGGTTGAAACAGGATTGCATTCATCTCCCGTGACACCATTGATGTTGGGATTTATGGTTTTCTTCATCCATCCAAGCATGTGATCAAAAGACCGGTTTTCCAGTACCAGTACCACTATGGTTTTGATGGGCTGCTTTCGTGGTGCTAAGCATACACAAGAAAGTGCAAGACAAAAAATGCAAAATGAAGGAAACAGCAATCTCCTTGTTCTTTTCATGGCTGCTTGAGTAAGATTTTTAGATTTGTGAAAACTTCTGGTGGTATTGGGTTTTGCTTTTGCTTGTCTGTGTCTGTGAGATTTGTATATTAAAGGTAAATGTGAGGTTACTTTCCTGTATTAAATTAGAATCCAGGGGAACTGAAGCATGATACTGAAGTTAGTAATATGGTAATGAACTTACCAACAAAAGGAGAAGGAAAGGAAGACTAGCTTGTAGCTTTTTTTTATGATGTTACATGTGGTATTGGTGGTGTCTGCTTTTGGTAAAGACAAAGATGGAAAGCCACTAAAGAAGAAAGGAAAAGAAAAAGTAAAGGAAATGGAATGGAATGACAGGTGCGGGGCAAATGGGCTGACACTACAGATATTTTATGATTTAAGAAAAAGAAAAAAAAATAGTGATAGTACATAGTCTTTAAAATAATAATTATTTTTATTTATTTATAAAAAAGCTATTATTGATACTTTTATGGAGTTAAAACGTGGTGAAACAGTTGCATAGGTTTCGTAGATTCTTGTTTTGAATTCTTTCGGGGGGTTTTGTGATGTCAAACTGTAACTACTGATTCTAAGCCATCATTTTCGGATGGTTGGTTCTCGTGATGCCATTAGCAGTCGGCAATCAGCTAAATTGAGAGAAAAGATTCAACTACGTAGGGACAGGTATTAATAAATGAACACTGTGTTTGGCAATATTTGAGCCTAGTGGTGGATGTGAACAGTGAAATGGAAAGGGAACGGGTAAAAATGTTTTATTTATCTATGTTTGATTAGTGTGGAGTGAATAAAAAGAAGACATCAAAAATAATAACCAATTAAATTATCCTTCACAAATTTCCTTCGCTTTTTTTTTTTTTTTTTTGTTAAGGATTTTAATCCCTTATTAAAATAACCAAATATTTCTCAAAAGATGGACATGAATGGGCAGCCATAGGTTAGGTTTTTTTTTTTTTTTTACTAAATCATTCGATTTAGGAATAGTATCTAATAATCACATGAACTTTCAATACCTTTTTAATTTTCCAATTAAAGTTTAAAGTACCTAATCAAAATTTTTCTTATTAAATTTACTATATTATCTCTAATTATTTACACTTTTACATTTTTATTCGATAAGCATTTATCACATTATTAATATATTATAATTAGATATAAGTTATATATTTATCAAAAAGCAAAACAGTGCCGGTTTTATATATATATATGATCGAGCGCATGAGAAAGGGAGGGAATATGTCTGGGATTGTTTAAGATAATCCACATTTTAGATGGAGTTTCTGATTCCAATCTAGTCAAGTTCAAACCGACAAATGAGAACGCTGCTGCACTTTGTTTTACATCTCCGGCAGTAAAAACTTATAAAGGTCCGAAAATATCTTAAAAGTGCCAACTCTTCTCGAGTCCATATAAGCTTTGTGGGACCATGCGCCGACGAATGGAAATTGGGAACCGACAGGAAGATTGGACCCAGAGTTGGGTCCGGCTCCGTGCTACGGTGAACCCCGATGTCTGGCAATGCGTCCGATTCATTACCGTATGGGCCGCCGCCGGAACGTGAGGCCCAAATAGCAACTGGCATATTGGAATTGATGGATGTTCACATTTTGAAGGGGACGGACAAGTCGATAACTCTTCACTAGCGTCTAGCAAAATTAGTAAACAAGTTTTGATCCATATATATTTTTTAGAACAATAATATAGTTGATAGCAACAAAGAAGAAAAAAAATAAAATAAATTGAAACATTCATGAAATTTGATTTATAAAAGCACTACTCTTCCTAATGGACATCCTCGTTCAAAGCTTTAACATAGCAAATAACTGCAAGAACGAAAGAGGTAGAAACATTTAAATCAAAAAGATTGGTATGAAGTAACACAAAAGAGGACTCCAATCACCCTTATGTTGATGGAGTGCCAGCCAACAACCCGGCAAAAAAGGACTTCACCGGGTGTTCATACATTTATTCCGGTATAATTTCAACCAACAGGAACAAAATTTAGAGTGCTGGAATCCATCATTTTACAGCAGCACCAAGTAATTCTGTGTAGTTTTTGCAAATTATATTTCATGTGCAAGAACACTCACAAACCTAATATATCCTCATAAAATTCATTTCAGCTCTTCCAACAATTGTGGTCAATCCGAAAACAGGCTTTGAATTCAGTTACCAGCTCTTTTTAGGTAAGCTAATACACCTAACCCAGCAGCCAAAGCAGCACCTGCAGCAACTGTCTTATATGCAGAAGCCCATGCGTCTGGATGAGCATAATCCATATCTTCAGCAGTAGAACCTTTCCGACGTCCACGTATTCCTGAATAATTGAGATGCAGCCTTAACCCCTGGAAGAGGTGATAAGTCAATGTTCATGCTTTTCAGGAATGACAGAGTAAGCTTACATAATACATCTGTTCTGCCACCAGCAGTATACGTTAGTGCTACAGATCATGTACACTTTGTCATAGGTTCAGGTTCAAACCCAGTCCCAATTTACTAGGGAACACACAAAACGTAATAATAAATCATTTGTCACTAGTACTAATATACATAGCCAATACTCAGTTGTAAAAATGAAACCTACCTTCCAGCCGGCCGACCTTGCATGGTCTATCGCTGTGGTAAGATCACTGTCTGATGCGAGGACAACTTTGTCATGGTCCTCATCTTCATACTAACAGAAGGTAAAATTCAGTGAAATAAGTTATAAGAAACTACAAACAAAGACCAACACAGCAATATCCATAATAGAGGTTACAGACATACCATTATTTGAGGCAAATTATTTCTATCAATGTCATCACCCACTCTTTGGACAATTGAAGTAATAAGATCTGTCATATTCCTTGTATCTGGAATCACAAAGTGATGTGAAAGCCAACATAAAAAGTCAGTCACAAGCAGCATTCAGTTGAAAAACTGAGACTAACCATTTGAAGGGTTGGTAAGTTAGAACAATTACCGCATGAAAATCTATGCATGCGGCCCTTCTTATCTTCAATTTTAAAGGCAAACGTATTTGTCAAGCCTGATGTGTTGTAGGGAAGTGATACCCCCGTCTCTCCTCCATCAGATGCAAATTTGAAGGAACCCTCACTGAGATGTCCAAGACATAAAAAGTTTAATAAGCAACATCTACAAATAGGAGTAGAATAGAAGCTCCAGATCTGATCAAACCAAAAGTTTCAGTACAATCATTAAAGATTCACCTCCTAGTCTCTTCGTCATCATCTCTGGGACTTCCAGCCATGGCTGAATCCCAAAACTTTTGCATCATAGAGCTTGCAGTCTCATTACCAACTCCAGCAGTACTCCCAACCTAGCATTCAAAAATAAGAGGGGATTGGATTACTATCAGCATCAAAGTATTTCATAACCAAGACACAGAAAAAAAGGAGAGCTTCCTGTACAGATGCATCTCAAAAGAAGCTAAGATATGATTGTGTAGTTCTTTGCCAAAAGAAACTTCAGCAGTGTGGATGTGATGTGCCTCGAAGGACTAGGACATCAAAACTAACCTAATGGAATACTTAAGATAGATTATCTCCCAATACGGAAGGTTAGGGTTTTTAGTAGCGTTTAGCAAAAATGTGCAACATTTCACAGATATGACACACTGGAAATGAACACATTGGCCTATTCCAATTTGATATTACGCACAAATAAGATTAGAGTTTACTCAGCACAATCTTTGTAGGATTGATAAGAGTAGAATTTAGAGAGTAAAAGACTCAAAATAGGGTTTTAATTGATAACGGAGTCTGTTTACGACATATCACAATATAAGCTAAACATCAATGAGGGTAAAACAGGAAATAAAATAAGTCTCTAAATGAAAGTAAAACTGGACACCCAGTCAGATGGGTAAGGCCACCAGTTGGATGGGTAGCTGATAATGACATTCTATGGGATTGAAATAGCCAGCCTGCCACATAGAGGACACCTGGATCTTTGCTTGTTCAAATGGATGGCGCCTACCCAGTCGAATGCCCAAGGTCTGGAAGCATTCTGTGGATTCTTGCTCACCAGCCAGTCAGATGACACAGGTACCCAATCGGATGGGTATCTGCAAACTACAGTTATGCAAAAATGGAATCAACCTGTGTCTTAAGTGCTGGACCTCCTCATGATCCTCGAATGCTACAACTGCCAATAAAATGTGATTTTTACGGGAAATGTGATACAACTCAAAGGAATTAATAAGGCTCCTCCTCGGTTGGTTGATTAATCAACATCCTGTTGATGAGATTTTGAAGTCCTCTTGCTCCTAGCACTTGTGATCAAATCCAAAACTTGATTCCCATCAAGGTGTAAGCTTGGTGGAAGAAAAAAGATCCAAAAAGTATGCTACTATAGTATCGGGAAAAAGGACAGTGCTGAACAGTGGACAAGCTAGAGGAAATTTAGCTCAAGATGATCCAACACACATAACAAGGATTTCAGGAGTATTTGCTGATATTTATATATATATCCAAACCATATATGCAAGCCAGTTTATAGTCAAGACCTCAAGATGAGTGTAATTTTTAGACTGGAAAAGATGGTGAAATGGTCATCAAACACACCCAAAGGCTGATCTCACTTGTCCAGAATCATCTAAAATCGTATATTAACCACCGAACTCAGGACAGGGTAATGGAAAAAAATATGAATTCAAGTATATTTGAATTGGCCCTATAGTTAGCAAATCAAACGGATGATCCAAAGTTGGATCATTTAGGCACAAGTGGCAAAATGAAAAAAGTGTACAATTCAATGAATCCTCTACTTGATTTCTAATGGATCAGTCAAAACATTTCATAAAGAAAAAAGAACCAATTACTTAAAAAAAATCTTGTATTTTTCCGAAGTAAAATAAACTACAATGAAGCATCAGTTACATAGTGGGGCCTCATGAGTCTCCAGGCAATCCTACAGGGAACATCCTAAATGAAAAAACAGTTATGCCTACTCTAAATTGTACTTGCAGAAAGCTTCAGAGTGAAAAGAAAATGAAGCTCTGCTTCTAATCAACTAACCGTGGCCACAGCAGCATGTGTGATATGGATGACATCCACAACAGCCACCACACTTCCATCTGTTCCCATCAACAGGGTGCGTTAGAAACTATTATGGCATGTAAAACACAGCTGGAATTTGGTATAAGCTGCTGTATTACCTCTCTCAACCACAGGAAGGTGCAAGAATTTCCCATCATGCATTGTATGTAAAGCATCAACGATTGGGGTATCAACAGTTCCACATTCTGGATTTGGAGTCATCACCTAATACAAATCCAAATACTTACATTTAATGTGTCTCCAACTACTCTTATCAGGCCATGGAAATTACAAAAACAATCAGGAAATAAGGACGTAGAATTATCATCCCTTCCCCAACAAACTAGACATCCATTACCTTCTCCACAGAAGTCGAATCTGGAGAAAGATTTTGGGCTATTACTCTCATCAAGATATCTTTTGAACTGCAGAAAAGAAAAAAAAGAGCAAGCGTTATTCTATACTGGTCAAGTTCTGTAAAAATATTTTAGGTTTTGAATATTCAATTATCCTAGTTTCATTGAGAGAACCAACTACATATCATAGAGACTCACGTAAGAATCCCCCGCGGTTTGTTCTCAATGGTCACAACTGCACAACTTGATCGCAATTCATGCATCTTTTTTGCTGCCATCAAAACTGTTTCTGTCGGTGCAACGGTTACAAGCCTGAAAAAAGGCTAGCATTAATCAAATCACAAAACTTATAAAAAAATGAAGAAGAAGAAGAAAAGAAAAATATGTAGTAATCAGTATTCTTGTAGATTGAATATTAGTTGATAAAACTCAAGGTACAATACAACAAGAAAGAAATATTACCTACTTTGAATTCTCAGAGATGATTGTAGACAAAGAGGGCCTAAACATCCGCTCACGAAGTGTTTCAATGAATGTATTTGGGCCTGCATATAATAAAAAGAAAAGAGAGGATCAAAGAAGACATCATATGGAATACACTCAATTATGCCTAAGGGAATAACAAACAATTGTCACGCAATTTACTGTCAACCAACCGGAAATGGAAGTTCCCCAATTCTTTTCAACACCTTCAACAGCCGCTGCTATAGCTTTCCCCTTTTCTGCTGCCCTCTCCATACGGGCAATTGCATCATATAAACACTTGGCTATATCAAGTAAAGCAACGACCTCCCCGTTCTCTACCACAGGCAAATGTCTGAACTTTCCTGTAGAGAAAGCGATCAGAACAATTAAGGATCATGTGTAGGTCAAATGGGTGGAAAACAGCTATAGATAATTTATGCATTATTTAATACCTTGGACCATTTTCTGAAGTGCTTCCACAGCAAGGGTGTCCGACAGTACAAATGTTGGATTCCTTGTCATGACCTTCGAAACTGGCGTTTCCTCCAGGTTGAGCTCCTGAGCTATCACTCTTATTGTAATATCCTTCAACAGAAAGAGTTGGATTAAGTATTTGCAATTCATTGAAAGTCTCAACAAACTCGTTTGGGAAATAGGAAGCATAGGAAAGCGTCTGGACAAACCTTGTCAGTAAGAATTCCACAAAGAAGGGCACTGGAATCAGTGAGCAATAGAGCATCGACTCTACGAGCAGCCATCCTGCGGCAAGCCTCATAAACACTTGTACTTTCAGGGACTGTGAGGGCCTTTGACAACCTTAGACGTTTTACAGTGCGTTCTCCAGTGAGACTCCTGTATCAAAGCTACACGTGAAGGTTGACTTATAGACAAATGAAAGCTTAGAACTAGCAGATAGGAATGAACTCCATCAGGTTGATTTCACAAAGTCGTAGCTTTCTTTCTTATGTCACAAATATCCAATGTCGGATAAAATTTCGACAAGCTCAAATACAGTGCTCCTCAGCTTTTTTGCTACCGCATTTCTGAGAGGGTAAAGCATGTCTTCATTTAGCCACAGATTTTCTAGGCAAGCCGATTGCTATGAATGAGAATGATAAATTCTCAGAGAAATCAAATATTCCTTAAAAGATGCCACAGAAAACAGCATCCAGGAAAAGAATTTTTGAACTAGGAGGCAACTTTGACCGACTAAGAATCAAGTATTTCTTGAACTTTTACTGCACTATTGCGATTCAAAGGTCAAGAGGCACTAACACACTTCAAAATTGCATCTTGCTTGCAATATCACTATGATTGCACACGACAATAAAACAGGCAACATAGCGATAAATAAATCAGCCGCCAACCCCCACCCACCCCAAAAAAAAGGGAAAAAAAAAGAAGATTTTCCAATGAACTAATTAGTGCCACCCCGCCATTGCATTAAGTAAATCAAGAGCTTAGAAATATAGACTTTGATAATAAAGGAAGCATGAAGAAATCAAAGAGTTAGTAAAACAGTACATGGAGGTTCTAGTGGAAATCGATTTCCGAGAGTTGTCGAATCCTCCTCCTCCTCCATTCTCGGAGACTTTCTTCCTCACCGTCATACTTCTCCTGGAAGAACCACTTTGACTTGCCATATCGATGTAGTTTCAACACCAATTCTATCTTATTAACATAAAATTAAACCGCAATAAGTAGCACAGACAAAATAAATAAATAAAAAGGAATCGGAGGCAAATAGTATGCAATAAAACATAAAGGCGGAATCGTTGAAACAAAAGAATAACTTGTCAGCGAGTAAGTTACCTGTAGGTAATTCCTATTAGAGTGAGAGAAATGGAGAATTTTCCGGGAAAATTGGATTGAAAGATTGGATTTTTATTCCCCGGGAAAATTGGACAGACCGGAGAGAAAGAAAGAAAGAAAGAGAAAGAGAGAGAGCCCTAAACGCGTGGGAAAGAAAGGAGAATAATGGGCAGCAGTAATTGGGAAGAAGCAAGATGCCAATTTAGAAGGAAGGGTGGGGGGAGGGAGCAATCAAAATGGTCCACGTCACCAGGTTTATTTTTATTTTTATATATAGAGAGAAACGTAACGTCAAGAAGCAAAATTATTAGCTTCCACGATTCTGTGAGGTCCTTAAAAATTTCAACGAAGATGGGGATTTGAAAATTTTGGGGAAATCATTTTACCATTTTAGCCCCGGCACATGTGTTCGTTTCTTACACAACATTTAAAGTACGGGCTGCACGCAAGCGCAACACAACAAGATGATGGTGATTATGATTCTTCGTTTTTGTGGCTTTGGTTTTTCTTTTTTTTTTTTTTCATTTTCGCTCATAAAACAAAATAATAAATAATAAAATTTTTATGGTTTCTTTAATTATTTTAATAGAATCGCTTAAATATTTAATTTTTATTATAAATATATAAATTAATAATGAAATTAAAAAATAAATTAATCCCGCTGAAAACATTAGGAGGATTTATAACGATGTTTTGGGTGCGTGACTATATTTGTAAGTTTCTATTTTTATTATATTCTTATTCCACGGTCGATTCTATGGAACTTGCGTAGGGGATAGATAGACCTGTGTTAACAGGGTGGTAGTTTAAAAAAAAGAAGAAGAGAGAGATTAGAGCTAAAATTTTTAATTTGTTTAAAAAGGGTTGTCGGGTCCAACGGCTGAACCCGCTCGTTAAAACGTGCAGATAGAATTAACCTGCGGACTGAAAAAAAAAAAAAAAATCTAGCTTGTTAAATAATCTTTATTTTAATTTTACTTTTTAGCTAAAAAAAGAAATGTAGCAAAGAAAATTTTGAATTGCTTTTTTCCTATTATTTAAGCTACTTTATAAAGATTCTACATTTTGTGGGAGTAATAGGATTAAACTACATTATAAAGCCACCATTTACTAAAAAAAAAAAAACATTTATCAGAAAACATTTACTCTATTTTTTTATCTGTTATATTAAAAAAATACCTTTTAAGTAGAAAGCATTTTTTTCTTATAAAGGAAAATATTTTTATACTAAAGGGTAAATTTTAGTATCATTTAGGATAACGATTTACTCTTTTTAAAATAAAAAATAATTTTTCAAATTAGACACTAGAAGAGCTTTGACTCTAAGAAAATAATATTTATATTATCTTTATTATAGTTGACCTATAAATTTATATTGTAAATATGAAAAGAATGTAATAGGTAAAAAAAAAATTAATGAGCTTTTTAAAATTATAAAATTTAACTAAATAGGTTGTAATATTACATATTACAAAATTATTTTTTATTTTACTTTTAGATAAATTATTTAATTTATTTTGGTAAAATTATAGGTTAAATAATATTTATAAATCATACATTAGACGTATATCTATAATATTACCAAAATAAATCAAATAATTTAGCCAGGGGTAAAATAACTCGGTATAATTGATGACGCAAAGAGTACTAGTCTACGTGATTTAGCCAGGGAAAAAAAAGGTTCTACCCATATTTTTTATAACATCGATCTAATTTTTAATTTTATCGTTAATTTATATATTAATAGTAGAGATTTTACGGTAATCAATTGTGAAGATTTAATTGTAATTTAATAATGAGATCGGAGATTAAATCAATAATATTAAAATAATAAATAAGAACATAAAAGCTCCTAAAAAAAAGGGGTATTTCACTACCGAAGAATCAACTTCAATCCGTAACATTTTTAGTACGAAATGGACTTCAAATGCGTCGGTTGTCTATTAAATTCGCTTATGTTCAAGACCTCAAGTATTTGAGTGAATATATCTCGGCCCAATTAATATAAACCGGAGCAGTAATATTAGCCCTGGCTTCCAGTTTCCACCACATTACATGGCTTCATTTCTCTATTTGGAATCCCAGTTGTTATTTTAAAAGAGAGCGTGTGGATAGAGATTAAAAGTAAAGGGTCAGTTGTTCCTAATTCCTCAGAATCTTACTAACCATGATAGAGAGTGAATTGGAAATTCCATCCAGAAATAATTACAATATCCTTAGGCAAAAAATAACAAAAGGGCAAGCTAGAGTCTAAACAACTTTTTTGTTTCGACAAATTGGTGTTTGAAATAGTAAGAAATAATCGTATCAAGCGTCGATATAGTTATATAAAATAATGCTTAAAGCCTCTAAAAAGTGATTGATTTCATCTATAATGTATGTTTCATGTTATTTGTGACTTTGTTTTTTATTTTAAAAAAGCATAAGTTTATGCATTTACCTTCTGTATCTTTCGCACATTACTTTCTCAGCCAAAGAAAACAAAAAAGATATAGTTTCATATGAGTACATCGACCCGGCAGTAAAATTTTATGTCAAACTAGAGTACTTAAAAATAGCGCACTAATCTTGATCTCTCTTATAAAAATCCTTAACAAAATCTTAATATAAAGACAGATCAATTATTGATTTTAATACCTATAAATCTATCAATATTATTATTCCTACCTTTATTGAATATTTATATATCTAATTAGTTGGAAGATTATAGCGGTTATGTCGATATTACTTTATTAATTTTGTTTAGGATAAGTAGCTTTTTTTTTTTTTTGGTCTTTTTTCGTATGTGTGTTTCTTATTTTTGTTTTAATCTTTGGGATTATGCTATCCTTCTTGTGGAATGATACGGACATCGTAGGCCAGAAGCATACACGGCCAGGAGGCAAGGTCGTGTGATATACCAGGATAATTCCAGAAACGTACACGACCTCATACACGATCAGGAGGCACGGCCGTGTATTCTATTAGGATCTCTTCCAGAAACATGTACGGTCTCCATATACGGTCAGGGGACACGACCGTGTATTATGTCAGAAATATTCCCAGAAGCTTACATGGCCTGAATGCACGGCTGTGTACATGCCAGATGACGGACGTGTATACTTATATTTATTTCCACGTGTACATATTTATTTCCTTTTTTACATGTTTTCCTAAGGAGTATAAATAGTTATTAGGTCATTTTAGGGTTAACAATTATTCAATATTTAATACACACTCTTTGGAGAAGAGTTTCTCTGTGTTTTCGATTGTGCGCAATTGAAATTTATCGAAGAATAAACTCAGATTTCTCTTTGTTTATTCTAGAGTTCCAATCCTAGAATTGGTCTTGGGTTTACGCTTTCCTCGTTGCGTTAGTTGGTATCAGAGCAAGGCAATTTCCTGCGGAGATGTCAGCTAACGACGGTGTTGACGGCGGTCGCGTTCTCGACCTAGATCGGGATGCGGAAGTCCTACTTTGCAGGCAACCAATACGAAGGGCGGTAGAGGAGACCATGGGTCAGAAAATCCAGCGAAAGGGACAGCATCGTGAAGCCCTGACCTATCGATCTAATACCAATAGTAGTAGGCAGGTTTATTGGAGACGAACGGAAGGCGATCTAAGGATCAGTCCTGTTACTTATGATACGGATGATGAAGATGAGATTCTTAAAGATCTGGCTAGGAGAAGAGGCCATGGAAGATCCAGATGGTATAACAGATGTAATTACAAGTATAAAGATGAAATCTTTTCTCAATTTAAATATGTTGTATCGGGGTTCGATGGTACTGGAAGTCTGAATGAGTTTTGGGTTTGGGTTGAGGACATTGAAAGATTCTTTGACCATATGAGGATTTCTGAGGAAATGAAGATAGAGTTAGTGGAGAGTCGTTTGTGGGGTGATGCATTGTATTGGTGGGAACAACTTCGGGGAGTAAGACGCCTTGAGGGTAAAGATCCGGTGAGGACTTGGTTTATGATGCAATACTTGCTAGAACGAAAGTTCTTTCCCCTTGATTACGAGCGAATCCTTCCTCAGAAAATTCCACAAACACCTAAGCCAGTAAACTTAATTCCAAAAGTGTTTACGGAGAAGAGGGTTGAACAAGAGGAAAACTCAACCCTTAACGATCATAGTACTTTGATTGATGATGGTGGGGGCAGTGGAAAAGCAGTTGAAGCTTATGAAAATTGTGTTGGTGAGGAAGCTATTGTGGACTCGCCATTGTTGAATGACGAGCAAGTGATGATGGTTACTGAAGAGTCGAAGATTGGGGATACTCCGAGTAGATTCATTGCACCAACGAAGGAGATTAAGGATGTAGAGTTCAATGCTTTGCCCAAAAACTTATATTCCAGCCCAGAGGAAGCGTTAGAGGTAATAAGCGCAACTGTTCTATTGCTTCCTATCAACATAGAAGGTGATTCTCCCATTAACACTCAAATCCATTCGGATTGTGCACAAATAAATTTAGTAGAAAATTTGATGACAAGTGTTACTCTAGGTGTGGTAGATGATGTAGTGCGACTCACGATCAAGCGATGAGATAAATGGGATAAATCAAGACGATTTAAAGAGAGGGAACGACATGGGAAGTGTAAACACCCCATTTTTGCCCTAGGAGTCAATAATTTTCAGTAATAATCAATTTTTCCTAATTTTTCCCAATTTTTCCTAATTTAGCATAAAATAATAAAAATGTTCAAAAATAAAAATAAATAGGAAAACACTTCAATTTTGAAAAATGATTTCAGAAATAGTAATAATGAATAATAAACAATTTTTACAAATTTTTGAAATTTCAAAAAAATACAAAAAAATAAAAAAAATTGCATCGCATATGTACAATTTGCGATGTAAATAAAATCGGGAAATTGGGCCAGCTCAGCTGGTTCGTGCGTGCGCTGGGAACGTGCGGGAGACTTGGAGGTCACGAGTTCGAATCTTCCCCCGAGCACTCGATGCAATTTTTTCTTTCTTTTCTCCGGAGCTGCCACGTGGCAGCATGTGATTGGCCAAGAGGAAACGCGTGCATGGCGCGTGATTGTCTTCTTCGCCCAGGAAAATCGGAGGAGGAGCCGGAGCCGGTTCGACGAAGACGAAATCGGCCGTTTTCTTTTTAATCTTCTAGATTAAAGTCAAGATAAAGCCAAATCCATCAGAAAAATCAAAGAAAAACAAGAGATTTACATCAAATCGCCGGGATAAAACCGAATCCAAAAACGGAAAAATATGGGTTTATCTAAATCGGCCAATTCGAGCTTATCCAAGAGGAGTTCGAGGTTCCTATAAATAGAGAAGAACAGGAGGAAGCTGAAACACGAAGAAAAAGTGAGAGAAAAAGAGAGAAAGGAGCGAATCGGAGTACGCCGGAGGAACTTGAAGCCGAGACCGCCGACCGGAGTTCAAACCACCGCAAGGAGACGTTCTGGGAGTAAACCGCCCCCGCCATCGGATTCAGCACCCCCAAAAAGTTAGGATTCGACACTTCACCCGCCGCAAACGACCGCCGGAACGCCGTGAACGAGCCAATACCGCCGCCGTGTCCGACCGATTCGACCCGACCCAATTCGGCCCGATCCGACCCGATCCGATCCGACCCGCGCACCGATCCGGATCCAGGTAAGTCGGATTTTCCAGATTTATTATTATTATTTATTTTATTTATTTTGTTTATTTGTTTATGTTGAATTTATTTATTATTATTTATTATATTGTTAGCCATTTATTCATTTATATTGTCGATAAGTAGGAAAATGTAGGAATTGTATTTTTCTACGATTTAATAATGTAGAAAATAGAAAATAGGAAATAAGAAAAAATAAAATAAAAATAATAAAAATGAAGGAAAATAATAGAAATATTAGAAAAAAAATAATAATAAAATTTTAAATTTCAAAATAGGATAGAAAATAAACTTAAGATAAAATTTTCAACAAAAAATATAAAAATTATAAAAATCATAAAAAACTTACAAAACTTATAAAAATCACAAAAATCATGAAAAACTTATAAAACTTATAAAAATCACAAAAATCATAAAAATCACAAAAATCATAAAAAATTCAAAAGAATTATAAAAGAATCGTAAAAATAAGTTTTAACACTTAGAAAATCCTTTTCTTCGAATAAACTCAAAATTGATGTTTTCCCTCAAAATCATTTTCAAAAATCAAATTCAAAGTTTAGGCTTAGAAATTTTTAGAAAAATCCCAAAGATGTTAAGAACGTAAATCAAAAGAGTTTTCAAAAATTAAAATTCACCAATGCACTAAAGATTTTCAGAAAAGCGAACTACGGCTTGTTTGATCCTGAGTAGCAGGTACGTAGGCACCCATTCGGGTCAACCCCTAAAATGAACGAAAAATCCTTTTTTTCTTGAAATAAATCAAAAAACATAATAAAAGTAACAAAAACACAATGAAACACATCTCTAGAGATGAACACTTTTGAGAGATTAGGTGGTAACCGTAAAGGTTTTAATAGGTTAGCCTCCGGACTTAGAAACTCTGGTTTTCCCTTTTTCTCTTCTCACAAAAACAAGAAGAGGAAATAACGACGACTAGTAGTCCAAATTAAGACTAATCCGCTCCTTTAGTCTTAATTCACTTTTCCCAACAACAGTTGGGTGGCGACTCCAAAAATCAAACGAAATTCCTAATCCAAGTCGAGGATCTAGATTAGATGAGCATAGGGTTTAGTTTAGATCGGATTAGGAACGGAAATTCAAAAATTAGACTCGACAGGATGGCGACTCCGCTGGGGACCCATACCAGCAGGCTAGCCACCTGAATCTCTCCAAGCTGTCATCTTGAAAAAATGTGTTCCAATCATTAATTTGTTACTAACTTTGCAGGATTTAGTTAGATTTTAGTTCTTTACTATGGGGGTTTTTGCATGCATACATATGTTTGTGTAAGTAGATGCGGTCGAACCCAAACCGTCCTAGAAACCTAAGACGGGGAGCCATTGTGTAGGTTTCGGGCGAAGTGAGTTGATTCACCGTTCGAGATCGATTAGGCTACCCCACCCTATGCTTCGATATGGCCTGAGATCCATTTCTTCGAGAATGCGGGAGGCCATAGAGCTCGAGAACCAGTTAGAACCAACCTACTTGCATACATAACATCACAAGGGGTTGACAATTGGATGACAATGTAATGGTTTGTTATTTTGTCCTTGGAGTTCAAGACTATTTCCCTGTAACATTTTCATAGTTCTGTTTGTAACTAGGTTGTTTCCTATTGTAATAGATGGCTAGCAGTGCAGTCGACCGCCTCCTCCGCAAAAAGATTCGGGTGTACAAACCTTTGGACCCAAAATTGGTACTGGACCACTGGTTTACCTTGTACAACCTAGAGGAGCAAGCTTTCATCCAGCAGAAGATCGGCCCCATCCTCTCATTGACTAAGACAGGGGCGAATTTGCCTATGGTCCGGGCCATGCTCCAGTTATGGGAGATCGAGCCCGCAGCTTTCTTCATCGGGCCGCATGAGATCACCCCTACCCTGGAGGAGTATACCCAGTTGCTACGGGCTCCAGCACTGACTGATCAGATTTACACGCCAGACCTTGAGGCCGGGCCAGCCGGTACCTTCAGTAGATTACTAGGCATTCGTAAGACAGCAGTCAACAGAGACCTAGCAGACTGTAATGGATATTGTATACGGATGGATGATCTAGAAGCCTAGTTTATTGCCCGAGAAGACAATGGGGACAGAAAGGACATCCTGTGTGGAGACCCCAAGACTTACAGACAGAGAAGGGTAAACGCCTTCATTTTGACGGCCTTCGCCACCATTTTGTTCCCCGCTAGAACTTTCTATATTCACTACCGGGTTGCAGAGCTGGTAACCCAATTCCTGGAGGGAAAATCTTACATCCCGGCTCTACTGGCTGAACAGATCCGAAACCTGAATTTCCTCAAGAAGAAGGGTCATGGCATCCTGCGCTCAAGCCTCAACCTTCTGCTAATATGGTTCGTAAGCCACCTCAAGTGCTTCGGGCTGAACATGGTCAGAAAAACCCTAGCCCAACAGGTAGATCTGGTGGATTCCTGTATAGAAAAGGTGAAGTTACCCGACGACATTACCAGCCACAGTTGGGTAGATCTGCTTAGAAGCCTTAGCGCCGAAGATATTCTATAGACAGCCAGGTGGAGTTGCTGCGATAAAATCATCTTGACTTGCAGTAATTTTCAAGCAGTACCGTTAATCGGGATCAATGGATGTATTGGATATCACCCCAACTCCGTAGTCCGCCAATTCGGTACCGTCCAAGACATAGTTTATCGGCCTTCACTCGAAGCAGTCACCTTTGAGTATCAGGATCCGAACCTGTTGGTAGCCGAGAAATTTGCTAAGCTGGCAGAGGTCAAAGCACTATGGGAAGCCAGAATCGAAAGTCCGAATGTGGACCTCGGCGAGCTAGATGGCGAAGTAGGAAAACATCGAGCCACTAGAGAGTTTGTAATTCGCCAGCTATACCAGATAGGGGAAAGAGCATACCGGGTTCCAGACGTCACCCAGCCAAGACCAGATAAGATCAATCCAGAGATAGAGATCTACCTGGAGCAGGTCAAGGCCAGGATGGAAGTATACATCGAAGCTGCGGATTATAAGAAAGACATCTGGAAGGGACACTTCAAAGAATCCGACCAAAGAAACAAGGCCTTAGAAGCACAATTGGAGAAATCCCAAGCCAGGGTCAAAGAACTAGAAGCCATCATCAGTGGGAAGCCCGAGCCTCCACAACAGAAGACTAAGAGAACTAGGAAATAGATTATCATTGTAATCTTTCATTCGTTTATTGAACTCCAGAATTTTCAAAATGAATAAAAGTGAAGTTCCAATATTACATTGTCAATCAGTTGTCAACCCTTTATTTTTAGCATCCGTGTGAGCATCTGGTTTACATATTTACTAAAAAATAAGAACAATAAAAATAAATAAAGAAAGAAAATTGAAGAGTTACTAACAATTAAAGATCTTTTCAAGGTCTTAAAAGTTGCTTCTAAATGGTCAGCTTAACCTAAAGCTCATAGTCACTTGCTCTAAACATGAAACCAAAGACCTCTATAACCAACTTAAAAGACCCCATTCACTTCAAAAGGTCTCCTCATATCTTGATTTAGCCTCAAAACGTAAAACGTCCCAACACCCTCCAATCCTAAAAGCTGCACTTGAAGTTTCCTTTCTATCAAAAGTCATATAAACCAAACACAGATTTTTTTTTGGCACATGTTCAAAGTAGCTATGGTCAATTATCACTGAGGGTATAAAGAAGACTCTTCCAAATACTTGTGTCTTAGGCACTTAAGACCAAATCGCTTGTTCAAGTTGACAACAGTATACGGGGACGCCATGAGAAGTGAAGGACATAGGCAAATGGAAGGGTATCTTTGTTTAAAAGGTTTAAGATGACAAGAGGCAAACCACGTCCCAAACACTAACCTTTAAACACTTGAGAGTTGAGTGTTATTAATGTGAGGTTTTGGACTCATTCCTTAAAGGAGGTCTATCTTGAATTTGATACGTTACATCAAATAATGTTAGGCATTCATTTTTGTTACCCTAAACACAATCATCCTTTGACAAACAAGAGTTTCAAAATTTAACCCTATCGTCAACCACCCCACGATGGAATAATTGGGAAGATAGAGACATCAATAGTGCTTGCCCTAGTTGCAACAATTCAAAATTTTTGCCATAGATAATTTATTTGAGATGAAGAGAAGTCCACATTCTGAAAAAATACACATGAACCACATGAAATGATCACCATTGGGCCCAAAAGAAAAGAAAAAGAAAAACGATGGAAAAAGAGAATGAATGAAGGAAAAAACTGAAAGGAATAGAAAGAAAAGAAAGAAAAAGAAGAGAAATGAGAAAAGCCTACGAATGTAGCCAAACCTATAAAAAGCCCAACAACACTTGAAAACACCAGGGCCAAATACGAGAATTTAAACATCATAGTTCAAAGATACAATACCCTTTTTTTTGAAGACTTCTCCAAATCATTGAAAATAATTTATCTTAAGCAAAAATTTCTAGGGCAAGTACTATTCTAGTTCTTTTTTCTCAAGGTTTCTTGACTTACAAACCCAAGTTGAAATGATGATTCTTTCAAAATAAACATACTTTTCTGAAACCAATAACCAAAGAGCCTAGATTGCATTACAAGTATCAAGAAGGCCTAATGGATTGATTAAAGCGTATTACTTACAAGAAAGACCGTAATTTTTGGAATAGAAGTCAAGAGTGACATCTAAACCGAGAGATTGTAAGGAAGTCCTCTTAGATTAAACCAATTAAAAACGAGATATCCAGTTATAAATGGAATGAGAGAATTTACTCATTGGCATTGTTTAGCCTTATGTATTGATGTCCCTCAAGAAGAAGATACGAGTCTTAATTACAAGAAACCCCTCAAGAGATGAGTGATTGAGCTAAGACAACATTTTGTTTCTAAGATTAAACCAAACCCTCTAAGAAAAATGAGGCAAAAGAGTAAGTGATTATGGAGCAGTAGGGAATGCTTACCCTTTATTTGTATTCTTAGGAGCCTTGTCAGATTCTTTACTCGTTAGCAATGCTCACTAAAAAGGAACACTTTAATATTTTGCCACATTATCCTTAGGTTTCAAAAGACCATTTTTTCTTGAAAATTTGCAGAAAAATTTTAGTTATCACTTGTTCAGAGGTCTTAAGTCATCTTGCATTTGATTGTTATTGAAAAAAAATATAATAAGATTCTCACTTAGGATATTCTTCCTTTAATAGGGTAGTCAGCCCAAAAAGGGGCACTTCCCTAGATCTCTCAAGGTTAGCCTACAGGGGGCACCTTTTGAGCCATCATTTGCATCATAGGGTAGTCAGCCCAAAAAGGGGCACTTCCCTAGGTTTCTCAAGGTTAGCCCACAGGGGGCACCTTTTGAGCCATCATTTCCTTTAATAGGGTAGTCAGCCCAAAAAGGGGCACTTCCCTAGATCTCTCAAGGTTAGCCCACAAGGGGCACCTTTTGAGTCATTCATTTTCATAATAGGGTAGTCAGCCCAAAAAGGAGCACTTCCCTAGATCCCTCAAGGTCAGCCCACAGGGGGCACCTTTTGAACCATCATTTTCATAATAGGGTAGTCAGCCCAAAAATGGGCACTTCCCTAGATCTCTCAAGGTCAGCCCACAGGGGGCACCTTTTGAACCATCATTTTCATAATAGGGTAGTCAGCCCAAAAATGGGCACTTCCCTAGATCTCTCAAGGTTAGCCCACATGGGGCACCTTTGGAGCCATTATTTTCAATCCAAGGGTTAGTCAGCCCAAGATGGGCACTTTTCCGAAAAAAACCTGTTCTCAGGGTCAACTCATAAGGGCACCTTTTGAGACAGTTCTATGTTAGGTTAGTCAGCTCTTGGAGCACTTTCCTAATAATCGATCCAAGGGTTTGTCAGCCCAAGATGGGCACTTTCCCGAAAAAACCTGTTCTCAGGGTCAACTCATAAGGGCACCTTTTGAGACAGTTCCAGTTCTAGGTTAGTCAGCTCTTGGGGCACTTTCCTAAAAATCAATCCAAGGGTTAGTCAGCCCAATATGGGCACTTTCCCGAAAAAAACCTGTTCTCAGGGTCAGCTCATAAGGGCACCTTTTGAGACAGTTCTATGTTAGGTTAGTCAGCTCTTGGAGCACTTTCCTAAAAATCGATCCAAGGTTTAGTCAGCCCAAGATGGGCACTTTCCTGAAAAAAGCCTGTTCTCAGGGTCAGCTCATAAGGGCACCTTTTGAGACAGTTCTAGTTTAGGTTAGTCAGCTCTTGGGGCACTGTCCTAAAAATTAATCCAAGGGTTAGTCAGCCCAATATGGGCACTTTCCCGAAAAAGCCTATTCTCAGGGTCAGCTCATAAGGGCACCTTTTGAGACAGTTCTAGTTTAGGTTAGTCAGCTCTTGGGGCACTTTCCTAAAAATCAATCCAAGGGTTAGTCAGCCTAATATGGGCACTTTCCCGAAAAAGCCTGCTCTCAAGGTCAGCTCATAAGGGCACCTTTTGAGACAGTTCTAGTTTAGGTTAGTGAGCTCTTGGGGCACTTTCCTAAAAATCAATCCAAGGGTTAGTCAGCCCAATATGGGCACTTTCCCGAAAAAACCTGTTCTCAGGATCAGCTCATAAGGGCACCTTTTGAGACAGTTCTATGTTAGGTTAGTCAGCTCTTGGAGCACTTTCCTAAAAATCAATCCAAGGGTTAGTCAGCCCAATATGGGCACTTTCCCGAAAAAGCCTGTTCTCAGGGTCAGCTCATAAGGGCACCTTTTGAGACAGTTCTATTTTAGGTTAGTCAGCTCTTGGGGCACTTTCCTAAAAATCAATCCAAGGGTTAGTCAGCCCAATATGGGCACTTTCCCAAAAAAACCTGTTCTCAGGGTCAGCTCATAAGGGCACCTTTTGAGACAGTTCTATGTTAAGTTAGTCAGCTCTTGGAGCACTTTCCTAAAAATCAATCCAAGGGTTAGTCAGCCCAATATGGGCACTTTCCCGAAAAAGCCTGTTCTCAGGGTCAGCTCATAAGGGCACCTTTTGAGACAGTTCTAGTTTAGGTTAGTCAGCTCTTGGGGCACTTTCCTAAAAATCAATCCAAGGGTTAGTCAGCCCAATATGGGCACTTTCCCGAAAAAGCCTGTTCTCAAGGGTCAGCTCATAAGGGCACCTTTTGAGACAGTTCTAGTTTAGGTTAGTCAGCTCTTGGAGCACTTTCCTAAAAATCAATCCAAGGGTTAGTCAGCCCAATATGGGCACTTTCCCGAAAAAGACTGTTCTCAAGGGTCAGCTCATAAGGGCACCTTTTGAGACAGTTCTAGTTTAGGTTAGTCAGCTCTTGGGGCACTTTCCTAAAAATTAATCTAAGGGTTAGTCAGCCCAATATGGGCACTTCCCCGAAAAAAGCCTGTTCTCAAGGGTCAGCTCATAAGGGCACCTTTTGAGACAGTTCTAGTTTAAGTTAGTCAGTTCTTGGGGCACTTTCCTAAAAATCAATCCAAGGGTTAGTCAGCCCAATATGGGCACTTTCCCAAAAAAAACCTGTTCTCAGGGTCAGCTCATAAGGGCACCTTTTGAGACAGTTCTATGTTAAGTTAGTCAGCTCTTGGAGCACTTTCCTAAAAATCAATCCAAGGGTTAGTCAGCCCAATATGGGCACTTTCCCGAAAAAGCCTGTTCTCAGGGTCAGCTCATAAGGGCACCTTTTGAGACAGTTCTAGTTTAGGTTAGTCAGCTCTTGGGGCACTTTCCTAAAAATCAATCCAAGGGTTAGTCAGCCCAATATGGGCACTTTCCCGAAAAAGCCTGTTCTCAAGGGTCAGCTCATAAGGGCACCTTTTGAGACAGTTCTAGTTTAGGTTAGTCAGCTCTTGGAGCACTTTCCTAAAAATCAATCCAAGGGTTAGTCAGCCCAATATGGGCACTTTCCCGAAAAAGCCTGTTCTCAAGGGTCAGCTCATAAGGGCACCTTTTGAGACAGTTCTAGTTTAGGTTAGTCAGCTCTTGGAGCACTTTCCTAAAAATCAATCCAAGGGTTAGTCAGCCCAATATGGGCACTTTCCCGAAAAAGCCTGTTCTCAAGGGTCAGCTCATAAGGGCACCCTTTGAGATAGTTCTAGTTTAGGTTAGTCAGCTCTTGGGTCACTTTCCTAAAAATCAATCCAAGGGTTAGTCAGCCCAATATGGGCACTTTCCCGAAAAAGCCTGTTCTCAAGGGTCAGCTCATAAGGGCACCTTTTGAGACAGTTCTAGTTTAGGTTAGTCAGCTCTTGGAGCACTTTCCTAAAAATCAATCCAAGGGTTAGTCAGCCCAATATGGGCACTTTCCCGAAAAAGCCTGTTCTCAAGGGTCAGCTCATAAGGGCACCTTTTGAGACAGTTCTAGTTTAGGTTAGTCAGCTCTTGGGGCACTTTCCTAAAAATTAATCCAAGGGTTAGTCAGCCCAATATGGGCACTTTCCCGAAAAAGCCTATTCTCAGGGTCAGCTCATAAGGGCACCTTTTGAGATGGTTCTAGTTTAGGTTAGTCAGCTCTTGGGGCACTTTCCTAAAAATTAATCTAAGGGTTAGTCAGCCCAATATGGGCACTTTCCCGAAAAAGCCTGTTCTCAGGGTCAGCTCATAAGGGCACATTTTGAGACAGTTCTAGTTTAGGTTAGTCAGCTCTTGGGGCACTTTCCTAAAAATCAATCCAAGGGTTAGTCAGCCCAATATGGGCACTTTCCCGAAAAAGCCTGTTCTCAGGGTCAGCTCATAAGGGCACCTTTTGAGACAGTTCTAGTTTAGGTTAGTCAGCTCTTGGGGCACTTTCCTAAAAATTAATCCAAGGGTTAGTCAGCCCAATATGGGCACTTTCCCGAAAAAGCCTGTTCCTAGGGTCAGCTCATAAGGGCACCTTTTGAGACAATTTTATCTAAGGTTAGTCAGCCTAAGATGGGCACTTTCCTAAAATCTATTTTAAGGTTAGTTAGCCCAATAGGGGCACTTTCCTAGATTCTCCCGATTAGTCAGCTCTTGGGGCACTTTTCGGAAACATCCTTCCCAAACAGTTGCTAGTCTAACAAGACGCTTCTGTCGACAAGTAGCCAGCTCATAAGGGCGCTTCCTAAATAAATTTTCTTTCCAAGGTTGCAAGTCTGATAAGACGCTTCCTATCATCATTTCTCATACATTCCTACTCGATGCTTGAGATGTATCCTGTCACCAATTAGTTAGCCCATAAAGCACTTTTTGGAGAGGGAACATTACCTTGAATTGTTAGGAACATCTTCAACCGTAGGATTATCAGCTCTTGGGGCATTTTCCTACTAAAACCTAATTCAAGAGGTCAAAAATGGTGTCTTTTGTTTGTCTTTGTAGTTAAGTTTTTCAAACTTTATCACAAAGAGGGGCAGCTGTAAACACCCCATTTTTGCCCTAGGAGTCAATAATTTTCAGTAATAATCAATTTTTCAATTTTCCCCAATTTTTCCTAATTTAGCATAAAATAATAAAAATGTTCAAAAATAAAAATAAATAGGAAAACACTTCAATTTTGAAAAATGATTTCAGAAATAGCAATAATGAATAATAAACAATTTTTACAAATTTTTGAAATTTCAAAAAAATACAAAAAAATAAAAAAATTGCATCGCATATGTACAATTTGCGATGTAAATAAAATCGGGAAATTGGGCCAGCTCAGCTGGTTCGTGCGTGCGCTGGGAACGTGCGGGAGACTTGGAGGTCGCGAGTTCGAATCTTCCCCCGAGCACTCGATGCAATTTTTTCTTTCTTTTCTCTGGAGCTGCCACGTGGCAGCATGTGATTGGCCAAGAGGAAACGCGTGCATGGCGCGTGATTGTCTTCTTCGCCCAGGAAAATCGGAGGAGGAGCCGGAGCCGGTCCGACGAAGACGAAATCGGCCGTTTTCTTTTTAATCTTCTAGATTAAAGTCAAGATAAAGCCAAATCCATAAAAAAAATCAAAGAAAAACAAGAGATTTACATCAAATCGCCGGGATAAAACCGAATCCAAAAACGGAAAAATATGGGTTTATCTAAATCGGCCAATTCGAGCTTATCCAAGAGGAGTTCGAGGTTCCTATAAATAGAGGAGAACAGGAGGAAGCTGAAACACGAAGAAAAAGTGAGAGAAAAAGAGAGAAAGGAGCGAATCGGAGTATGCCGGAGGAACTTGAAGCCGAGACCGCCGACCGGAGTTCAAACCACCGCAAGGAGACGTTCTGGGAGTAAACCGCCCCCACCATCGGATTCAGCACCCCCAAAAAGCTAGGATTCGACACTTCATCCGCCGCAAACGACCGCCGGAACGCCGTGAACGAGCCAATACCGCCGCCGTGTCCAACCGATTCGACTCGACCCGATTCGGCATGATCCGACCCGATCCGATTCGACCCGCGCACCGATCCGGATCCAGGTAAGTCAGATTTTCCATATTTTTTATTATTATTTATTTTATTTATTTTGTTTATTTGTTTATGTTGAATTTATTTATTATTATTTATTATATTGTTAGCCATTTATTCATTTATATTGTCGATAAGTAGGAAAATGTAGGAATTGTATTTTTCTACGATTTAATAATGTAGAAAATAGAAAATAGGAAATAAGAAAAAATAAAATAAAAATAATAAAAATGAAGGAAAATAATAGAAATATTAGAAAAAAAAATAATAATAAAATTTTAAATTTCAAAATAGGATAGAAAATAAACTTAAGATGAAATTTTCAACAAAAAATATATAAATTATAAAAATCATAAAAAACTTACAAAACTTATAAAAATCACAAAAATCATGAAAAACTTATAAAACTTATAAAAATCACAAAAATCACAAAAATCATAAAAAATTCAAAAGAATTATAAAAGAATCATAAAAATAAGTTTTAACACTTAGAAAATCATTTTCTTCGAATAAACTCAAAATTGATGTTTTCCCTCAAAATCATTTTCAAAAATCAAATTCAAAGTTTAGGCTTAGAAATTTTTAGAAAAATCCCAAAGATGTTAAGAACGTAAATCAAAAGAGTTTTCAAAAATTAAAATTCACCAATGCACTAAAGATTTTCAGTAAAGCGAACTACGGCTTGTTTGATCCTGAGTAGCAGGTACGTAGGCACCCATTCGGGTCAACCCCTAAAATGAACGAAAAATCCTTTTTTTCTTGAAATAAATCAAAAAACATAATAAAAGTAACAAAAACACAATGAAACACATTTCTAGAGATGAACAATTTTGAGAGATTAGGTGGTAACCGTAAAGGTTTTAATAGGTTAGCCTCCGGACTTAGAAACTCTGGTTTTCTCTTTTTCTCTTCTCACAAAAACGAGAAGAGGAAATAACGACGACTAGTAGTCCAAATTAAGACTAATCCGCTCCTTTAGTCTTAATTCACTTTTCCCAACAACAGTTGGGTGGCGACTCCAAAAATCAAACGAAATTCCTAATCCAAGTCGAGGATCTAGATTAGATGAGCATAGGGTTTAGTTTAGATCGGATTAGGAACGGAAATTCAAAAATTAGACTCGACAGGAAGCATATTCACAAGAAGAGAACTCGGGTCGAGTTCTTTGCAGGTAGGAGAGAATGATGCGGACATCGTAGGCCAGAAACATACACGGCCAGAAGGCAAGGTCGTGTGATATACCAGGATAATTCCAGAAACGTACACGACCTCATACACGGCCAGGAGGCACGACCGTGTGTTCTGTCAGGATCTTTTCCAGAAACATGCACGGTCTCCATACATGGCCAAGGGACACAACCATGTATTATGTCAGAAATATTCCCAGAAGCTTACACGGCCTGAATGCACGGCCGTGTACATACTAGATGACGGACGTGTATACTTATATTTATTTCCACGTGTACATATTTATTTCCTTTTTTACGTGTTTTCCTGAGGAGTATAAATAGTTATTAGGTCATTTTAGGGTTAACAATTATTCAATATTCAATACACACTTTTTGGAGAAGAGTTTCTCTATGTTTTTTATTGTGCGCAATTGAAATTTATCGAAGAATAAACTCAGATTTCTCTTTGTTTATTCTAGAGTTCCAATTCTAGAATTGGTCTCGGGTTTACGCTTTCCTCGCTGCGTCATGGAATTTATTACATTCCTTACTTGTGTGACTTCATTTCCTTAACATAAACAATGGTATCCGCTATATGGGATATATTCATTCTAAAAGAAATGCATTTATTCATTTGATCAAGTTTTCATATTCTAACTTTTCATTTGTTATTTCTCTTATATTGATTGAGTTAATTAATGTAATTTCTTTTTTCGATTGAATAAAATTCAACTTTATGGAGGATTGAAATCAAAATCTCTTATCCAAAACTATAAGAGACACACACACATAGAAATAAACTAAATTAATATTGTTTACGAATATGGTAATCTCTAACCTAAAATTGACGAAATTCCATAATTCTTACGTGCTATTGTCTAGTTGATAATATAAATTGGCATATAACAGAATAACATAATGAAGTAACTAATGTTGATATCATCTATTCATTTTTCATATATAATTAATATTATCTATGGGAAATAAGATCTAAAAATGATTTACCAAGATGAGGTGTGATCCCTTACTGTAAAGGGTTTTAATTTTAATTTAGCATATGGGTGATTAGATCAACCAACGATAAAATATTATCACATATCAAATTGTGAAACCTAGCACCATTGATGACTCTTAATATTTCAATGAGTCGATAATCATATTAACATCTCTCTCTATTCGAGTGGCATGCCCAAGCCCATGCTACTCGAGATCTTGCTCTAGATGCAAAGGTTTTAGATCATATCCTAATTGTTTTTATTAAGTTTTTTATTATTGGTTTTGATGATAATAAAATAATTAAATATTTTACTAATTTAATTATAAAGTGTATAGATTAAATAAAAGTAGAATATCTTAGAGACTATATCATAAACTATTATGAACTTCAAAGGCAAAAATATTTAAAGAATAACTCAAAGAATATGTGAAAATGAGATTTGTGTAGATTGGTTGATTCGAGCTTAAGTTGGATTATAACATAATTAGATTGAAGGTTTAACTCCACTTGTTGGATGTATTTGGGAAATATGTCTAATTCCATTCCAATTAAGTTGGTCCATGTATCTGTAGGGATTAATTTTAAGAAAGTTGAAATGATTATTTGTATCTATTTATTTAAGATTTACAACGCACATGGGCATGGATACTTATAGAGAAACATAAATAGACGTTGCACATCTTTAAACTCAAGAAGATTCAATCAAGTTTATGGATTAGGATGGAAATTAGAAACATATCCAAGTGATCACGTTTAAAATATCTGATTGAATTTCAAATTGAAAGATCTAAGTTTATTCACATGTAACAAGGAAGTCATCAACCTAACAATTGGATCTTATCTAACAAATTGCATGCCCAATAGATCAACAATTCAAGTTGTAGTAAGCAATGTTCAAATTTTAAAAATAAAATATCAAGTTCAAGAATCGCGGAGATCAATATTAACAAATAATTAAAGATAGACTTTAAGAAGATTCATTGATTGTTCAAAAGCTGAGAATCAAAATTAATATATATTTAGATGGTTTAAAAAATTAAAAGAAAAAAAAAATACTTAAGAATTACACTCTATTGAAACCTCAGAGACTACTCCACACTACTTTAGAATCAATTTTAATATTTTATTTTTGAGTGCTAAAACTATTGAGGATCTTTATTGTTATTTTCCTTAAGATTTTTTATTTCTTGAAAGGTTGATAGCTATAGTTGGGAGAAGTTATAGTGGTTCTCTTTAGTTCTGTAGATTAGTTAAGTTGTGGGCTAGAGAGGCAGAGCAGAGATTGTAAAATCTCAAGTATTTGGCAAATTGATAGTAACTTCTCATATTTTATTTATTGGATTAGTAGAATGGTATCGATGTGGACAATTAGGTTCCCAACAGTGGAAATAGAAGAGAAGACTGACACATAAGACGAAACCTCTATAAAGTCCTATACCTAATCTTCTATCTCTATCTTTTATTTTTGTAATTTTTTTATTTAATTGCTGCATTGTAATTTTGAACATTAATCATATGCTATAAGCTATTAAGAATATCTTGAGGAGTTTAATTTTTGTTTAAAATATTTTTGAGAAAGGTTAAATTTTTAATAGATATTAATTCACCCTCCTCTTGATATCTAAATTGGGATTTACAATTGGTATTAGATCTATGCTCTAATATCATTTAGAGTCAAGCTCAAATGGTTGAAAGTAGTCATCCCAATGTTCAACCGAGAAAAGCTCCATTTTTTATGGTACTGATTATTCCTATTGGAAATACAAGATGAAGACGTACATGTAAGCGTTTGACTAGAGATCTTAAAGTTCTAGATCTAGTCATGCATTCAGAAGATATTGAAAAAGCTGGCCATAAGTCAAGGGTTAAGAATTTATTTTTATCTACAATTGCACAATCTAAGTTTTATCTAATCTCTTCTTGTAAAACAGTTAACGAAATCCAAGATTCGCTGAAAAAAAATGTACGAAAGGAAACGGGGATTAATTCGTTAATGTAGCAATATGAAACTTTCAGAGTGTTACCGGACAAGGAAATTAAAGATTCATTTAGTAGATTTATTGCAATTACTAATGAGCTCCCCTCTCTTACTAAAATATTGATGATGCAGAGTTAGTTTGTAAGATGCTAAGAGTTTTTTCTAAAGCGTGGAATGCAAAGAAAACTATAATAGAGGAAGCATATGACATGAAGAAGTTGACTTTAAGTCAATTGTGCAGCAAATTAATGGCATATAAAGGAGAAAAAAGGAACTGGTGTGCTATGAGTGCAAAAAACCTAGGCACATCAAATATGAATGTCTAGTCCTCATTAAGAAATTAGAGAAGTACAAAAAAAGAAGCAAGTCCTTACTTGTAACGTGGAGTGATATGCTTGAGTCAGAACCTACTAATGATGAAATTGAAGAAGCAATGGTGCTATTAGAGGTAAGTTTAGAACCCAAAACTGAATGTGAATTTGAGGAAGAACTACTTGATAATATTTGTGAAAGCTAAGTAAACTATTTAAAGCTCTTTCTAAGGCTAATAAAAAGATTTCACAAGTAGATGCATAAGATAAAGCCTTAAGAGAAGAAAAAGAGGCTTTTGACAAACTAATAAACTTCTAGTAGATGAGAATGATATTCTCAAGAATGATAATAAAGACTTATTTGTGGTTAGGGAAGCGTTAGTAAATGAAAGCTAGGTTCTAAAGGAAGAAATAAAAGGGTTGACAATATGAGTAAATAAGTTATTAAAATCAATTAAGAATACATTTCAAAAGTTTAGTGAGAGTGATAAAAAACTCCAAATGTTGATTTCTTCACAACAAGTGGATCAATCTAAAACTAGATTGGGTTATGACAAAGCAGAATCGTCCAATACAAATAAAGAAATTTTTGTCAAACCCAAAATAGAATTGATCAAAGATAATGTTAACAATGATAAAAACATAAAAGGAAAAGGAAAAGTTGTAAAAACTTTGATATTAATGAAGAAAAGAAGATTCCTAAGGAGGATGATTCAAAAGGTATTCCAAGTAAACCACCTGAAGAATCTTCAAGATCGAACCTTCATGCTGACCTTATTGATCTAATGGAGAAGAGATTCGATGAAATGAAGAAGGATCTTCAAAAGTCAGTACTATATGCAATGTAAGGTTTTGCAAAACCAAATTCAAAACATCTTGAGACTTATCCTTCGTCTGTTAGATCATCCCTTGAACTAGCTAAATCATCACCTCCTAAACAGAGTCCTGTTACTCTATAAACTAATGTAGAATAGGAACACCACTCTACACCAACTTCTCTTACTACTTGGAATGATAAACCTTCACCATCCAAAGCTCAAACCTTCTCTTAAGAAAATCTAGATGCATCAGCACAAAATCTGCAGATTGTTCTCTATCAACCCCTGGACTTCAAGAAATTTCAGACTAAATAACCTAAAGATGCTTCTACTTCAAGAAAAACTGGAAGATTTAAAAGAAATGCTAGAAAGTCTGTTAAAAAAACTAAGAAAAATTAGTTAATATGTATACTTTTTAGACTATCTTGTTATATGTTTATTTGTTCCATTTGTCTTCATGAACAATTTGCTTTATATTTTGTTAATATTCTCATTTGTTATCTATATTTTTTATTTTCTCTTTTTCCTGATAACAAAAAGGGGGAGAAATATGTGACAAAATAGTATATGTATGTGTTAAAAAAAAATCTAAAATCATGATATCTATGAAAACAAATATGAAAACATAATATGTGTAGAAAAAAAATGTGTGGAAAAGGAATTTGAAAAGTGAAATATTTTCTTATAATGGGTTTTGTTATCATCAAAAAGGGAGAGAATGTTAAGTTCTCTTAATAATAATTTTGATGATAACAAAAAGCTAAAAGTTTACTAATTATGTTATTAAGTGTGCAAATGAAAAATACATATATAATTCAATTTAATCATTCTCAAGCTTTTAGTTAAAAGGTAACTTAGAAAGTAATTCAGAGAATAGACTTGAGGTAACTCAGAGAGTAACTTAGAGACAGACTTAGAAAGTAGACTTGCTATATGATTCTCAAGCTTTTAAGTAGAAAGTAACATAGAGAGTAACACAAAAAGTGACTCAAAGAGTAGACCTATTGCATCAAGAAACGAACATCATATTACAAGATATGTTTGCATTTGAAGTTTTAATCAACTTGAAAGCCCAATCTAAAGTGAATGTATTTGGGTAATACATTCAAAATGTTCCATAAAGTTGGTTAACATATATCGGGGATTTATAATTATAATAATTTTAAAGATTAAGATTACAGTCGGTCTTGATCAGATGGAGCAAAGTATGTGTATCAAGAATTTATATTTTTCAAATTTTAAATCTATGCTTAAGGGGCAGAAACTATTAAAAAAGGATAACAATCAAAATCCATTTTTATTTTCTAGGGATATGAACTATTGAAACTATCCAGATTCTTTGGTAACAACATATAACCGGTTTTTGAATTTGAAGATGAGTTATGATCTTTAGTAGGATATCCAAAACAAATTCAACATCCAGTGTATCCTTTATAGTCGTTATGTGAATAAGAAATTTAAAATATATCTTGAGCATCCAAAATACAATAGAAAAGAATAGAATTGAACATAACATAAGAGAATTCAAAAATCATTAACTCAAAATTTTATTTTTGTACCGAACTTAACAAGGATTCTATTTTTCTTTGTTCTTCATCATTTTGATAATTTTTGTGAGAACTAAATTACAAATAGGCTTTGGGTTTAGAGATAACCAAGAGAAAGCTAGAAGTCTAACAGACTGAATTGTGCTCACTATTTATAAATCTTATTTTGTGATTAGATATAGTGGAATATACCGATATGGAATACCGGGACCCCGGCTTCTAGCTAGAAGAGAGGACATAAGCTTAAGGCAGAACTTCTATAAATCATTGCATAAACTATTCTTACTCTATCCTTTTATTTTCATGCATTTAAATATCTATTATGATTGCAAAATCATACTTCACAAGTAACTAATTGGGAACGTGATTTAGATTTTTAGCATAAGAATTTGTGTTAAGGTTTCAAGATTTGAATGGGAATACTCAGGTTTTGGTTCATGATTTAATTTCATAATCAACATATAAGATCTTTAGGGTCTAATGACTTCTATTAGATTTAGAATTGAAAAGTATGAAGTTTTAGAATGGACTTAGTTAGTGTAACCTTGGAATGCTCCACACTCCTAGTAGAGTAAAATGGTCTTTGCTGGAGTCAATTGTGAGAGAGACTTTAAAGTTATATTTAAGTGTTTCCCCATCTTATTACAAGTTTAACAATTATTATGTCTTTTTATTAATGGTTTCATTTAAGGGTCATAATTAAGTTCTAACTTAATATTTGAAGTTGTCTAAATTGTTTCTCTGTTTTTTTATTTGGAAGTTGTCATTATATTTATTTAAGGTTCTAAGCTTATATTATATGGGTACAAAATAAATTTGAGTATACATACATACATACATACATATATTGTTTATTACAATGAAAAGTTTTGGGTATTTCAAGGCACCTACAATTTTCAATGCCATATTAATGTTTATTTGTGATCTTTTCTTTAACAATCTTATAACATATTCTACATCATCGAATTATGCAGCTTAAAATGATTTGGCTTGGAAAGTCCATTAGGCTAATTTGTCTATTCTTGGCCTTTATCAATTGTCTTGTATGCAAAATAAACCTTTTAATTGGCCTTTTATCCTAATAAACCTTTATAGGCTTAATTGCAAAGCTTTGGACATAGTTAGGCCCATTCATAATGAAAGCCCTGTGAGGAGTTATAAAAGTAAATATGGTGGCTTCATTTCTTCCATTTGATCATCAAAAGTGATCTGATGGATATCATAAGCAACTCATCTTATTTGTCTATCTCTAGAACTATCTAACGATTGAGATCGAGCGCTAAAACCTGCCAATAAAGCTTCCTCCCTCTCATTTGAAAGATTTAGAGCATTGCCAAGCTTTTGAGATACATTAACATTTTGCCGGAACCACCTTAGAACCTTTTTTTTTTTTTTTTTAATTTTTCTATTTGTATTTTTTTCATTTTTTTATTTTATTAAACTATATATATACACCCAAAATAATAACTTATATAAATAAACATATATTTCTTTTTTTTTTCTCTTTTTTATTTTTTAAACATTTTTCTTATTTTTTCTAATTTTTAATTACTATCTATATGTATATATTAATCCAAAATAATTTATTATATATATAAATATTTATTTATATATATATACACACATATTTTTTAAATATTTTTTTCTTTTTTTTAAAATTATTTTTCTGTATTTTCCTCATATTTTTATTAATTTATCTATTTTTTAAAAATTTTCTTATTCTATTTATTTAATAAAATTGCATAGACAAATTAAAAATTGACACATGTCCATATTAACAAAAATATTAATGATTTTGTAACAAAGGACTCTTTTGAACATTTTTGCAAATGATAAGGACTCAAATAGAAAAAAAAAATAAAGATTTAAAACTCAAATAGAAAATGTGTCAAATGTTGAGAATTAAATTTGTAATTTTTCTTTTAAAAATTAGATAAATTGCACACTTAGCTTTATTTTTTTTTTTTAAATTTATCCCACTCCTAAATCTTTGAAAAATGTGTTTTTAAACCTATTTTACTATTGTACCCCTATATATTGTAATAAAAAATAATAACATTTAAATTAAATATGTATGGAATTAATGGTAAAATAATCATATGAGAGTCTAGCAATACTTTTTTTTTTTTCAAGATTTAGGGTTCAAATATTTAATTTTAAAGATAAATGATTAAGTACACATAAAACCATAATTATCAAAATCAGGATTTTGCCTAAAATCGCCAAGGAGGCCGTGGAATTAGAACATAAAATTGTAAGATTCTATAATTTATATAAATTGGCTTTTAGAAACCATAAATATACTTATTATAGTAAATAATAACTTACAATATATGATATAATAATAAAATTCATTATAAATTCTAATCATAATATAAGTTTAATACAAATAGTTAAGTATAAATCATTATCTAAATACATGAAACTAAAACATAACTTTCGATACAAGTTATTGCAATATAAATTATTACAATAAAAATATATAATTAAAACAAATCAATAGCCATCTTGTAATTACCAAAACTATCACCATCTCTCCCATCACCATAATAAAAAAATTCTCATATGTGAAGTCACAGTCAAAATAGAAGTGAAAAAAAAAATATTAAGATTATGGTATTTGGATGGGAGGAAAGAAGATAGAAATCTATATGTGTATATATTTTTCTATGGTGAATCGTGACTAGACATTAAGGGAAAGTAATAGAAATATATAATGAATTAGTATAAAAACTTATTAAGTAAGCGTATTAGTCTACTAAGAGAAAAATTTTAAAACACATAAAATCATAAAATTGAAATTTTATTGATTCTAGAGATTTAAATCAAGATTTTACTTTAAAAAATTACATAAGATTTAATTGTAAAAAAAACCTTATAAAATAGTAAAATCTCATAGAAATTAAATGGAGATTTTAATAACCATACCTAAAACAAATAAGTATTGATTTACAATTTACCCTACAAATTGTCCGATTTCGTAATCATGTCACGTCACCCGGCATTTGTGCTTTGCTTAGGTTAATGGAGAGAGTTGGATTCGATATCCTAGGTTCCAATTCATCGTATGGGATGAGGATGGGCTCGTTGATGTGAAGGTTTGGTTCTTTCTATATTACCGTGGCCCAGGATATAACATTTCGATAATGCCAAGGGCGACACGTTTCACTTCCAAGTTTTACCACCCCCACCACCACCATCCATCCGTTCTCGCTTTATCTTTACGTTCAAAAGCATCGATCATCATGTAAAGGACCAGTGATTTCTGCCACCAATTAAGCCTCGTCGTTGAGTACGATTCCTAAAAGCATAAAATATAAGTCAATCAATAGACTAGATACGTGTCGACTCCTCCTCGCAGATTAGGGAATCTCCCTATCTTATCGAAGTCCTACGTGTCGATCTTTCACTAGTTAGTACCCAACGGTTGGAAAGATAATTTGAAGATGATTTTTGGGATGATGTTAAAAGGAGTAACTATTCCAGATTTAAAAAAAAAAAAAGAAAGTACGATTGCAAACCGTTTTTATCAACATTTTTCAGTTTTGGACATTTTAAAATTAAAGGTTTAAAAAAAGAATATATATATATATACGTTTTATTTGATATTTAAACAACTATTCGTAATAACTAAATAATCCCTGGACATTTTCCTTTCTATTATATTTTTTTCCCACCTGTTTGGCTGCTTTCAGAAGGAAAAAGAAAGAAAGAAAGAAAGAAAAATAAAAGTTACGGTTACCATTCCTGCTTCCGTCCAAATTGCCTACGAGAGTGGAGACAAGGCGCAAGGTTCGAAGTTTAAAGGGGGAGAGTCCAGTCCATCTCGTTTGTATTGATTTGGATTACAAAATGGGATGATGCAAGAACTTGAAACTTCAGAGAGATTTAATGTTCCACGCAGTTAATAGCATTTCGCGCAATAATTGGACTCGGAACTTGGATCACGGTTTAATTCGGGAAATAGTAATGTCAAAGGTTATCCATTCTAGCTCCTAACCGGAAAGCCATGCGACCAAACCTTGCGATTTGACTGAGTTGCATATTTTAGTAATGCCACCTTTTTGGGTTTTTTGAGTTGCCCAACAAGAGAGGGCTATGTTTGTTATTAGGTTATATTTTGGATTTTTTGAGCTGCTCAATAATTTGTAGAGGGCTGTGTTTGTTATTTAGTCAAGCCTTTATTGGATTAGATGATAGGATTTAGGGAGTTAAATCTATACTTCAAATAATTCAAAAAGATTTAGCTAGACAAGCTGAAAAGATGAGTTGTACATTGAATGTAAGTGATAATACACTCTATAATAAAGACAAGTGGTGATGCTGATTATTTTCAATACAGTGAACTAATTAATGAGTTGAAATTTATCATCATATATACAACCCAATTTTTATAAAAAAATTAGATTTTAAAGTAACATTTATCCCCATATGAAGTATATATTATACATAAAGTTATCCTAGATATTCTAAATTACATGGCTAATAATAGTCCTTCCATTAAGTATTTAGATTATAAAGTTTAATTAACAACCAAGCAAGTTGAGTCTTTGTTATATGCTTGTCTAGAATTTGATATGGGTCGATTCCTAACTTGGAATTGGCTTGTTAGGTTTGGAACCAAAATCAACCATAGGTTGATTCTATTGACAATTTTCTTTTCTTAAAGACAACAAAAATCTCACAAACCGACAACATGCTCCACACATCCATTACTTCCTCTTGCACACAACAATCACTTTTACCTTCAGATGCTAAAAAAACAAAGCACATACAAACACTTCATACACAAACAAACACATGTACACACTCAGACACAACATAAAAAAGGTCAATAATTGAAAAGATATGAAGAAGGCAACTATTATGATGTAACATTTATTTCACTTCCAATGCTTTATAGTACATGTAAGCTATGGTTTAATGTATCAAAAATATTTATAGTTAAATATGCAATGCAAATAGTATTTCCATATCTTTTTTTGACACTCCACTTTATCATTCACATGCAAATGGCAACCAACCCTATTTTTCATATATTTTAATTTGCTCCCTAATTTGCTATATGCTTGATACTTTTTTAAACGTCAATATCAATCCAAAAGGACTAATGTCAAAATTCAAGAAGGTGGTAGGCATAAAATGTATTAGGGGGTAAATTTAAATATATATGGAAGATGGAGATAATAAATGCTTGCATGTAATTGGCAAGTAGCTCCACAAATAAAGATGGCAACATAGTTTGTAGTACTTATTGAACTTTAAATATTTTCCATATATTAGATCGTACTTTCATGTGCTTTATTCTAAGACATTAGTCTTGAAATCAATGTACCATCATAGTAATGGTTCTTCTTGATCTCTATTTAATTCTTGATTTTTTTTTATTGACTCCAATTACCTATTGAATATCTTGTGATTTTCTAGGATAATGACACAATAATAATAATTGTAATATCAGTTATGCACTACCAATAACTCTTTATAGTATGTGGAAAATATTGATTGTAATAAACATATGTAACAACTTTTACATTTCAGTTATTTTATTTTATTACTATGTAATCATTTCATGTATAGATAGTAGTATGACCTAACTTACTTCCCACATTGTAATGTCTTATAACAATGTTCCTGTATATGTTACGAAATAAATAAATAAATTTTGTATCTTTTCACATTAATGAGTTAATATAAGCTCGGAGTATGTGTAATTGTAATTCATATATATAACGATTCAAAAGCAAAATTACTATACATTGGTATAATTAAAGCTGAATGGTCAAAGGAGAAAACAATAAAAAAAAAAAAAAATGTGTGAGTTAGTTCACATATCACCAGTTCCTAGGACCCAGCACTGAATCAGAAGGGTTCAGACTAATCCGGTTCTCCATTTCCAGAAATCCAAAGTCACCGATTCCAACAGATTCGGGTTGAACCAGGGCCTTGTGCCCCAGTCTATGCTTGTCGGTTTAAATCCATGATATACATGTCAACAAACAAGAAAAAAATAATTACCAGAAAAAGAAGAAAATATCAAAAAGAAGTAAGAAGTAGTGACGATAGATTATCTCTTATATCATGTGTTTTATCAAATATAACTCACAATAGACACGTAATCCTACAAATAAGACACACAAAATATAACGATTAATGAAGGAGAGCTAACTTTTATAAACGGGGTCCTGGCCAAAACAATTTCTTAATGTACTTTCTTTTCTTTTTTTCCTGTACTTTGGTATCTATTATAGGCTTGTAGTCTAATATTACTATATTGACCAAAAAAAAGCTCAACCAGTGGGTTTTTAGGTCATATATGGTGGTAAAGATAATAATAAAGAAAGTGATTGAATAAATGAGGAAAATGGCTTTTTTTAATGGATTTAATATATATATATATATATATTAGTTAATCAACACCAATGATCGTAGATTACAGACATTAACCCTCATCCTTTAAAGCGCTGGTTATTAATATTAGCCATAGAACCATATTGTTTGATTAAGGCAAAAAATCGTTGACATTTGTTAAAATTTAATATTTACACTTTGTTAAATATTTTCATAATAATCCGATAAGATTGTGATAACTATTGCTTTTCAAATCAAGGGGTAGTGGGAAACAGGCATATCAGGAGCAACTTGCGACAAGTGATGTGTCGAAAAATGATTTTTAATTTTAAAAGTGATAGTATGGCTCTTTTGTTGGAATCTTTCAACTCGGAATAGATTATCACTATTGTTGTATTAACCATAACTTCGCACTATAAACCATTAAAATTGAAAAACTGTTTTTGTAAATATTGATTACTATTGTAATACAAGGAATAAAAGATTTAGGTAATTTAATAACTGCCTACCTTTTACTCCAATATATAAGCTAGCTAGTCAATTCAATAAATGTTCCAAGGGTACTTTATAAGAATTGTATAAGATATAAGAGTTCTCTCTCTTTCTTTTTCCTTTTTTTTTTTTGTTTTTTGTTTTTTGTTTTCTTCTGAGCAGAGTTACAATTTTTGTATAAAGATTAATATAATATCTAGTGCTTTTAACTTACCTTATTATCAAAACCCTTTTTTCTTTTTCTTTTTTTAAAAAAAGAAGAACATTTTTCTAGATTTAAGATAGTACATATTTCGTCTTAGTTCATCTTTAATTGAGGTTTCTCTAGATAAGCATCTAAACTGATAACCTCCTCGTAAAGGCCTTAGTGGACCGGAATCCTAAAAGAAGTATTAGTCCCTAGGTAACAAGGATCATGCTTAATTTGACATTTATTATACCGTTTAGTACCCTATAATGGTCCACTAATAACTGATGCTTTTTCTTTAGTACTTAATAAATGATTTTTTTAGTACTTTTCTCCTATTAGAATACTATTTAACAAAAAAAATTTTAATAGTATTAATATTTTTCACGAAACGATTAGTGATAGATAAATATAATAAAATTTTAATACATAAAAAATAATAAATAATGATATTTGATAAAAATAGTTGTTATCACTACTTATTACTATTTTAAACATGTAACAACTTGTTGGTAGTAATGAATCCTTTTCTTTATTTTGTTTTTCCCTGTTTAATTTACCTTATCTTGTTTAACCACTCGCATGTCGGCATATGATCGATATAATAACAAACGGAATTCGGCTTTTGGACCTTCCACCCGTGGACTAAAAACTGGATTCATCTGGAGGGGAAAGTGGTGTACTACCGGTGGTGGCGTCGTGTCATTTTCATTCTGTGCGACAGTCTACATTAGTGTGTAGTGTGTGTACACGGTAAACCTCATCTCTTTTAACTGAGTACTCCTAGATTATATATATATCAAATTGATTCAGCAGATACAGTAGGCTATTTCAGTGAAATAGATCAAATAAGAAAGGAGAGAGATGGGACGAGGGAAGGTAGTTCTGAAGAGAATAGAGAACCCATCAAACAGGCAGGTTACTTTTTCCAAGAGAAGAAATGGACTTCTTAAGAAGGCTTTTGAGCTCTCCATTCTCTGTGATGCTGAAGTTGCTCTCCTCGTTTTCTCCTCTTCTGGCAAGCTTTTCCAATTTGCTAGTCAAGAGTGAGCTTCTTCTTCTTCTTCTTCTTCTTTCTTTTTATATTTTTAATTTTCCCCTCTTCTTTTAAGCTTTGCTCTCTACTAACAATTACGACCATGTTTTTCTTTTTCTTTAGTTTACACCTAGTATCACAAGAACACATATAGCTTTTGATAGGGTTATATATTACTTAGTATGCATCAAACTAATGAACCATGCAGCTAAGATTACTCTGGTAAATGGATTCTTTTCCCTTGACATAAATTCGGTCTCTAGATGACAGGTGATGACTCATATAATTTTATGAAATTTTTAATATGTAAAATAAATTTAAAATTATTTAATTATAAACTTTTCGTCAAATATGGGTTTTAGATGTTATGATTTTATACGATTTTATCGATTCTACTTCTTTTATATATTTTGACTCATCCATAGTAGAATCATGATTTTGAAAATCATATTATAATTCTCCTGTTACAAAAATAATCAACTACACTGATAATTACAATAATCTGATGGTTCTTGTTCTTGCACGTATGTACTTATTATTAGCATGGAGAGGACAATCGTGAAGTATCGTAGTGAAGTAGGACTTTCAGTATCAGACAACCGCCAGCAATCTTCAACCATGGAGGTACGGCATAGATTGATTGCGTGTTTTTTCATATGTTTTATGAGTCCGTAATTGTAATTAATGCCATACTTTGCTGTAGTACTGGAAGAATGAAACTCTGAGGTTGACCAGATCGATTGATGAGTTGGAAGCAAAACTCAAGTATGTTTTCACCATGATATATCATATAATATGCTTCGTGTCATCTTCATTTATAGATCAGTTTTCGATTCGTGTTATTTCAGAAGTCAGAGATTTTTTTATTTTTTTTTGGATAGACACATAGCAGGAGAGAATCTATCGATGTTGGGCATGAAAGAGTTGAAACAACTTGAGAGGCAACTCAAGACTGGCGTTGAACGCATCCGTTCTAAGAAGGTAAATAAAATTAAACTCACATATATATATAGATATATATGTATTGATATTTATTTATTTATGTATGTATTGATCTATTCAGTTTCAGTTAAATAAGCGAGTTTCAGTCAACCTTTCTTAGTTAATATAGTTAGATGGCTGAGTTTATTATATAATTATCATATTGATCTCCTGAGCCAATGCCCTTATCACTCAATAAAAGTTGTATCTAGCAGATGTTTTTTCTTACTTTTTTACAAAAATATACTTTTCACACATATACATCTTTTAGAAATCCTTTAAATGGTTCACAAGATAACAACCTCTCTTTTCTTTATAATTAAATATATTTACAAAACCGAGTTTGAAACTTCTAATTTTTTTTCCTTTCAATTTCCCTCGATTTAATCTAAATCTTTTAAATTTTCCTTCTTTCAATTTTCCTCAATTTATAAATTAATTATTAAGATTGTCTAAATTATTGAAATATCTTATAATGTCCTCATAAAATCAACTTTTTTCTTATAATCTTAACCATTGATTACATATAGAGAAATCTTAAGAAGATAAATTGAGTATATCCACAAACCATTATCATATGAGGTTGAATATTTTTAGACTTTTATAAAATGGACAAATAAAACTTATCTAATAATACATTTATTTATTGTGCCCCTTGTTCTTCCATTATCAATAGCTCTCTTTTATGTTTTTTCAAAGATATCCAATAAAATTGCACGGTACGATAATCAATACCAATCTAGCGTTTTGTTAGGACAACCCTAAAGATGCAACTCCTTTGTTCATTTTGTACAGTAAATTCCTTAACCAGTATAGTTAAGATTAATATATCTACGTTTCCTTTAGAAGTTATTATACTTAATTCTTCATGCATGTATACAGGATGAACTTCTTATAGTGTTTCTCTTAGTTAGGGATATATTTGGACGAGTTGTTGTAAGATATTTGATAAAAACTTTATAAAGATATAATTCAAAACCCTATAGGGTTTAAAATAGAATTTTATTACTAAAAAAACTCAATTAGAAATTTGATTTTATAAAAAAAATAATATATTAATTATAATATTTGTTTCTAATCTACAAAATACATATGCTCTATATTAGTTTTATATTTTATAATGCATTTAATTTTTAAATTTTATTTATATATAAGTTAGTAAATATAATCTTAATTCTATCTAATTACTTTCTATTTTATTTTCTTCTTATTTTATATAAACTCTATAAAAACCCGACCCATCCTACCTAGCTTATAACCTTATAGGATCGAGTTTCAGATTTAAAAGTATAAACCCTAAAGAATTTTTATGGAGTTCTAAAAAATGCTGAACCTATAAGAGTGGATTAAGATTTTATAAAATTTGTCCTAAACTCATCCCTACTCTTTAGCTCATCATCACCACATACCTCTGCCCAACAATCCTCAATAATCCACACATCATTATCAGACATTAGAACATATCCTTCAACAAATATCATGCACTAATCTAACCACCAATATAGACATACATACATCAAAACGAAACTACAAATTAAATGCCAAAACTAGAATTGTTTAGTTCCAATTTGATTCAGTGCCACATAGATTTTTCTTGTTAGCCCTTGATTGCATGATAAAGTTTTGGAATTTTTATGTACGTATTAACATTCGAAGGCATTATGCGGACAGAGACGTCTAATCTCGGAGCATATCAACATGCTGAAAAGAAATGTACGAGTCTTCCCCTCTACTACAAGCTTCATTTGAACTGAATATTATGCAAGTATATCACATATATTTTTCAAGTATAACAATTTAAACAAATTGTATGATGAAACCTGCGCAGCATAGGACGTTGCAAGAGGAAAATGTTCGTCTACAGAAAAGGGTAAGAAATTTTTTCACGAGCAAATAGCCCTTTTGGTTTTGAAATGAATGTACATTGTGTCCCTTCTTTTCGTATGTAGAGTTTGAGATATATTCCTTTTCCCGTATTGTTCATGAGGTTAAGCTGAATGAGTCGGTTGACGGCGACGGTGGCGAGGGCGAGGGCGAGGGCTCGATGATCCTTAGAGCCGACTCATGTGAGTATTTCTACCAGAGGTAATTATCCGGAAATATATCGATGTTTTCTCTTGATTTTTGTATCATACGTGATTAACTCCATCTAATACAAAAGTATATATAAGGTAATTATTGCTGGCTATAAAGTATCCTGAATGAGATTCATCTGGAGAAAAGATTTATTAATTAATATACGTAAATAAATCTTTTTTCGTGGATCTGCTCATGGAATATGCACTTCTTCTTCCGTACTTCAAAATAACATCCCGGGCACATTTTCTTGGAGTCGCCAAAAATGGCTTTCTTCATTTGATAAACTTTCATTATCGATAATAATCTTAAACCTTTTATCTCAATCTACTGCTACATTTTTTTGGTTAAACTTTTTAGTAGACCATCAACATATAGCGCAGCTTCATTAGTCCTTCCTCTAAATTCTCATTTGATCAAATTGGAGTCAATTCTGCCACTGCTCTAGTCCATAGAACGCCTCATTTTTTTTATTTTTTTTTTAGTACTGACAATCTTAAATACTTTCACAGTTGTTGCATATAAAATTTCTTTCTCAAGAATATGCTTCCCTAATTATAGTAAAGAGAAAAGAGAAAATTTTTATGCAAGTACAAAGAACTTCTGTTGAGCTTGGCATACAAAACTTTAATTTTGTTGCTCCAGACTTCCTTATTGATTGCAAGAAATATTATTTCAACAGACATTTTCTCCAATAGATAACTCAATGAATACCAAACAATCTGCTTTGAGTAATAAGTAAAATATAAATTTAAAATTACTCGTTCAAGTCCTTCAAGAATTAAGTTTAGTGAAGTAAATGTATGCCATAATTTGTAACTAAAAACACCATAAAATTGCAGGACATTTCTGGATGGATTCAAATCATAGATTGGATAATAAGGGGGGATATTGACCAGGGATCGAGCAAGTATTTTACTAAGGCATTGTGGAAATAATATTTCTGTAAACTATGAACAGTGACTTTTACTCTTGAAACAAAAAAATGTATCTTAATTAGCAACTAAGTTTGAGTTGTGTATATATATATATATGTGTGTGTGCGTATACAATCGGACACTTACATATATAGGTACTTTATTTTTTTTTGTTACTTTCTGTTAGAAATAGAATAAAGTAGGAGTAGTATAACCGTTTAGTGGAAACAAGATGGAGTAGCCACTGTTGTATTGCCATCCCTGGTTTCATTGCTTTAAAAACTAGAAATCTAATTAAGATGTCCACTTATAAAACCTCTGACATATTCCTGTCTTTTATTGTCCTTAGCGTTGAGGATATATGGCTGCTCTAGGAAGTTCTCCTTTTTGGCTCATACGAGACAATTACTTCTTTTCTCGTTATGTGCAAGGTAAATAAGAGAAATTATTTAGATGAAGAAAAGGATAAATGGGCTTTAACATCTTAAATTCTACATTAATAATGTGTATATGCTGCTTGATGAATAGTAATTAATCGACAAGTCAATAATTAAATCAAATGGACAAACCTTACGAAAAAATACATAAGGCATGGAGAAGAGAGTAAGATGTTGTTTGGTTCAAAGGAACGAATATGGAATAGTAATACTTAAATTAGTGTATATACACAGTTTTTGGTTCAACTTTAAGCACAAATGACAAGTTTTAGGTATAATTTGTATTCTTTCTATGCAGTTAATTACCATTACCTTTTCCGACTAGTATTATATTATCTGATCCACATAAGTTGGCAATAGCTCAATCCTTGAGAAAATAGCACTTGATGGACTTGATTTTGTCAACATTTCCGTTTGTTTATGTTTAGCATTTGTTCGCAAAAGGCGCTTAGCCTTTTGAAGGAAGGACTTCATCGAAGTTCTGAAATGCTCATTAAGGAATTCTTACCTGGTACTTGCATTTTTGTCCACACGACATCCCAACATCCCAGTGTAGTTTAGACCTTGTAACTTGTTTGCAGTTGTATAATATGATAGATTTTAAAGGTGAATATTAGAATTCATGTTAGGTTTCAAACTTTTGAACATGCTTACCAAAGGTAGGATTCAAGACATGATATCTTAATTACTCTAGAACCATTTTAAAAACCTAGGTTCCACATTTTAGGTATTACTAATAGTATGTTATCTAACCTAGTCACTTGTTCTCAAGACTTTTGGTCACTCTAATAACTATCATAGATTGATCCATGATCCGCATACCCCATCTTGCAATAACATGCACTCAAGTTCAACCCATTTAAGCACGCACGAGAATAATGAAAATAGAATATGAACGTAGCCAACAAATAATTCGGAGGGTATTGATCACTTACGTGGAATGTACCGAGCAAATCCTAATCCTAGGTAGGATTGTATCATTAACAAAGAATTCATTGATAAAATTTGAAGTTTGCCCGACTATATTTCATTAGGTGAAAAAGGACAACCTAGAAGCTCATTCAATTAGATATAGTTTGATCAATTGAAATTCATCAGAGGGAGGAAATATGAGTTATAGACGAGTTCAATAAAATTGCTCCATAGTTCAATAGATGAACTACTCCAGGTGGGAATGCAACCGGGGCAAGTTCAAGAAGAGTTTTATAAAATCTTAACTTACTTATGTAGAATTTAGTATTTCTTAAAATTATAGGATTTTTATTTGTATTACCAAAACCCGACTCTATAGAGTTATGAACATTATAGGGGCGGATTGATTTTTCATAGATTCATATGAAATAAGGAGAAAATAGAGTAGAAAGTAGTTAGGTAAGATTAAGACTATTTATTAATTTATCTATAAATAAAATTTTGAAAATTAAATATGTTATAGTATAGAACTAATGTAAAGCATGCATTTTATATAGGTTTAAAACAAATATTATTATTAATATATTATTTTATTGAGTTAAGCAGGTTAGTTACCCTATAACAATTTGCTCGGTTGCATCTAACTCCTAACTTAAGCTCCTTACCTTGTTTATTCGATTCAAGTAATCATGTGGCATTTCAATCAACTATCATGAGTTTTCTAAAGAAGTCTTTTTCAGTTTCCTTCTCCCGCTTCCTTCTTTCTTTATTTCTTAACCAAAAATCCATCTTAATCTTTGATTTCTACTTATAATATCCATTGTTGACTATATTGTTAACCTAATTATTCTATTTGCAATCATTAAATTAACTAATCCATGAAAATCATTCTCTTACTCCTAAATCCAATGTAGCCCTTAAACTTAGATTAATGTGATCTTGATGTATCTTCAAGTTCTGAAACCCAACATGCTTAAAGCTAGTCTTAGAGTAGTTATCTTAATTATCTCACTATTGAAGCTGATCTACTTGAGTAAGCTATTCAACTATGGATTTTTTTTTAGTCTTATTTTCTAAAAATGATTTTTAGATTGATTAGAATAAGATAATTTAAACACTACAGACATTATTATCGAAATAAAAGCGACGTACGAAAGATATGGATGCACCACATTTCCAAGGAGCTTCCTTTTGGGGTCCTCGTCTTGGAAAGGGGTAAAATCAAAGTACGCAAAATGGTGAATCCATTAACCTTAAGTCTTAGATTTAGGGTTGACTAAGGTGTTTAATACATTTAGTGTTATGATTTTGTTAAGGACAAAAACAATGACAAGAGTAAATAATAATCACAAGAAAAATAAAAGACATACAAGATTTATGTGGAAAACCCAAATCGGGAAAAAAGAAAAACCACGGGCAAAGGAGAGGAGAAATCCACTAATTTAAAGTTGGAGTACAAGGTTGAGAGAAAATACAACTCAAAGAACAAGTCTCTCAATATATCTCTCAAGAAATTTTTATCACACATTATTTTAAACCCTAAAACACTGCATATATGTGTAGATACAAGTGGGAAATGAATAAAATAGAAAACTAGATAAATTGGATCTAGGCTGGCTCAAGGTCGGCCTAAGGCTGGTGACCTAAACACATACACCATCTGCTTAAATGCCTGTGGCCTTCTAAGCTTCTAACTCTGGCCTTAAAAGCTGGCGGCTTTGAGTGTAAAGCTGCTGACCTTCCACAAATTCAAGGCATATTCATCAACAATCTCTACCTTGACACGAATTTGATCATTCTCAGTTATCTTTAAAACTTCAACATGCAACAGGAAACATTCTCCTCCTCTTCCACAAACCCCAAAGGATAATAATCAACAACCAACACCAACCAAGTTCAAGCAATGCTCAAACTTGGCTATAGGAAGTGTTTTTGTCAACATATCAGCAGGATTATCATGGGCACTGACTTTGATTAGTACAATTTCACCACGAGCAATAATATCACGAACAAAGTGATATCTAACATCGATGTGTTTTAACGTTTCATGAAACATTTGATCCTTTGTGAGATAAATTGCATTCTGACTGTCACAATTAACAGTAATAGTCTTCACATCATCACTGAGCTCTCCAAATAATCCCTACAACCAAATAGCTTCTTTAAAAGCTTCTGTGTTGGCCATATATTTAGCTTCAATAGTAGATAGAGCTACCGTAGCTTGCAATGTAACTTTCCAACTGATGGCACAGCCTCCAAGTGTAAAGATATACAATGTGAGGTATCTCCTCTTATCTAAATCTCCAGAAAAATCAGAGTCCACAAAACCGATAAGGCCATCTCTAGCTTTACCAAACTGTAAACAGATATTAATAGTAACTCTTAAGTATTTGAAGATCTACTAAACTGCTCTCCAGTGTTCTTTGCTAGGATTTGCCATATACCTGCTAACAACACTCACAACATGTGACAGGTTTGGGCAAGTACATGCCATACCACACATAAGAGATCCTACAACGTTAGAATATGGAACCTTTGACATATAATTTATTTCTTCATTTGATTTAGGAGATTAAGTAGACGAAAGCTTCAAGTGAGATGCTAAGGGAATATTGACAGGCTTAGCATTCATCATATTGAACTTGAGAAGTATCTTTTCAAAGTGCCCCTTCTAATTGAGATGCAACGTTCCTGATTTTTTGTTTCTTAGAATTTCCATTCCAAAGTCTTCTTTGCTGCTCCCAATTCCTTCATATCAAACTCTCTACTCAACTGGGTTTTAACTCTTTTAATCTCTCTTCTATCTTTAGCTGCAATCTGCATATCATCAACATATAATAACAAATAAACAAAAGACCCATCGTCACATTTCTTGAAATAGACACAACTACATAACTACTTCTCCTGAACTAATGAGAAGTCATAAAAGAATCGAATCTTTTATGCCACTGCTTGGGTGACTACTTTAACCCATAAAAGGATTTCTTCAACATGCAAACATGGTCCTCCTTTCCTAAGGCCACAAAGCCTTCTGGCTGTTGCATGTAAATATCTTCCTCAAGCTCTCCATGTAAGAAAGCAATCTTCACATCTAGCTGTTCTAATTCAAGATCTTGCAAGGCTACAATACCCAAAAGTGCTCTAATTGAACTGTGTTTTACAACAGGAGAAAACACATTAGTAAAGTCAATACCTGGTATTTGACTGTAACCTTTTGCGACTAGTCTAGCCTTGTATCTGGTTTCTTCAATACCTGGTGTACCTTCTTTCTTCTCATAAACCCATTTGGACTTAATTGTTTTCTTCCCTTTAGGAAGCTTCACCAAATCCCAAGTACTATTTTTCTGAAGGGATTCCATCTTTTCCTACATTGCAATCATCCACTTACCAAAGTCTTCACAATTAATAGCCTTTGTGTAAGTGGATAGCTCCTGATTAGAATCAACATCCTCTGCAACATTAAGAGCATAAGCTACAAGATCTGCCTCTGCAAATCTCTGAGGTGGTCTAACTTCTCTCCTAGGCCTATCTCTAGCAATAAAGTATTGTGGCTGTGAAGGCTTAGAGACAGGACTATCCTGAGTCTGTGATAAAAGCTGAGAAGAAGTCTCTGATTTAGAACCTAAACCAATTTCAACCTCTACCTACATGGATGATTTCTACTTGACTTCATCAGATGAAGGGTTAAATGACAAATCGAATAACATAGACACCTCATCAAAAATAACATCTCTGCTCATTATAACTTTCTTCAATTCAGGACACCACAGTTTATATCCCTTAACTCCAGGTTTAAAACCAAGGAATATACACTTCAATGACTGTGGTTCAAGCTTTCCATTATCAACATGTGAATATGTAGGATAACAAAAAATTTTCAGTTCAGAATAATTACCAAGAGTGCTAGATTATACTTCAAATGGAGTCTTCTTTTTTATAGCCATTGACGGAGATCTATTTATCAAGTAACATGTTGTAGAAGCAGCTTCTGCCCAGAATGAATTTGGTAATTTTGCATTCGAAAACATACACTGGAATTTCTCCATAATAGTTCTGTTCATGCGCTCTGCTACCCTATTCTGCTGAGGTGTGCTAGGGACTGTTAAGTGTCTCATAATTCCCTTTGCTTTGCATAGATTATTAAAATCGTTAGAACAAAACTCTAATCCATTATTAGTGTGTAAACGCTTTACCTATTTCCCGGTTTACTTCTTAATCACTGTCTTCCATTCTTTGAATGTGGGTAGAACATCATTCTTTTGCTTTAAGAAGAATACCTAATACGTCTAGAAAAGTCATATGTAATAGTCATCATGTAAGCAACACCTCCACTAGATGGCACTCTCGATGGCTCCTAAAGATCAGAGTGGACGTAATCCAGAATACCTTTTGTATTATGTGTACCTATGGTGAATTTGACTTTTTTCTGTTTTCCAAACACATAATGTTCACAAAATTTTAACTTACTGATATTTTGCCCCTCAAGTAGACCTCTTCTACTCAACTCAATCATGCCAGCTTCACTCATATGACCTAAATGCATATGCCAGATTTTTGCAGAATCTTCATCTGACAAGGATGAAGAAGTAATAGCAGCATCACCTGTAATGACTGAACCTTACAAGACATACAAGTTAGCAGCTTGTTTTTTCCCTTTCACCACCACTAATGATCCCCTATTAATCTTCAAAACTCCACCTTCACCGGTGTACTTATACCCTTTAGAATCAAGAGTACTAAGAGAAATCAAATTTCTCTTCAAGTCAAGAACATGTCCCACATCACCAAGCATCTTGACAACACCATCATACATCTTGATTTTAATCGTTCCAATACCTACAATCCTGCAAGAAGTGTTATTGCCCAACAAAACAACACACTTGGAAACCTTTTCATATGTTGAAAACCAGTCCCGATTGGGACACAAATGAAAAGTACAACCAGAATTCAAGATCCATTCCTAACTAGTCTGTGAATCATTAGAAACAATAAAAAGCTCACCATAGCTAATTTCTTCAGCAACATCAGCTTCACTAGATTTTTCTTGTTGTTTCTCCTTTTGGTTATCATTATCTCTTTTATTCTTATTTTGCAATTTATAACATTCTGATTTTATATGTCCCTTCTTCTTGCAATAATTACAAGTTTTATTATTATTTACAGACTTCGATCTGCCCCATGAATTCCCACTAGAATTTCTATCCTAACTCTTTCCTCGAGCAACAAAACTCTCAGCCTTAGGCTCAATTCCAATAACTAAAGTTTTCATATTTTCATAAGAGGCTAAAGCATCATGAACATCTTCCATAGTAATTGTATCATGACTATATAAGATTGTATCTCTAAAATTCGAATATGAAGGAGGTAACGAACATAAAAAATCAAAGCCAGATCTTCTTCATCATACTTTATTTCCATGGATTCTAGATCTGATACAATCTCCTTAAAGATGGTCAAGTAATCATCTACAGACCCTCCTTCCACCAAATGGTATGAGTATAGTCTCTACTTTAGATGCAATGTACTAGTCAAACTCTTCGTCATGCACAACTGCTCCAACTTCAACCATAGTGCAACAGCGGTCTTCTCCTTTAACACATCTTGCAAAATTTGATTTGAAAGATGAAGATGAATTTGAGAAAGGGCTTTATGATCCTTTTGTTGTTTTTCTTCAAGAGTCCATAATGTAGGCATCTTTTCAAACCCTAACAAAGCATCATCCAAATCCATTTATGTGAGAATCGCACGCATTTTAACCTGCCATAGGAAAAATCTTATGTTGCGATCTAGTGGCATAATATGTACTTGACCGATGCCATTGTTTAGAACAAAATCAAAGAACTTTTACTCTGATACCACTTGTTATGATTTTGTTAAGGACAAAAACAATGACAAGAGTAAATAATAGTCACAAGAAAAATAAAAGACACATAAGATTTATGTGGAAAACCCAAATCGGAAAAAAAAAAAAAAAAACCGTGGGCAAAGGAGAGGAGAAATCCACTAATTTGAAGTTAGAGTACAAGATTGAGAGATAATACAACTCGAAGAACAAGTCTCTTGATATATCTCTTAAGAATTTTTCATCACACTATTTTAAACCCTAAAACACTGCATATATATGTAGATACAAGTGAGAAACGAATAAAATAGGAAACTTGATAAATTGGATCTAGGCCAGACCAAGGCTGGCCCAAGGTTGATGGCTTAAACACATACACCGCCGACCTAAGTTCTACACTGCCGACCTAAATGCCAACAGCCTTCCAAGCTTCCAATGCCGGCCTTAAAGGCTGGCAGCCTTCATTCCAAAGCCGGTAGCTTTGAGTGCAAAGCTGCCAGCCTTCCATAAATTCAGGGCATATTCATCAACATTTAGGTAAGTATATCCTTGGTTATTGAAAGCCTAATTATGGCTATACCTTGCTTAGATTTTAACGGGTTATTTCACCTAATATATATGGTTAACTAAAAATAAGGATTCTTGATTTTACTTTTATTTATGGTACAATTTATAAGATAGTAATTGATCATGTAACTATACCTCTCAATATCTCATATTCCTTGGTGTTTGTACTTTTATTTTTATTATTATTGTTGTTGTTGTTGTTGCCGCCATGGTTATTATAATTATTATTGTTATTACTATTACTTTGTTCTATTGAAGTCTAAATTTTATGCATAAGTAAAATAACAATTTAAGTTTCATGAATATTAGGGTAGAAAAAATAATATATGGCTACTATATTACCAATATATTGTTTTATGAAATAAAAAGTATAATAAATTTCAGATATTAATAATTTGCATATACAATAACATCATTTCTCTAAAATTATACAATTAATTGATTAACATACACACAGACACATATAGATCTATGAGATCTGCTCTTCCTTAATCTGAGCCAGGCATCTAATTTTGCAAAGATCTCTCTATGTTTTTCTTTTTACAAAAAAAAAAAAAGGATAATACATTAAAATAAAAGTAAGAAACAAGAGTCATAAGACAAAATACAATGCAAGGCGGTCTACAGCTAACATCAACAAATAAGAGAAAAGATACAGGGGGATAGTGATATTGAAATCTTTAAATACTTTGCAACCCCCCTCTAAATTGCAACCTAACCCGTAGATGCATTAGTTTTACAATTTAAGAATAAAAAAATAAAAAAGAAAGATTTTAATGCAACAATGTCTTCACGTGGACCTTCTTCCATCCTTCGTATCGTCCAAAGTAGAGGGCTTCTTGAACATCTTCACCTTCTACTAACTCGACTTTAGAGCTCTCTGTCGTACTTGATCTAGCTGCTAAAAGGTTTGCTTTGTTGTCGCGTGCCATGAAACCAAGTCCAGCTCGTCGGATTTGCATATAAACTGCCCCATCACTGTTAAGCTTAATAACATCCTTGCTTGTTCGAGACCACCATTATATTCATTACGAAGGGTGTACCTGCAAGTCAGAGATAGTTGGCGACATAATTGAAAGAAGAAAGCTCAAGCAAACATGCATGAATTCTTCCTAAGACAGACAAAGGATTCGGCAGAACATGTCATACACAGTCGAATGGGGTCACTGCTACACGCACAAAATCAAACTTCCAGGTTGAAGATAACTTAGAAAATTCTTCCATTATTGCCATTGGCCATTCTTCAGTTCTCACATTTTACATCAAGGTTTCCTCCATACTCCAAACCAAACCGGTTTTGTTCAATTGCATTGAAGGAATAAACGCGGCATAGTTACCGAACCATTGAAAAATTGGTATTTATATGACCCTCTTCACCTTTCGTTTGTATTCTGTAAACATAGCTAGGGGAGAAAAAAGAGGAATACTGCAATTTATTTATTACTACATGTATCTTAAAATTGTTGTATAAACCATGTATACTCGACCTTTTTTTACCCCTTCTTTTCGGTGGAATATACACGACTTTTAATACTTGTAAATTAGTATTCTCATGCTATTCCAAATAATACATATTTAATAGAATAGCTTTTTTTTTCCTTATCTATTAGATTTCAAAGATTACTTAGATAGCAAATTAAGTTAGTTACATATATTTTGTAGATGTAATACTGTAGATGCAGTAATTCGTCGTTTATATTATTTAAGCAGATGAGGATTTCTTAACTGATTATAGTATCTTTTTACAATTGATTACATTAACTATTCTTGAGTTATATTTTTACAATTGGTTACCTTTACTAGTTACACATTTTACACATATTACATATGTTTCATGCTTTATATAACAGAGAAGAGTGTTGCGTTTGTAATATTTCTCCATAAAATTGAAAGGATTCAAAGAGCATGAATGAACGATTTTAGCAAGCTCTAATATTATTGTGACAAGAGATGGAAAGGAAGTCTACTATGGGCTAAGCTCTTAGAAATCTTTAAGTTAATTACTAGAATGAGGTCCCTTATGAGAGAAAGTAGGGCATATTTATGTGGAGAAGTAATAAATGACTACCTTTTGATTGCCTTGATAATCAATGGTTCAAATTGACAAGGGTAATGGGCTTACGATTTCAAAAAAATCTTTGTAAATAGGAGTTGGGTCTTAGAGTTCATAAGGAATTCTGATTAATACTTGAGTCTTGATGAAAAAGATTAAAATGATAGAAATCGGTCTTAATAAACTATATTCTAAGCCCATTAATTCAAAATTCTCATAATCAGCCCAAATAAGTCTAAACATTTGGATCATGTCATGTATAATTAGCCATATATATGCTAGAAACTTATTGGGTTTAGTCCATTAATATAGTATAGTTTTTTTATGCATCTACCAAATAAAAACAGTGCTTCACCAATTTTATAATGTATACACAAATTAGAATAATGCTTATGTAACGTAGTGGTATTTTTTTCATATATATTTATTGTACTGTATCATTTACAGATTTTCAGCAAATAATATAGCAGTTGTCTTTCAATTTGTAGTGCGTCTTTTATGATAAGGAGAAATTTGAAGTTTCCTTTCAAAATGGTCTTTACAACATATTTCTTTTAGTGTTATTGTCCTACGAACTTAATTTTATGTAGATCTGTTTCATTCATACTTATAATAATAAAATTAAAAAAAAATCCAAATAAACAAATTAATAATTAAAAATCTGAATCACTTAAAATATGTGCATTTGGAAAACTCATATATATATATATATATATATAAACCGGAACTCAAGAAGGTGGCTCTTATGATTTTTTTTTCTCCAATCAGTGCTATTATCCCACATTCCCACTTAATTTTATGTAGATCTGTTTCATTCAAATTTATAATAACAAAATAAAAAATCCAATTAAATAAGTTGATGGTTAAAAATCCTAATTACTTAATATATATGCAATCGGAAAACCTAAATCAATTAAAAAAAAAACCCCTAAAGTCAAGAATGCAGCTCTTGTGATTTTTATTTTTATTTATTTATTTATTTATTTTTGGATTTGAAATTTTTTGAGTGGGTTGAAAGTTGTACTCTCTGTCAAGCACCATGCACCTAAATAAAATTGCAATAAATAACGGAAGATGGACGAAAATAATATCGTAAAATATCTCAAGGAAAACTAGAATTAAGAATGGGCTTCCAAAGGCATGGCCCACTCTGAGTTTTATGAATATGAATATTCACAATAATTTTAGATTTTATCATTTAGCTTTCTGACCCGCTTTTGGAACACTAGATTCTGTTTAGGATTTATTTCTTATGCCACCAAGCACTTATATTATGTAAAAGTTTTTTTTTTTTTTTTTTTAAGTTACAATGGAATCGATTTTTCGAGAAACACCTGATTATCATACTTAGCGAATATAATTGTAAGAAAACTATAGAACAAGACATGCTATATGAAGCATTCAATTGATTTATGCTAAACTTACATTTCCTATTATTAAAAAATAAAATAAAAACTTTCTTTAACATACTCTAACCATTGTTTCAGTCAAGCAATCGCCCTTCCTTTTGAATCCTTCTCTTCCTTCTATACCTTAAAAGCATGAATCCACTAGTATTGGTATCAATATTTATTTGTTCTTATTTTTTTATTAAATAAAAATTCTTTGCATCTTTCTACTGTTTTCACCGTTTTCAATCTGATGCAACTCACTATCATAAGTGCAAAGAGACCATGACAATTGGAATATTAGTTTGTGGGTAGTTTTAAGAAGCAGTTTTATTTTATATATTTGTTATCTTTTATGCGGGTATGTGATTATGTTATCCTTGCTATTAGATTTTTTATATTTGCTAGTTGGGTGGCTTCATTAGGATTAAAGTTGAGTGAGTAACTTTGTTTTATGGGATATTTACTTATATTCTATTCAACTAAGTAAGTTTCAAACGAGTATTAAGGATTACAGAATAGACTTCGTATACAACTTTTCCAAAACCTACTCACAGTAGAGTAAAGTATGAATATGAAATCTTCTCACTATGTACTTATCTTGAAACTTATTATCTAAAGTACATTGAGATACAAGTTCCAAAGTACCGGTACCAACTTTATAAAAAATTGTTAAATAACATTAATAAATAATAATTTTATATTTTTTTATTAATAAATGTTTTTAGTAAAAGGAAAAATAAAGAAAATAAGTCCATAAGCTAATAGCCCAAATGGTTAAACTAATGTAGTCTCTCTCACTTTATGTTTTCAATTTTTTCGCTTGTTTTTTCCCATTATCTTCTCCAACTTCATGGTCTACATTCTTTCTTCTTATTCTTTCCTAATTGCTAAATAGTAAAAATCACATAAACTTAAAACGACAAAAAGAGAATTTTTTTTTAAAATTTTATAGGTTTTGTTACAAGTTTCATAAGTTTTACATATGAAGAACTTATAATATCATATATAAATTATTATTTTAATATCATATGAACTTGAAATTTATATAAAATTTTTTTTTACAAATTTTACAAGATATCATGTACTCTATAGGTTTTATAGAATATATAATGATTATAAGGTATTATAGAGTAGATTTTGATTTCAAAATTCAAAAATCTATACCTTAAATGGTGAAATATGGATAGAATTTTATATCTTACTCATCTTGTATATATTCAACTTTAGTTTGTATGGATGAACTCATTTTATTACCTAGGTGGGATAATTTGACTTTTAAAGAGAAATACCTATTTATTCAATTTGGTTTTTATACCATTAACCTTCATTTACAAGTATTGTTGTATTGATTAATTTAATCGATATAATTTTTTTTTAATTAGATGAAATTCGTCTTTACAGACTAAACGAAGAATAATTAATATTATATAAAACTTGATAATATTTTGGGGCTATTGTTTGAGAAAAAAATTACACACCGGAATTAAATGCATGGGGAATCAAACATGTCGTCCACAAAAATGTAAGTTAGTCGGCCTAAGGAATAAATTGACAAAGGATAAAAAAATTAGGCTCCAGTTGACCGAAGGAAAAAATAAATAAACTTGCTTCACTTCAACATCTGACATTTGTAAATAAAAATAAAAATTAAACGGTGCTAATACATTATGTATTTAAATAAGTAATATAAAAATATTAATAATATTTAAATACTTAACAGTAATAATATATTTTTTTTAAAAAAATTATCAATTATATTTTTATACATTAAAATTTTATTATTAATTATATGTTACTAATCAATTCACTTAGTCATATCAACACCTTAATCCTTTTTTCAACTAACATATTATATAGTTTGGCGGACTTTCGAATACCCCTTGCTTCTGCGAAGACTATAAATTTTTGGAAATATGATTGAATCATAAATGGTCTGAAAGTGCAGACATTGTCCTCAATCGTGGGCCAGCATGCATTGACCTTTCTTGCAAGATAACGTGCGCGGTAAAATATGCAACAGGATTTTAGGGGCGTTTAAGGAATATGGAGCAATAAACCAGAGACAACGTGGTCGAGGAGTTCTTAAAACCTATAATATTAAGGCTGGATGGTTCCGATTTCTTCTAAAAATATCATTGCAATACCTTAAGCCAACTGCTAGCCTGTGCTTTGCTCAAAGGCACTTAAAATCCCAAGTTTCTACGCAGGTTGATGGTCTTGGGGCATCAATTTGACCCGTAGATTCTCCCAGATTAAGGAGACCAATACAGATTGGTGAAATCCTGTGAGTTGATTATCGGAGATAATAAATGGGGGAATAAAATAATTTTTTAAAAAATATTTTTTATTATTTTATTTATTTAAAAGTTGATTTAGGAATTGTTATTCCTCGTGACCTATAGGAAAATTTTATTTTCTTTCTATCGGACATAAAAATTTAAGTAATTGAACAATTATACCCGTAATTAATAAGGGAAGCCAAAAGAGCTTTTAGTTGTTTCCAAAAAAAAAAAAAATGAGGACATATCGGTATTTTTTTTATTATATTTCAAATGAAATGAAGTAAATACTTATAATAAAAATTTATCTAAAGTAAACATTAAATTAAAAATTTATAATTTATTCTTGATAATAATTATTGTTAAAATATAATTTTTCTAGTATCCATCCACCGGTAATAAGTTCTTTTTATATGTAACCATCATTGTTGATCCTTTGATACGTGAATCATGGACCTATCAGTTTTGTCAAGCCACTCATTATTAAATAATGGAACGGCATCTTCTATTTACGTACAAAAGCTTGTAATTATAAAAACTACATAGTTAATTATTCTTAATCCTCATGATACTCATGAAAGAGATATAATTGTCTACAAAATTTTTTGATTGTAGGGAGATACATCCTAATATTTTATTTATTTAAGGTTTTTGTTTCTCTAGGATCTAAAAAAAATCACAACAACATGATCATATTATAAACACTACTTGTTATTTCTTTAATTATTATAATAAATATAAGAATCTTACAAGAGTTTTTTATTATTATTATGATTGTTATTAATTCTTTACTATTTTCAATCGAAGTGTTGTGAGAAATGCAGTGCAAAACCTCGTCAACCACAACACAAGAAGTTAAGTTAAGTTGGGGAAGACTCATTTGCTGCATAATTTGGAAATATTATTATTAATCAATTATTGTTGTTTGTTAGGTGTTTGTTTATTAAAGCAACGATTTTGACATCTCAACCATTCCTCAATATCTTATTCAAATCTTTCTGCTTTTATATAGTTTGCTTTGCTTTTCCCATATGAGACTTTAGGCTTAAAATATCCCTACAATAACCAATGTATTCGTGCTACGCCCGCCCCCCAACAACCCCATAATATTTAGTAGGTACTGTTGTGTTGCCATTTTCCTTCCTTCCTTCCTTTCTTCTTTCTTTTTTTCTTTCTTTCTTCTTCTTCATCTGGATTCTTGTCAAGCTATCATGAGATTTTCTCTAGAAAATATAGACTTCACTCGAAACAATCGGTATATTTTTGTTGAGGAAATGTTGAGGTTGTGCAGATGTGTAGTTACTGGTAAGTCATGACTCACAATATGTTTAGGGCAGAGATTATGGAGAGATGTTGGGATGGCTCAATCATGTCAAATCTCCCAATTGATGTATTATCGGGTCTTTTAATCTGATTGAGCCGTGCCAATATCATTATCTTAATTTCTTTAAATTTCATGTCTTTTAAATTGTTTTAATAAAATTTAAATATATAATAGTGATAGCATATATTTTTAAAAAAGTTATTAATTATATATTTACATGTTACTTATACACTACTAATCTATCGGCATGACATATTAGGACCATAGAGCTTTTCTCGGCTGACATATTATATAGTTCGGCGACGTTCGAGTACTCTTTGCTTCGGCCAAGACTTTAAATTTTTGGAAATATGATTGAATCGTGAGTGGTCTTAAAGTGCAGACATTTTCCTCAATCGTAGGTCAGCATGTATTGACCCTTGCTCACAAGATAACATGTTCGGTAAAATATGCAACAGGATTTTAGAGGCGTAGATGTTTTTGGAGAAGAGAAATACAAGATTAAGGAATATGGAGCGTGATCGAGGAGTGCTTAAAACCTATAATATTAAGGATGGATGGTTTCGATTTCTTCTAAAAATATCATTGCAATATCTTAAGACAACTGTTAGCCCGTGCTTTGTCCAAAGGCACTTAAAATCCGAAGTTTCTACGCAGGTTGTCTGCATCTTTCGTTTACAAGGTCTCCTCGATCCACACACCTTTACTGTGGTTGATGGTCTTGGGTCATCAGTTTTGCCTATAACTTCTCCCACGTTAAGGAGACCAATACATATCGGTGAAGTGTCTTGTGAGTAGATTATCTGGGAATAATAAAAAAGAGTAAAATAATTCTTTTTAGAATATTTTTTATCATCTTGTTTACTTAAGAGTTATTTTAAGAATTTTTATTCTCCATATCCTGTAGAAAATTTTTATTCTCTTTCTATAGAAAATTAAAGTTTAAGTATTTAGACTATTATACCACAATTAATAAGGAAAATCGAAAGGACTTTTGGTTATTTTTCAAGACAACCAAATGAGGACATATTGGCTCTTTTTTTGTTATATTTTTAATTTATTATTACAATTAATAATATGAAATAAATACTAAAACAAATATTTCCTACTACAAAAATTCACCTAAATAAACATTGAAGTATGAATTTATAGTTCATTTTGATAACAACTATTGTTAAAATATAACTTTTCCATTATTTATCAACGGGTAATGAATTCCTTTTTATATGTAACCATAATTTTCATCTGATTGAATAGATATTTGCAACTATCAAAGCCTTCATCTTATGAATAGAGATTTGAGTGTAGTGTAATGTAGTGCGTAATAAATATGTAACCAAGAATGTCATTTTGGTGGGCAAAATAGCAACATTAGAAGCTTGTACAAGGCATTGCATTTAGAACTATATGAATAGAAGAATGAAAATTTTCACTCCAAAATATAGTGCCTCTTTCCTCTTCCATTTTCGAGGGAGTGCAGCCTAGTTGAAATGGCCATTTTCACTTTTACTTCCACTATTTCACCATGCAGCAAACATAAGATTTTCAAGTTAGTTTTCATGTTTATTGTAGATGCAATAAACATGTATGAGAGGAAATTGAAGAGAAAAGTTAGGTCCTAATTTTACCCAAAAGTTGTACTTAAAGAGAGAGAAAGGAGCATTTGCCTTTATATTAGCTTCAAGAAGGTTAAGTAGGGTTTTCAACTAGATTTCCTTATTTTTGCATTTTAGTACAATAAAGAAGTTGGTGATAAGACATTATGGGCTTTGTTTTTTGTGTGTTTGCTATCGGTGAAATATTTTGGTGCTCTTGTCAATGGTCAACACACAACTTGTGCATGTGGAGGAAAAGTTTGACAAATAATTCAATTTATGGAGATGATGGTGAGTCTAGAATCTACTATGCATGTACCTAGGAGGAATATCACTAGGCTAGCTCAACCAACTAAGCAATCTAATTACACGTCTAGGGAAATAACCACTAGACTTATCACAAACAAATTAATATTCTAAGGGTTTTACGAACAATGTAAGGGAAATAAGGATATGAATAACTCTCTCTTGAGTATGATTGACCATGAAAAATCAAACAACATCTAATCTATTTGATATGATATACAAATAAACTAATAGTTTTTATTCATCACAATTGCAAGGATCGATACAAGCAGGGAATGGAAAGAGTTGATTTCAATTAATGAAAATGTGTAATATCGACTTTGTACTGCTAATAAACTTCAAATTGACTTGTGCAATTAAGTAAAGTAATTTATTTTTAGCTTAGAGTTTGCTTTGGCTTACAAAAAATAAAAATAAAAATAATTAGAGTTTGCCATTGTCCTATTAATGGAAGGCACATGTGGGGAAAAATATATAACATTTATTGCTTATCAATTTCATTTTTAAAAAGTAAAAGATAATTGATACTCATAATATCATAAAATTATCAATATCATTTTTTTTTCTCACCAATTAGTTATTTGGAAGGCTCATTAGGACATTCCTATCCTTATGGGTACTAATGATGCTTTAATAAAAAGATCAATTTCACATGGCCATGTGCTTAGGCAAGCCTAACTGAGGTCAACTTGGCCCAAAGCATGTGTAGGTTAGGTGACTCTTTACATAGGTGATTTCAATGTGAGCTATTAACAATTTTTATAGCTCAATTATAACAAGCACAATAAAATTGTCTTTACTTTGCGTCAAAGACAAACTTTAGAAACTTGAAAAAGAGAGGATTCTAAAATAAGACTATCTTGATTGTGATATGAATGGAATATCTTCTTATACACACTAGTAAGCTATTTATACTATATGTTTATAATGTATACTAGATGACTAACTAACTACTAATTCTCTAAATTAATCTTACTAATTGTAACTATTTACTAATTTATCCAACTAATCCACTATGGTATGATCATAACAATTTACCTCATCCTAGACATGAATCTTCTCCTCAAGGTTCTAAGAACAAGAGAAAAAAAAAAGCAAAAAAAAAATCATGGGTAAATAATGTTATGTAAAAATATTAAAAAAGAATACTCAAGTAATTGCAAAAAAGTTTTTGAATACAAATGAAACCTTAGAAGCAAGAACTTCAATGGTTAAGTACTAATAGAAATCATATTTCACGATCAACATAACACCCAATTCAAATTGTCAAATCATAGTTACCTTGTCATCATCCTTAGCCATAAAAAATGCTTTAGAGTTTGTTGCCATCTTGAAGTTGTTTTTTGGCTTAAGTCAACATAGTCAGCCGTAACTTAGAATTTGTTGATTCTTGATGGTTTTCTTGAAGTGAATCTATTGTGACATCATTTTTTTTTCTTCCTTCTCCACCACGTTTTGATCCTTAACTTCTATGTCAACTTTATCTTGAACTATTTTCACATGAGATTCTTATACAACATTCTAAGCTTCTATGGTTGGTCTAATTGCTTCTTCTTATTGTTTCATTAATTACTCTTCTTCTATATATTCAATAATCTTTTGAATTCCCATAACTTCTACGAGATTACAAACTTATTATTGCATTTTATTTGCCACTTCCAGTATTTGCCTCTATGCTTCAACAATAGTAGAATCTTGAAAATAAAAGCATGACTGTAATTCAAGAACGAAATTGGACAAAAAAATGATAAAAGATTGTAATAACTAAAAATAGAAAACAAATGAGATTTGATCAATGAGAGCAAATCAATGAAAGATCCATTAATAATAGTTCTCATGGCCTGATCATAACAAACACAAGAAAATTGCCTTTAGTTTAAGCCAAAGACAAACTCTAAGAATTCTAAGAGAAAAGAAGAGTTAAATTTAGAATAAAGTTGTCTTGATTGTGATTATGAATGAAATGCCTTCTTACACAAGCTAATAGAGTATTTATATTATTTGGTCATAATTAATTCTAATTAACTAACTACCTACTAGTTCTATAACTAATATAATAGTTGTAAATATTTACTAATTTAACCAGCTAATCTACTATGATATGAGTGTAACATGAACATGGATCTTTCCTAAAACTTAATGGTAGATGATCTTGCTAACTATTTATTGATGACTTCAAATTGTATAATATTTGCACCAGCAATTTATTTCTTTTGAAAGAAAAATATAATCATTTTTGGGATTGCTTATAGAAATAGATGATTAATTTATGGTGTTTTTTTTTTGCCAACATTAATTTATGTTCTTTAAAAGGAAAAATACTCCCATCTATAATTTTCATCTCATTGAATAGATATCTGCATCTGTCAAAGCCTTCTTCTTGTGACAACCGCGACCATAATTTAAATAGTGTGTTCATAGTGACAACCATGGAGGAGAGGGTGCAATATCTACCAATGGATACTTGAAGGAGTCGACAAACTAGTAATAGTTGACAAGATCTTTGATTGACATGTAGGTCTTCAAGAACCTTATGGTGCTTATAATTTTTTTTTTCCATTTTACCCTAACAATCAACTAGCTTGCTAGAAGATAATGGAATAGTAAAAAGGTAGAAGACCAACATTCAATTGGAAGGTCTAGTATTGCCCTTTCAAAGCTTATAGTCATTATAACCCCTCTTTTATCAAAACCTAAAATTTTGGTTTTCAATTAGTCTTAATCACAAGAGAAAAGCCTAAATGGTTGCTAATGAATCTTTTTTCTAATTAAAAGGAGCTTGAGTTTTGAGTTAATTATAGATTTATTTTTTTAGTTGGAACAATGGGAGTTTACTACATAGCGAGAGAAAACAAACCATTTCAAACTATCTTTATAATAGTGGAATTAAGATTTTACTAAGTACGAGTTTAAAACATGGGATCTAGATTTGATAGAAATAATTGTAAAAATTATATCTATATATTTTTTTCTAATTTATGTACTTATATTACACACGTTTTTTCTCCTCTATATGTACACAAATTGATGAAAATACTTCCTACGATACTATTAGTATGGGCTTGCTTGATGGAGAGATCTTATTTGTTGAGTCCACAACAAATTTTCATTAATTGATATGTATGAGTTCGGTATATAGTAATCAAATTCAAACTCTCCTTCTCACATAGAGAACAAAAATCCTTAAACCCACCTAAGGAACATCCTAATATAATTCTTGTAACTTTTAAGATTAATTTCCCATGTTGTCTATGTCATATATCTTCCACTAGTAGCTAGGAACAGTGGTGTTAGGAATCATCATTATTTACTTAATTAAAAGAGATGTGGGGGATCAAATGAAACTAAGAACAGTGTATATATACCGGCAAATTGAGATTATTTTGGGATGTGCTATTGTCATAGAAGATGAGCTCGACCTTTGTTATTTATTTATTTATTTACTTATTTATATACTTTTAATTGCATGAGACAAGAGAAATTCGGTAATGCATTTCATTGAGCTGAAATATAATGGGGCTTATCTAGTTTTATATATTTTTCCCACACACAAGCATGACTGACCTTAATCAACCACTAATCGGTGGAGCCTTTCTCCTGCCAATAAACTATATACACAATTATAGTTATTAAAATCATGATTTTATTTATATAATTCTACGAGTTTACAATTTTATAAAGCATTTTTTAGTTGACTTAAGTATAAAATCGTTTCTATATAAACTCATGGTAGAATCATAAGTCTATATGTAAAATCGGTAAAATTTTACATCTTTAATTGAGATCACCAATTCCATAAGTTTTAGTTAAATTGGCTAAAAACTGAAAATACAACTTAACTTTCATAAGATATGAATATTATTAGTTTTTTAAAAGAATTGGATTTATAATATAACAATAATATTGGTAATAGTACCAATAATGATGTTGGTAGTAATGATGAAGATTACAACGATGATGGTAATGGTAAAGAAAGAGCTGACAATAGTTTTGACTTTTGATAATAATAAAAAGGTTAGTGGTTTTTTAGCATTGTATTTTATTATTATAATTTATGTTGTAATTTATTTTATATTGGTATTATTATTTATATTATAGTTTTATATATTAGCTTAACAACTTATGCTAATTTATTTGTATTATAAATACATAATTTTTATTGTAAATTATAACTAAAATTTATATTAAATTTCTTTACTCTATCATACATTTTATATTTTTTATGATTATAGTAAATATATTTATAGCCTTTAAAAGTTATTTTACATAAGTTATAGAAACTTACGTTTTTACATTTTGATTATATATTTTAATTCTATAAACCCTTTAGTGATTATTTTATTTGTATATGACATGGAAAAAAAAAAATTTTGGTCCCACTTTATGTCCTTATTAGGTCATTATCAAATCCAATTTTCCTGACATGGTTCTAATCACTTTCTAACCACCCCTTTTGTATGGATTCATCATGCTTAACGAATACCACCATAACACAGGATGCAAAACTATATTATGGGGTGTCATTCTTACATCATGATGAGTCATTATGTTGATTCTATGTAATTTCCGTGATAGTTTTAGGACCTAAAAGTTTTACGTTTATATATCGATTCAACTTAATGGATGATTAAGATTAGTATCTAAAAGTTTAAATTTTTAAATAAGATGGTATTTTTATTTAGATAACTATAGCAGTTTTTTTTTTTAATACCCATTAATTGAAGACATGTTATAAAATAAGATGCAGTAACATAATAATTATAAGGTTTATGTAAAAGGTATTTTTGGAAGTTTATAACATTTAAAATCTCTCGTTTCTCCTAAATATAAACCTTTTTTTTTTTTTTTGTTGCTTTCCTTACGTTACTCTCTCTCTTTCCCTACAGTTTCTCTTTACCATTGGTAGATTCTGTTAGAATATGAAGGTAAGTGAGTCATATCTAATTTTTCAGCTCAATTTACGTTATTGGAATGCTAAAAAAAAGGGGGGATTTTGGTTGTAAAAACGCAATTTTCTTACAATCTGAAAGAGGGGTTGAATTTATAGTATATGTGCAACAATCCTGACTTTTGGAAAGGATGCATTTTATAGATGAAAAGTAGATTTCTTATACAATAACTCTTATTTCAGGGGAGAAACTGCATCGATAATTTATCTCGTATGTTATCTGGCCAAACCAGTAGATAAATTTACATATATATGAAGATGTAAGGTCATATGTGGAGCGCCGTGGAGACTGCTTGGCTGACCATAAAACTGATAGCTTCCAAGATTAGAAAGGGAATATAGAAGGATTATATTAAAGATGGATGAAATTTCGAGGCGTCTATTATCATTACTTGCTGGTAACTCTGTACGATAAGTGTAGTGTAGCTTGATTTATCAGACAACGCAACAGATCCACTCTACCGTAAAAAGTAGAGTATCTTCCTTTTTTTTTGGGACATTTTTCGATTATTTTTTAAAATTACAAAATCGTAGACTTTTTAGAATTACAAAATAAACATATATATATATACTCTACGTGAGGACGCAATTACCTTAACGGTGACAATATAAGAACTATAGCGGAACTCGCACACACACCTAAATTAGCCGGTCGGATTGTCGGTTCAACCCAATCCATCTCTATTGTCTAAGTCAATGATTTTATAGAATTTTTTAGTTTTCAGAAGAAAAAAAAAAAGGTAAATAAACTAAACTAGATTTGATAGCTAAATTTAGTGATTCTTTTGTATATTTGCAAAACTATATAATTGAGTTAAGACATGTATAATTTAGTAATATAAACACTAATATTTAGATTACATATATCAAATTCATATCTTCCCTTTCATTGGAATCATAAAAAAAATTGTATTGTAGAAGCTTCTTTAAATTTCTATTATCATAAATGATTAAGCAATTTAAATTGGAAGAGTAAAATATTTGATCAATGCTTTCAGTAGTCACCCTTTTAAATATCCTACTACAAAATTCTCGTTATTTATCCACTTGCACTCGCTCAATTTATCCTAAGTTTCAAAATTACCTATTGAACTATAGCTCTCCAACAATTGGAAAACTAGAAGTCCTTGACAAAGACGATGAAGAACTTCTTCCATCCAGGTATTTCCTCTCCTAACTTTTAGTAATTCAGATATAATCTTGATTACAAAGGTTATTCGTGTAGAAATGTGTCCTAGTTTCGTCCTGTAAGCACATCTAATTTTGCATACAAGATCATTTCAAAAATCCTTTCAATATTAGACACTATTATTTATCCTATTAGAGTTCTTTTATCCCAAGCCAGTTAATTCAAGATAACATGATTATGGCCCATGAGATCTTTCACTATTTGAAAATTAAAAGACAAGGCAAAAATAATTATTGTGCTCTTAAGATTGACATGACAAAAGTATATGACAAAGTGAAATGGTCTTTGAAAAACAACAATGGTTAAAATGGGATTTGCACAAAAGTGGATAGACTAGATAAGGTGCCGTGTCACCTTGGTTTCCTATAATTTGTTAGTTAATGGTATGAGAGTTGGTTCTATGTTATCCTTAAAGAAATTAGGTAGGGAAACCCTATATCTCCTTACCTATTTCTTTTAGTAGCTAAAACTTTGTCAAGCATGATTTAAAAAGCAAGTGATAGTGGATTGCTAGGAGTTAGAGTTAAAAGGATTAGCCTTGCTCTATCTCATCTATTGTTTGCGTATGATCCATTATTGTTCATAAAGGCTTCAAAATATAACCTTTAGGAGTTAAGATTAGATATGTATTGTTTAGCTTCAGGGTAGTTAGCTAATTTTCAAAAGTCCTCTTAATTTTTAACAACTTTGTCTCAAACAATGTTAAGGAAGAGTATTGTCTCACTTTGAATATCAACCCCCATAACAAACCACGCAGTTACTTAGGTTTTCCCCCATTTTAGAGAAGGTCTAAATACAAAATTTTTTAGTCCATTAAGGACAACATAGCCATGGATTTACAAGGGTGGAAAGGAAGTTTACTTTCTACTGGTGGGAACGAAGCTTTGATTAAGGTAGTTTCTTATGCAATTCCTGTCTATCATATGAGTGCTCTTAATTTCCTAAAGTAGTGTCAACCGTCAAGAGGTGACTAATACGATATCTAATTTTTTGTAGGGTGATTCCAATAGAAGGAAAATAGGATTTACTGAAAAAATTGGGAAGTCTTAGCAAAACCAAAGCATGTGGGAGGACTAGGTTTTAATCAAAGCATCACCTTTGACTATTGTACACAAACTCTTTCACACCTAATTACAATTTGTTTTGCAAGAAATTAAGATCTAATCCAAGATGTTTTAACTAGCAATTGGATGAGACAATAGAGCTTCTATTGTTACATTATTGCAAGGTACCCTGCTTTGGTTTGTGTATGAAATTAGAATCAAAGAAATGGAGACAAACATAATTGATCTAAACTTGCAATGAAACAATCTTTCAACTATTGTAAACACCCACATATGTACAACAGTCCTCATGCAATCCTACATGTACAAAGTGCAACAACCAAATCCATTTAGGTTATGACTCAAGGTGGAATGAGTAGCACAATCTCAATGTCCCAAGGTACAAAATAGCTTAAATTCAATCAACAAACACACAAACAAACATATATATATATATATATTAGAATAGTTGTTTAATCAAAATGCCACCATAATAAAATATTGACAATCATCTAGTCTCATCACCAATACCAAAGTCATCTCATGCTAGCTCCACTACCATGCATGTTAGCCACCATGCCACTAATCCATTGTAAGTGTCTATAGTGGTATGCCATACTTCCAATGTAACTCATTTACAACTTTGTTTTAAGGACCTAACCCATACTATAGTAGTTGACTGGTTAACAATGTTCCTATTGGCACATAATGTTTTGACACATAAACTATAAGCCATTTCATCTTGAATGTTTAACCTTAAATGGGTAACCAACATCTAGCCCATGACAGCCACTTTTGGGACTCTCGATATAGCTTCAAGTATAAGCAACAAATTATTATTATTATTATTATTATTATTAGAATAACTTTTAACTTTAGTTCATTTCACTAATCCTACACACACAACCAATAATAAATAGTAACCAAGTAACTAGACTTCACTCACATACTTGAAAATACACAAAGTTGAAATCAACTCCTATCGGGATATAACATACAAAGAGACAAAAAGCTTAAACAAGCTAAGAGATTAGTCTAAAACTTGATTTCCACTCAAACTAGTTAAAAAGAACAAAAAATAGGTTGAGCAAGTTCCTTTGAAACCATGTTGATCACCTAACCTAGTACTAGACTTGGTTGACTTAGTCACCCATTTGATCGACCTAGATGTACATTAGGCCAATTGAATTCCTTTTCTTTCGAACTCATTCGACTAGGTAGAAAACTTAATCAACCAAATGCCATCTTAGGTTAGTTGAATCACCAATTCAATTGACAAATTAATCTTAGGTTATTCGAAATTAGAAAATCCAACTTAAGTTTCATTTGATGCCTCTTTTCCAGTGTAATCTTTACTTCAATATGTTGATGTTGGTATAATCAAAACATAAAAAAAAATTAATTATATTTTTTTATCCATTAATATTAACTAAATTTTAGTAGAAGTTGACAAATCATTGTAATTTATACCTTAATATACAATCTATCTCTAATATACACAATTAGTTGCTTAAAGTGTCACAATGCAAAGATTACTCTAAACCAAAATTTCTAACAAAATTCTAAGAAACATATCTGTTACACCCACAAAAAAACTTACAATGACTTAAACAATGGATCGCTTATGAATGCTACTCCTAACCACAAATACTACCTCTCAACATTCCAAATTCACAGAAGTAGAATTCTTTAGCTAGTTCACATATATCCAATGAAGATCCGCAACCAACTTACTATTTTATGTGCTTCAATCCATTTTGTGCATTACACTTGAATTCCTTGGAAAATTGACAATGATTTTGTGTTAAAACTTATTAATTTCCCTAACCAATATGTGAAAATTTCTACTAAAGGTAGAAGGAAGAGATTCCTTACTTAGAATTCCATCGATAATCATGATAATTAGAAAGAAAGAGGAAGGCATGCTTGAGTGCTAAAAAAACTTTTTGCACCTATGTTCAAAAGGTCTTTTAAGGTATTTGAAAATTTTTAGTTAATTTTAATGTGTAAATCATAATGTTAGCTTTATTAGTTTAGAATTTTAGTTCTTAATGTATTTACACTTTACTTGACATACCATGTATTCAATTAATTAAATTTGAAATTGGATGTAATTTAATAGACATTAGCTATCATTCTTTATAGATACGGTACTCAAGTTTCAATTAAAATCGTTTGTAGTTGTGATATATTTAATGGAGCCTTTGTATGTATATCATTATTAAATTGTCATTGTGTCTTCTAATCATTCTCTTCAGCATTAATAGTATATGGTAGCCTAATAGTGGTCTCTAACTAGCTAGCCTTTGACATGAATAAAAACTAAAATATGCATTTAAATAACCTATAATTAATACTATAGCTTTTGTGAAAATGCAATTGACAACATGGAATTATAATTGCATGTCAGATTCATCATATGATTGAAGTATTGTTTGCTAAAGTTACTAACTCACTTCAATGAAAGTTTAAATGGGTAGCAAGAATAGTATAACACATGGTAAGTTTAGGTACTTACATATAAATCGACCTAAAATTGTGGTAACAAATATGATATTATTCCTTAAACCTTAGAAGGAAAAACTTAAGGGCACTTAAAAACAAAGACTAGCTATAAGTGATAACATCTTACTATGATTATCTATTTATTAAAACGATTTTTTTACTTATTAGCAAATATCTTTCTATCTTTCTAATAAGGCATCATATAGGTTACATTGTTGCTGCAAGAGACAAGCTATAAGCTTCATCTACTTATCTATCTTTTAAATTTTGACGGTTTATCACCTTCAAATTTCTTTTGTAACAAGATTAAATTAGATATAGCCTATTATAAAATTCAAGTAGACAATGGTAAGAAAACTACATAGTTAATTATTCTTAATCCTCGTGACACTCATGAGAGAAATATAATCATTCACAAAACTTTTCTGCTATAAGAGGATACATCCTAATGTTTTATTTATTTAATGTTTTTGTTTCTCTAAGGTTTAAAGGAAATCACAACTATACGATGATAATATGAACACTACTTGTTATTTCTTCAATTATTATAATAAACATAATAACCTTGCAAGATTATTTTTATTACTATTATAATAATTATTATTTTTTTACTGTTTTCAATCGAAGTGTTGTGATTGATTACCTAAGAAGCATGGGAAACATTATTTGTGAGCAACACAATGCGAAACCTCGTTAACCACAGCATAAGAAGTTAAGTTGAGTTGGGGAAGACTCATTTGCTACATTATTTGGAAATATTATTATTAATCAATTATTGTTATCTGTTAGGTGTTTATATATAAAGGTAATGATTTTGACATCTCAACCATTCCTCAATATCTTATTCAAACCTTTTTGCTTTTGTATAGTTTGCTTTGCTTTTCCCATATGAGACTTTAAGATTAAAATAACCCTATTATAACTTATGTATTCGTGCCACGCCTACCCCCTAAACAAGGCCATAATATTTTGTAGGTACTAATGTGTTGTTGTCTTCCTTCCTTCCTTCCTTTCTTCTTTCTTCTTCTTTTTTTAGATTCTTGTTAAGCTATCTTGAGATTTTCTCTAGAAAATGTATGCCTTCTATACAAGACTTCACTTGAAACAATTTGTATACCTTTTGTTGAGGAACTATTGAGGTTGTGGAGATGCATGGTAAGTAGTAAGTCTTGAGTCACAATATGTTTAGGGTAGAGATTATGGAGAGATGTTGGGATAGCTCAATCATGTTAAATCTCCCAATCAATGTGTTATTGGGGCCTTTAATCTGATTGAGCCATGTCAATATCATCATCCTATCTTCCTTAAATTTCATGCCTTTTTTTTTTGTGCTAGTTAGGCATCTACTTCTCATTGATTTTTCACTTTTATACTGATTAAAAGTGCCGAGCCTGATTTTTCCATTTTTTTTTCTTAATCTAATTTACATTAAACCCTATGCTCATTTAATGTAAATCCTTGATTAATATTAGAAAAGACTTTTTAAAAAGAAAAAAGAAAAAGGAGTCCCCACCCGATTGAAATCGGGAAAAGTGTTAAAAAAAAGACTAATTGAGCGGATTAGTCTTAATTTGACCATTAGTTTATTAAAAAAAAATTAGTACAAAAAATTTTGGAATTCACGTGTTATCTTATTAAAACTTTAAGATTACCACTTTTTAACCTTCCAAGTTAAATTTATTTTTTTGAGAAAAATAAAAAAATTAATAAGAAGAAAAGGAAAGAAAAAAATTATAAATATAATTCTTACTTAAAAATGAGGTCGCCCCGAGGGTAGCTACGTACTCAATGTCTGGGATTAGACCAATTGTAGTTCACATGGGTTTTCTTTTTTAAAAAAACTTGTAAAAAAATTATGAATAATTATAATTCTTTGAGAAAAAATTGTCTAAAATATATTTTTTAGGAAAAAAAGAAATAATTTTTTTTTTGCTAAAATATCTTTAAAAAAAAATATTTTTGTTAGTTTATAATTTTTTTAGGATTCTAAAATGTCTTAATATATATATATAAACTAAAAGAAATTTAAAAAAAAAATCTAAATGTCTTTAAAACAATAACTAAAAAAATTTCTTTAAATTTTTTTCTTTATTTAAAAATTTCTTAAAAATATATAATAACTAAAACAAATTAAATTGTTTCTGAAAATAATAGGGAAAAAAAAAGGTATGAACTTAGGTAGGATCGTCGAAGGTGAATTGGAGGAGAGATGGCAATTTTTGGTGGTTGTTGGCCATGGTGGTGCTGGGGCAAGGCTAGAAGTGACCATGAATCTATATGCATTAGTGGTTCAAACCCAAGTGCAATGGAGGATGGTGATCGGAGTGGTGGCTGGTGGTGAGAAAGAAAAAAAAAATCGGAAGTGGTGAGATGGTGTTTGACATGGATGGTGTTGGTCATGGTTTGGGTTAAGGATGAAATGGACAAACTAATGGTGGCCGAATTTAGATGCTTCATAGTGGGAAAGTAGAGAGAGAGAGTTTCGCCGAAAAACTTCTAGAGAGAGAAAGCTTCATCAAAGAAAAAAAAAACGAAAGGGAAGGTTTGGATTTTTTGAGGAATGATTTTTCTCAGTCTTTTCAAGCAAAATGGGGACTCTATTTATATGCTAATGAAAGTTGAAATGCATAGGGGAGAAGAAAAGCTAAAGGCCAGGGATTTTTTTTTTTAACTACGGATGCATTTTTTATTTTAATTTCTTTGTGATTAATGTCTTTATTGCACTTTTGATTTAATTTTGGAAGTATTTGCTCCTTGAATTACATTTTTTGATCTTCTGTAAGTTTTGAAACATCAAAAGAAAGAGGAAAAAAAAATTCGAGCTCTACGCAGTCTTCCATGGCAGATAGGTTAGAGGTAGAAGACGATGAAAACGTAGATTCAACCCACGTTTTTCATTGTAATAAAAATGTAGGTTGAACCTATATTTTTTTCTTTTATTAGTAAAAGGGAAAGGATCAAAATCGTGAGTTCAACCCAATTTTTATCAAAGAAAAAAAAAACTCTCGCACAATTCCACAAGCAAGATTTGCACTTGTGTATGTGGGAAATTGCATGCATGTATTTTCTGTTAGGCCATTGACTTGTACCTCAGCATATCATGCAACTAAATTGCATTTATTCCCACTTGTCAAAAAATTTGTGTGTTTTGCGCTAATGGGGAATCAAACTCTAGTCTCCTATAAATGCATGTATGTGCTTTCCAACAGGCTGTTGGCTTGTGCCTTGGTCATATAATATAAATAAATTGCATTTATCCTAATTTTTTTTAAATAAATAAAAATAAAATAAAGATGAAGCAAAAATGGTATGTCTACAACTACCCTCTTTGTAGTAAAGTTTGAGAAAAACTTTACTACAAAGACCAAAGAGATACACCATTTTTGCTTATTTTGAAGAGCTATAGAAATATTTCAAGGAATTGGCAAAAGATGTCTAGGATGGTGCCTTATGGGCTAACTATTATGTACTGGGAAACGTCTTTATGAACTAGCAACTCTAAAAGATGAATTATAGTATAGTGCTCCAATGGACTGACTAATTTTTATGGGAAAGCGTCTATTACAAATTAGCCACCCTGAGAAAAGAGAAACTTTTAGGATAGTACCCCTGTAAGCTAACTAATTTTTACAGGAAAGCATCTATTACACACTAGCAACCCTAAGAAAAGATAAATTTTAGGAAAATGTCTTTGTAGGCTAACTATCCTAAGGCATATTTAAAATTTAACTACTCATGCATGACATATTTTTAATAGTGAAGAATTTTACCTGGTTTTACAGATAGCACCTAAATAATTAACCCTCTTTCTTAAAGTTCACGAGCCCATTTACTTGTCTCTATCTTAAATCAACTCCTTCCATCATTGGACGAACCATGCTTATATGATATTCACTTTCATTCTAGAATTTTAACTCTTCAAATTTATTTTGCTCAAATTTATCTCCACTCCCATTATTTAGGACTGTAACATGAAATAGCAAATAAAACTCCTTTTCAAAAAAGGTGAAACCATGATGGAGTATTTGAAGAGCTTTCATTATTCATTATTGTTTTATTCCTCATAGATTCCCTCGTATTTGAGTGTATAAGGCAAAACAGGAGTAAAGGAAAAAGAAACTTATCGATGAGGAGAGAGATTATTGATCGATGACCAAGAGGATATCCACTTAACACATAGATGGTAAAAATTATACCGTAAAGAGACCAATGATATTTTCAATAAACTCATATAAGATTCCATTGATTCATCAAGGATAGTATATTTTAACTGCATTAGAATTTACAAGGTCCCTCAAATTTGGACCATCCATATGTGACAAAATTAATGCCCCTCTAGATAACATTCTTTTTATAAAACATGGTCACTCATAATTAGGAGTAAACTTCTCTTTAAGATCCTATACATTTGGGAGGATCTTCCTTAAAACTAAGTCACCCTCCTAGAAAGGTGACTTAGGATCTTGTACATTGACCATGGCATAATGTTACTAATCTCTTTTCATCAATTAGGCTTGATTGGTCCACCTACTTTTTCACTCAATCAGCTTCATCCAATTGAGTTTCTAACAATACTCTGAGTGATAGAATTTCAACTTCAACCGGCAATACTACTTTAGTACCATATACCAAAGAGTAAGGGGTAGCTCCTATTGATGTTCTGATGGAGGTCCAATAGACCATGAGTGCAAATGGTAACATCTCATGCCAATCTTTATAAGTAACAATCATCTTTTCAATAATCCATTTGATATTTTTATTGGCTGCTTCTATAATTCCATTCATTTGTGGTCGATATGGAATGGAATTCTTATGATTGATTCCAAAATGTTAGCACAATTTCATCACGTGCTTCTTGTTGAGGTTCGTGCCATTATCTATAATAGTTGAATCCGGAGATCCATATCGAGCAATAATGTCCCTTTTGATGAATTTGACCACTAATCCTTTAGTAACATTAGTATATGAGGAAGTTTCGACCCATTTGGTAAAATGGTTGATTGCCACCAATATGAATTGATGGCTGTGGTGAAGAAAGTGTATAAAGTTCTAGAGGAGGGGCATTTATTTTATTGGCATAAATTTGACATGTATGACAACATCTTAAGTGTTTAATGCAGTCAAGTTCCATAGTTAACTATTAATAACCCAATCTCATGATCTTCCTAGGCCAGCATGTAGTCGTTCATGTGAGGATCACATATTCTCATGTGTACCTCTTTCATAAGGGTGTTTACTTCTTTCTCATCCACACATCTCAATAATGTGCTGTCAAATGATTGCCTATGTAGTGTGGATCCACTTAACAAAAATGATTCACCAATCTTCTAAGCATTTTTTTTGTCTTTCTATTCAATCTTTTCTAGATAACTTCCTTCTTGAAGTAAAATCTTGATGTCATGATACTAAAGCTTATCATCCTGTGTTCCTTCAACAACTAAACAAAAAGCAAGTTTATCTTCAATCTTGATCCTAAGAGGTTGGATTTCTACCCCTTCTGTTATTTGAGTCAAAGATGCCAATGTAGCAAAAGTATTGGCAAACTGATTTTGTATCCTTGGTATATATGTGAATGTGATATATCTAAACTTCCTTATTAATCGTGACAAGTGCTAGTTTGGGTCTTTCATCTTATATTCTCCTTGGGTTTGACAAATAATGAGTGAGGAGTCCCTATACACTTCTAATTCATGAATTCCCATTCTAAGGCCATTTTGAGACTTAGAATCCATGCTTTATATTCTGCAATGTTGTTGGTATATGGGAACATGAGCCTCATTGCTATAGGGAATTGATTACCTTCGGGTAAGACCAGTATTGCTTCTATTCCACAACTAAATACATTGGTTGTTCCATCAAATTACAATTTCTATTTGAGAATTTTTTGGGTAAGACCGGTATTACTTCTATTCCACAACTAAATACATTAGTTGTTCCATCAAAGTATAATTTCTATTTGAGATTTTTTTTTCTTTCTCAGAGTTAGGATCTTTTTCAGTCACCAATATATGTTCATCTAGGAATTGTGCTTGTGATTCTTGGGAAGTTCCTTCAAGTGGATGCTTAGCCAATTGATCAGCTACAACTTGACCTTTAATTGAACTCCGGTTCATGTAAGTGATGTCAAAATCAAATAATAACATTTGCCATTTAGAAATCCTATCGATTAATGTTGGTTCGTTTACCAAATACTTCAGGGGATCATGTCTTGTCAATAATTCAACTGAATAGTAGAGTATATATTACCTAAGTCGATGCATGACCCGAACTAATGCACAACATGTCCTTTCTACTTTAAAATGTTTTTGTTCCCCTCCAGTAAATTTCTTACTCAAGTAGTAAATGGCTTGTTCCCTTCCCCTTTCATTCTTCTAGCTAAGCATATGCCCTATAGATTTAGGTAATATTGTCAAGTACAAGAACAAGGGCTTGTGAAGTTTAGGAGTCACCAATATAGGAGATTTCATGAGATATTGCTTGATTTCCATGAAAGCTTCTTCACATTCTTCATTCCTTTTCTTTAGTAGCTTTAGACATTTATTTGTGAATTGTGAGACGAACTAAGTAATGTAATTTAGACGCCCAAGTAGTCCTCTGACTTCTTTAAGTATGTGTGGAGACAACATTTCCAATATTTCTTTGACCTTATCTAGGTCCACCTCGATGCCCTTTTGATTGACCATAAAACCTAGTAATTTCCTGGAGGTAACTCCAAAAGTGAATTTTTCTAGATTAAATTTCGGTTGGTACTTCCTTAACCATTCAAATAACTTTTTTAGAGTGCCTATATAGTCTTTCCCTTCTTGAGATTTAGCAATCAAGTCATCAACATACATGTCATATCTTGAAATAATGCAACCATCATGCTTTGATATGTTACCCCAGCATTTTGAAGACCAAAGGGCATAACCTTGTAACAAAAGGTACCCCAAGTTGTGATGAACGTTATCTTGGTCTTAGCTTCTTTTAACATCTTGATTTGGTTATACTCTAAGAAACCATCCATGAATGAGAAAAGACGGTTTCCAATTGTATTATCTACTAAGACATCTATGTGGAGTAAAGAGAAGTTATCTTTTGGTGTTGCTTGATTCAAGTCTCGAAAATCTACACTTACACGAACTTTTCCATTTTTTTTTAATTACTGGAACTATGTTAACTACCCATTCAGGATAATCTGACACCTTAATAAACCCCACCTCCAATTTCTTCCTTTATTTTTAGTAAAATATTAGGCCAAAATCATCTTAATTTTTGTTTCTTGGGTTTAATGTTTTCTTGTGTGGGTAGCTTATAAACCACGATTGATAGGTCAAGTCCTAACATATCTTTATAAGACCATGCGAATACATTAAGGTATTCAGATAATAGATCGGTTAACCTTCATTTCTGTACACCATTAAGATTGCCCCCAATCCTAAGATTCCTAAAGTTATCCTCATTTCTTAGGTTGACTGTTTCAATTAACTCATTAATGGAAATCCTACCTTATTCATATCTTTACCAATTCTCTTAGATTACTTTGTGGTCATCAATATCATCTCCAATGACTAACCTAGTAAGGTCATAGGTGATATTAATATTTTTACCCTCTAAATGCACGAGATATCCTCAATTTTCATCATTGGATTTAGATAAATGTATAAAGAAAAGAAATGAACAAGTAAAAGGGAAAAGATGGAATGAAATTAAGAAAATGATTTAGGACTTCATTGATTTTATATATATGGGTTACACTTATTAAAAAAAAAAAAACTCAACAAATATTAAATCATGGTCCACCCTTATTCTAAAGCAAGCTTATTGCTATTTAGAGGAAAAGAAAACCAATTTTGGAGTGATTGGGAGCTACAGGATATACCCGTTGATTCTTGTTATTGCTTGATTGTGAGATCATCGAAGTTATCTTCTCTTGTAGATACCAATGTCTCAACACTGGCTGAATAGGTGAATGTATTTTGGATCGGTGGAAAATTCATCAAGGTATTATACGATCTGTCTCCCCTTTTTCCTTGCTTAAACCTCATTCGAAACTTTTCTTCTAGAGTAAGGACATATTGAAGACCAAATGTCCATCTTTGACCTTCTTTAAATTGCATATTTCTATATCCCCATGTCTCATAATTGGTAATCATACACACCTTACCAAATATTTGGAGTCTGAAGTCATTTGGGCCTTCTTCTCCTATGTAGGGTGTGGTCGTTTCTGTATATATGGTGTAATCTTGTTCACTCAAGATGGTGACGATTTGACCATTAGAAATGAATTTAACTTTCTTATGGAGGCTAGAAGGAATGGCTTACGTTGCGTGGATCTAAGGCCACCCAAGAAGTAAGTTGAAGGACCTTAGTATGTCTAGGATTTAGAAAGGGATTCCAAACAATTGCAGATTGATTTCTACCATTAAGTCAATTTCCCCTACAATTTCTCTCCTTAACCCATCAAAAGCCCTTACTGTGGCAGAACTTGGTTTAATGTTAGCTGTATCAACACCTAGCAGGTTAAGAGTAGCTAGAGGGCATACATTGAGGGAGGACCCATTATTGATGAGGACTTTGGAAACATTCATGTCGTTGCATTTCACCACTGCGAAAATTGGTTTAGTGTGTTGATTACCTTCTTCCCCCAATTTTTCCATTGAAAAGGATATTTAATCAATGGCAAAAATGGAATTGACAATGTGTCCTAATTTTTTAGTAGATATTCCCTATGGCATTTTAACTTCCCTCAAAGTTCTAAATAAGGCTTCTTTGTGAGGCTCAAAAGAGAGTAGAAGATCCATAAACAAGATTTAGGCTAGGGTTTTTTATAATTAGTTCATGATTTTATACTTACTGAACTTGATTATCTTTGAAAAAATTGACATCCCTTTTTCTTCTCCTGTTACCGACTTTATCACTTTCCTACTTTATTCACCAATTTCAGGTTTTTTCATAGCCTCTTCTTTAAGGCTATAGATCCTTCATAACCGAGCGATTCCTCCAATGATAAAACTTAAAGGTTTCTCTTAATTAACCGTCACATAATTAAATGGGGTAGCATTATAGCTTTCATTTGCAAGGAAACGTGGAAAGTATATTTCTTGGCTTTTAGGACTTTTTGCTCTTGATCAAGTTCTTTATAACATTTTAGGATCACTAGTTTGAAGTCAGATCCTATCATGTTAACTTCTCATTATGGGGATTGTCTTTTTCTTCAAAATCAAAACCCCAACCACTTAAGGTAGGTTCCCCATGGATTGTTAGTTAGATAGAATAGTCAACAAAGTAATCTAACTTCCTTAAATGTTGTCCTAATAAACCCATTGTAGGATCACCTACATGCCATCTTTCTCTAACTCTTTTTGAGTTGTTGACTTGTAAGGCTTAGGAGCCAACACTTCCCAAATGTAGGATGATTGAATCTTACCTTCCAATAATAATTAATAGATGGCTAACTTAGCTTGTGCTTTGTTGTTTGGGTTAACTGGTAATAGGAAACCGACTTATTGCAAGTTCCATGCTACCTACTCTATCGGTAACTTGTCCAAATCAATTTCTAGTTTAGGTGCTTTTGAAGTGATCATGTTAATAGCTGGACCATGATTGGGAAGTGGACTATTGTTGACATTAGAAGTAGGTGGCTCAATGAAGTCTAGTTGCACTACTCCTGCATTGTTCAAATTTTAGATTTTATTCTTAACTCTCTAGCATTTGTCTATAGAATGCCCTACCTGCCCCATATAATATTTGCATTTGAGGTTAGGGTCATAGCTTCTTAGCCTATATTTCTCATTGGGAATTTCAAAACTGATCAGATTATCAGCCTTAAGGTTAGCAAAGACTTGGTTGAGGGGGATTGAGATTCGAGTGAATTGTTTAGGAGGTTTGTTGATATGGGGTTGATTATTTGGTTGTGTTTGGATTGAAGTGTTTATGGTTGGGTTTAGTGTTTAGAAGGAAAGGTGAGGGGTTGGCTTGTTGCTTCTACTGGAATTAACCATGTCGATTGTAGCTTCTTTTCCTTTGATGTTATTTAGTGGCTTGGATGATGTTATCTTGGGGGTTCCATTGATTGCCAATTTTCTAAAGGTGATGGCATTTTCAACCCTGCATCTTGCTGCTACACCTCTGCAAAACTTGAAGATGTTTGCTAAATCAGGTGAGTGAAATAGGTTTTTCTAATATATTGATAAATATGGATGTAAGCTCTTTCTTAGAAATTGGGGTAATGACTCTTGCATCTTAAGCCCTCCAACACTAAGCGTATTCTTTAAAGGATTCATTGTGTTTCTTATAGATACTCCCTAAGTCCCATATTGAAGGAGCAACTTTAATATTGAATTTGTATTTCTTACAGAAAAGCTGAAGCAACTTTTCCCAATTATTGTTTTGATTGAGGTCCAATTATACATACCAAGCTAGAGTAGGTCCTATGAGACTGTCTTGGAAAGTTTGCACTATTAATTGGTCATATTGTACATATTTGCCCATCTTCCAAACATACAGTTTAGTGTGCATTCTTAGGCATCTAGTACCATCATATTTCTCAAACTTTGGTACTTAAATTTTTCAAGATGAGTAATGGTATCAAAAATTGTAAGTTAATGATCTAGTTTGCTCATATATATATCTAATCCTTCCAAAGCTTTCATCTTATCAGCTAATTGTTGGAAAAGCCTTTCTGTTTCTTTTTATCTTTCCTTAAATTGTCTTTGTAGATCTTCAAGACTATATGAGGTTTACACCCCTAGTTTCGACTCCACAAATGTTGGATTAAACCTGGAGTTAATTTCCTCATTTTCGGGGGGTGAAATCTCAACTGCTTTTCCTTTTTGCCTCCATGAATAGCCTTCTTTAACTGGTTGGATTGATTAAAGAAGAGTCAAACTTTTCACCAGGAATTTTACTTAATTATTGAGATTTTGCACAGCTTGCTCTAATGAAACCATTCTCTAATCAGTAGTGTTGTCATTAGTATTATTGTCATTGTTGCTTGACATTTTGGCTCTAAAATGAATGTAGTATGGACTTCTTGTGGGGTTCAATTATTTAGGCGCTATCTTAAAACCTAGGTAGGAAAACTTGTTAGTACAATTTTGTTTTTTGAATGCACGTGTCAAGCGAATGTAGATATAAGGTCAATGAATAATCCATAATGTAGTAAAATAGAAATTTTATTAAAATTGCAACTTTGGAGTTTGATTACATCATTTGAAAAGAAATTGCAAAAACTTCGAAAATCTAAATCTTCTTCTTCTTGCAATGACATATTCCAAAATTGGAAAGCTTGTTCATGTAATTTTTTTTAATGCATGTGTCAAGAGAATGCAGATATGGGGTCAATGAATAATCCATAATGTGGCAAAATAGAAATTTTATTGATACAGCAACTTTGGAGTTTAAGTACATCATTTGAAAAGAAATTACAAAACTTCTAAAATCTAAATCTTCCTCTTCTTACGATGATGTGATCCTTTTTCCGTTTTCTCTTCTGTAGGAGCTTCTAATTCCTTGATCTTTTGCCTAGCTTTTCTTAATTAAGCTTCTAGAGCTTCAACTTGTGAGTTGGATTCTTGACATTGATTCTTCCAAATGTCCCCATTTTTTTCCATGTTTTCCATATGGACTTGCATTCGTGCTTGCACTTTTTCCATATATGTTTTTATTTCATGAGTGGGATTTACTGGTGCAAGTTAGAGTACAACTAGGGAACTATATTATTTTTCACCTATCTTTTTTAGTTGGTGAAAAATGTACTCTTTAGTTGCTCTATGTCAATAGTAAGGCTTATTATTTGAGTCTCCCATAAGGTTTTGATCTTAGATAGTTTAGCTATCTTGTCAACTATTATCATATGAGGATTATGAAAATCAAGTATGACGGGTTCGAGTGAAGGTTTGTGGACTATATCTTGAATAGGTCCCAATTGACGTATTACAGTAGTTAAGTAGTAACTAGTGCACTGATTAAATCCAATCAAGGGAACTGCCTTGTGATTTTTGCAAGCACGTACCATCCTAGTACAAGAATTCCATCTAGCTAACCATAATATGTCTTCAACATAAAGGAATTAATAAGGTCAATTTGTTGTGCAAAATCTAGCAATGGGTAGAAATATCCTCTGGTAATGTGATTCTAGAGGCAAAGGTATCAATAAGGTCAATCTATTGTGCAAAAGCTGCTAGAATGAAGTCAAGTTTGTTGCATTGCATATGGTTGACAAACCATGTCATAATCAATGCCATGTTAGTTTTTAAATCCACAAGTCTTTTTTTCTTTAAGTGATTGAGAGATTTGATTCACTCAGCGAGGAGTGCCGAGATGTAAGACTTTCCTTCTAGAAATTGGGTCACTATTTCTGCAACCTTAAAGTGGATATGAAAAATCATATTTGAAAATAATATAGTTCCGAACGCCATTAGGATGAATGCATGAATTCAATGTTGTTGCCATGTTTCAAAATCTACTCAAAATAAGGTTTGCTTTTCATGGTAACTAGATTAAGTTGTAAGCTACATCAATAAATCATCGGTCTTAATACAATTCCCATCACAGTTTTCTAAGGCTTTGTTGACTTCAGCTTTAAGAACACCTAACAATTTACTGAAGATTTTTACAAGTCTTGCTTCAAGGTTTAGGATATATATGTTTTCAGTGCTTGATGGAGCCTTAAGCAATTGGACGTATTCTTCCACTATTAGGCCTAATTGATGGGGACCCAAACAAAAGGCAACAGCTTCTAGATCCCAGAAATGAACCAAGGTCCTGCTTAAAGTGATGTTGACAGAGGCTTTCTATAATGAGAGAATTAGTCTAATATTACCTTGAATGACCTCATGTTGACATGGGTTGAAGAACTGAATCCATCGATCAAGCACTACCTCTGACTTCAAGGGTTTATGAACATAGATTTCCTTAAGAAGAGCTTGCATGTTGGATGAGTTTGCCATTTCTACAGAATTTATGAAAGTAAATACATCACGACTATACTATTTACAAGAAAATACATTTGTTACAAAGAATTTACAGGAAAATTTACAACAACAATTTTATAAATTACAAACAAATAGGAAAACAACTCTATTAAAGTTACAATCTTTATTTTTTCCTTTTTTTTTTTTTGGTTTGACACATTATGTTTATTCATTGACTTGAAGGGTTTATGAATGCAAGTGGATGGATTCTATAGGTCCCTAGAAAATGGTTCACAAGTTACATCAAAACTTGAGTAAGGTAGCCTAATCAACCCCGAGTAGTGATTGCCCCACAACACCTAAAGCTTACATAATGACTTCCCTCCTAAGATCCCAAGACAACTAAGGTTTAACCGTGTCTACCATGCACCCGATGCCCCCTTTTCGAATTAACAAAAAAAAATGCTACAAAAAATATACGTTAGTACAACTATATAAATATATATATAAAGTAAAAATAAATATTTCAAAAAATAAATAAATTCTATTTTAGAAGGTTTAAGTGGCTAGCCTACTTAGGATTCCCCAATGGAGTCATCATTCTATCGAGCTTGATTTTTCCATTTTTTTTCCTAATCCAATTTACATTAAATCCTATACTCATTTAATGTAAATCCAAAACTAAGATTAGAAAAGAAAAAAAAATTAAAAGGAAAAGGAGTCACCACCCGATTGAAATCAGGAAAAGTGTTAAATTAAGACTAGCAGATTAATCTTAATTTGACCACTAGTCTATATAAAAAAAATAATAATATCAGAAATTTTAGAATTTGGGAGCTATCTTATTAAAGCCTTACGGTTACCACTTTTTAACCTTCTAAATTAAATTTATTTTTTTGGAGAAAAATAAAAAATAAGAAGAAGAAGAAGAAAAAGAAAGAAAAAAAAATAAAAAATGAGGTCACCCCGATGGTGTCTATGTACCCGGCATTCAAAATCAAACCAATCATAGTTCACATGGGTTTTTTTTTAACTTGTTAAAAAAATTATGAATAATTATAATTCTTTGATTTTTGTTTTGTATCTAAATTATATTTTTAAAGAAAAAAGAAATAATTTTTTTTCTTTTTGCTAAAATATCTATTTAAAAAATAACTAGAAAAATTTTGTTAGTTTATAAATTTTTCTTAGGAATCTAAAATGTCTTTAAAATGTTTATAAACTAAAAGAATTTTTAAAAAATCTAAATGACTTAAAAAATTCTTTTAAAAAACTTTTTTTCTTATTATTATTTCTAAAAATAATAGAAAATAAAAAAAGTACAAACCTGGTTAGGATCATCGAAGGTGAATCAAAGGAGAGACAATGGTTTTCAATAGTCATTGGCTACGGTGGTGTCAAGGCAAGACTAGAAGTGATTGTGAATCTGTGTGCGTTGGTGGTTCAAACCCAAGTTTAGTGGATGATGGTGTTCAGAGTGGTGGCCAGTGGTGAGAAAGAAAAAAAAATCAGAAGTGGTTGCAATGGTGTTTAATGTGGATGGTATTGGTAGTAGTTTGGGTTGAGGATGGAATGGGCAAGCTAATGGTGGCCAAATTCAAATGTTTCACGATGGGAAAGTAGAGATAGAGAGTTTCACCGGAAAACATCTAGAGTGAGAAAGCTTCGTCAAAGAAAAAAAAAAGGAAAGGGAAGGTTTGGTTTTTTTGAGGAATGATTTTTCTCGGTCTTTTCAAGAAAAATGGGGGCTCTATTTATAGGCTAATGCGGGTTGAAATGCATGGGGGAAAAGAAAAGCTGAAGGTTGGAGATTTTTTTTTAATTACGAATGCATTTTTTATTTTAATTTCTTTGTGGTTAATGTCTTTAGTACACTTTTAATTTGATTCTTGGAAGCATTTGCTTCTTGAATTATGTAGTTTGATCTTCTGTAAGTTTTGAAACATCAATAGAAAGAGAAAAAAAGTGTACTGCAGTGGTGTTTAATGTGGATGGTATTGGTAGTAGTTTGGGTTGAGGATGGAATGGGCAAGCTAATGGTGGCCAAATTCAAATGTTTCACGATGGGAAAGTAGAGATAGAGAGTTTCGCCGGAAAACATCTAGAGTGAGAAAGCTTCGTCAAAGAAAAAAAAAGGAAAGGGAAGGTTTGGTTTTTTTGAGGAATGATTTTTCTCGGTCTTTTCAAGAAAAATGGGGGCTCTATTTATAGGCTAATGCGGGTTGAAATGCATGGGGGAAAAGAAAAGCTGAAGGTTGGAGATTTTTTTTAATTACGAATGCATTTTTTATTTTAATTTCTTTGTGGTTAATGTCTTTAGTACACTTTTAATTTGATTCTTGGAAGCATTTGCTTCTTGAATTATGTAGTTTGATCTTCTGTAAGTTTTGAAACATCAATAGAAAGAGAAAAAAAAGTGTACTGCAGTGGTGTTTAATGTGGATGGTATTGGTAGTAGTTTGGGTTGAGGATGGAATGGGCAAGCTAATGGTGGCCAAATTCAAATGTTTCACGATGGGAAAGTAGAGATAGAGAGTTTCGCCGGAAAACATCTAGAGTGAGAAAGCTTCGTCAAAGAAAAAAAAAGGAAAGGGAAGGTTTGGTTTTTTTGAGGAATGATTTTTCTCGGTCTTTTCAAGAAAAATGGGGGCTCTATTTATAGGCTAATGCGGGTTGAAATGCATGGGGGAAAGAAAAGCTGAAGGTTGGAGATTTTTTTTAATTACGAATGCATTTTTTATTTTAATTTCTTTGTGGTTAATGTCTTTAGTACACTTTTAATTTGATTCTTGGAAGCATTTGCTTCTTGAATTATGTAGTTTGATCTTCTGTAAGTTTTGAAACATCAATAGAAAGAGAAAAAAAAGTGTACTGCGGTGGTGTTTAATGTGGATGGTATTGGTAGTAGTTTGGGTTGAGGATGGAATAGGCAAGCTAATGGTGGCCAAATTCAAATGTTTCACGATGGGAAAGTAGAGATAGAGAGTTTCGCCGGAAAACATCTAGAGTGAGAAAGCTTCGTCAAAGAAAAAAAAAAGGAAAGGGAAGGTTTGGTTTTTTTGAGGAATGATTTTTCTCGGTCTTTTCAAGAAAAATGGGGGCTCTATTTATAGGCTAATGCAGGTTGAAATGCATGGGGGAAAAGAAAAGCTGAAGGTTGGAGATTTTTTTTAATTACGAATGCATTTTTTATTTTTATTTCTTTGTGGTTAATGTCTTTAGTACACTTTTAATTTGATTCTTGGAAGCATTTGCTTCTTGAATTATGTAGTTTGATCTTCTGTAAGTTTTGAAACATCAATAGAAAGAGAAAAAAAAAATTCGAGCTTTGTGCAATCTTCTATGGCGGACAAGTCAAAGGTAGAAGAAAATGAAAATGTGAGTTCAACCCACATTTTTCATTGTAACTAAAATGCAAAAAAAAAAAGAAAGAAAGAAAGAAAACATGGGTTGAATCCACTTTTTTCTTTTATTATTAAAAGGGAAATGTTCAACCCACGTTTTTACTGAAGAAAAAAAATACTCTTGTGCATTTGCACAAGCAAGATTCAAATTTGTGTCTATAGGGAATTGCATGCACGTACTTTCCATTAGGCCATTAGCCTATGCCTCAACATATTATGCAACTAAATTGTATTTATTCCCACTTTTCAGTTAAAAATAAATTGCATACATTTTGCATGAATGGAGAATTGAACTCTAGTCTCCTATAAATGTATGTGTGTGTTTTCCAACAGGTCATTGGGCTATGTCTCGATCATATAATGCAAATAAATTGCATTTATCCTGAATTTTTTTTAAATCAATTAAAAAAATAAAGATGAAGCAAAAATGGTATGTCTATAAAATTTCTTTAGGTTTTTTTTTTTTTTTTTTTTTGGCCTTTTGAGGATTACAACGATTAGAGGAATTCAACATAACTTACGCAATTCATACTTTGCTAATGCTAGCAAGATAATGAATAAGGATAATGCTTTCATACTTTATGATGTCAATTACAAGACCTTTGCTGATGGATCCTCTCTAATATATACTCCGTATGTATGAGGGTTCTGAACTAGTTAGGATGATGGATATTGAATTTTATAAGAATCCTTCCTAATATATGCATGCGGGTGCACCACACGTTGGAAATATGATTGAATCGTGAATGGTCTTAAAGTGCAGACATTTTCCTCAATCGTAGGTCAGCATGCATTGACCCTTTCTTACAAGATAACATGTTCGGTAAAATATGCAACAGGATTTCATGGGCGTTTATATTTTTGGAGAAGAGAAATACAATATTAAAGAATATGAAGCAATGAACCAGAGACAACGTGATCGAGGAGTGCTTAAAACCTATAATATTAAGGATGGATCGTTTCGATTCCTTCTAAAAATGTCATTGCAATTTCTTAAGGCAACTGTTAGCCTGTGCTTGGTTCAAAGGAACTTAAAATCCGAAGTTTTTACGCAGGTTTTCTGCATCTTTCGTTTACAAGGTCTCCTCGATCCACACACCTTTACTGTGGTTGATGGTCTTGGGTCAGCAATTTTGCCTGTAACTTCTCCCACGTTAAGGAGACCAATACATATTGGTGAATTGTCATGTGAACAGATTATCTGGGAATAATAAAAAAGGAATAAAGTAATTCTTCTTAAAATATTTTTTATTATTTTATTTATTTAAAAGTTATTTTTAAAAAATTATCTTCAGTAATATGGAATATGTATTTTTATGTTATATTCCTAATTTATTAATGTGATTAATAAGATAAAATAAATATTTTCTATAATAATAATAATTATTATTATTAAAGTATAACTTTTTTATTATATATGAACGGATGATAAGTTTCTTTTTATACCTAACCATGATGGTTGATCCTTCGATACCGAATAATGAACCTACCAGTTTTGTCAAGCCACTCATCAGTAAATAATGGGAGGGCATCTTCTATTTACGTACAAAAGCCTGTACGACCAGGTCCTAGGCAATACCAGGCAGCTAGCTTCTTGGTGGTTGTACCAAATTTAATAAAAGTTATTAATTCTCAATTTGAATAATCCATTCCTACTCAAATACAACTAATAACAATACCAACACTATGTGGATGCCACCTCATTATTGCAAAATTGTTATGACTCAGATACCACGCCAGAGAAGAAAATCAAAAAGATCGAATCGGGGTTTTGAAATCAACAGAAATTATATATATATATATACATATATGAGCGGAAAAATAGATTTGAGTGTAGGGTAGTGTGGTATAGTGTAGTAGCAAATTGTAATGAATATGTAACCAGGAATGTCGTTTTGGTGGGCAAAATAACAACATTTGAAGCTTGTACAAGGCATTGTATCTAGATCTATATGAATAGAAGAATGAAAATTTTCAGTCCAAAATATAGTGCCCCTTTCCTTGTCCATTTTCGGAGAGTGCAGCTTAGTTGAAATGTCCATTTTCACTTTTACTTTCACCGTTTCATTATGCAACAGATATAAGATTTCCGAGTTAGTTTTCATTTTTGAAGAAAATACAATATACACGTACGAGAGGAAATTAAAGAGAAAAGTTAGGTCCAAATTTTACCTAAAAGCTATACTTGAGGAGTGAGAAAGGAACATTTGCTTTTATAGTAGCTTTGAGAAGGTTAAGTAGGTTTCCAACTTGATTCCCTTATGTTGCATTTTAGTAGAGTAAAGAAGTTGGTGTGTTTGCTATGGGTCTAATATTTTGATGCTCTTGTGAATGGTCAACACACAACTTGTGCATTTCGAGGAAAAGTTTGACAAATAGATCAATTTATGGACATGATCGTGAGTCTAAAATCTACCGTGCATATATCTAGGAGGAATATCACTAGGCTAGCTCAACCAACTAAGCAATCTAATTACATGTCTAGGGAAATAACCACTAGACTTATCACAAACAAACTAATATTCTAAGGGTTTTATGAACAATGTATGGGAAATAAGGATATCAATAACTCTCTCTTGAATATGACTTTCCATGAAAAATCAAACTACATTTAATTTATTTGATATGATATACAAATAAACTAAATAGTTTTTATTTACCATAATCACAAGGATCAATAAGAGTAGGGAATGAAAAGAGATTATTTCAATCAGTGAAAATGTGTAATATCAACTTTTTACTACTAATAAACTTCAAATTGACTTATGCAATTAAGTAAAATAATTTATTTTTAACTTAGAGTTTGCTTTGGCTTAAAAAAATACATATATATCAAAGTTTGCCATTGTCCTATTAATGGAAGGCACATGTGGGGCAAAATATATAACATATATTGCTTGTTAATTTCACTTCTAAAAGGTAAAAGATAATTGATACTCATAATATCATAAAATTATCAATATCCTTTTTTCTCTCACTAATTACAAATTTTGAAGGCTCATCAGGACATTGCTATCCTTATTAGTACAAATAATGCATTAATAAAAAGATCAACTTCAAATGGCCATGTGCTTAGGTGGGCCTAATTGAGGCAAACTTGGACCAAAACATGTGTAGACTAGGCGACTCTTTACATAGGTGATTTCACTGTGAACTATTAACGATTCTTACAGCCCAATTATAACGAGCACAATAAAATTGTCTTTACTTTGAGTCAAAGACAAACTTTAGAAGCTTGAAAAAGAGAGGATTCTAGAATAAGACTATATTGATTGTGACATGAATGGCATGCCGTCATATACACACTAGTAAGCTATTTATATTATATGTTTATAATGTATACTAGATAACTAACTAACTACTAATTCTCTAAATTAATCTTACTAATTGTAACTATTTACCAATTTATCCAACTAATCCACTATGATATGATCATAACAATTTACCCCATCATAGACACGAATCTTCTCCACAAGGTTCTAAGAACAAGAGAAAAAAAAAGGCAAAAAAAATCATGGGTAAATAATATTATGTAAAAATATTAAAAAAAAAACCAAGTAATTGCAAAAAAGTTTTTGAATACAAAAGGAACTTTAGAAGCAGGAACTTCAATGGTTAAATACTAACATAAATCATATTTCACGATCAACATAACATCCAATTCAAATTCTGAAATCATAGCTACCTTGTCTTCATCCTTGGCCATAAAAAATGCTTTAGAGTTTGTTGCCATCTTGATGTTGTTTTTTGCTTTAGTCAACACAGTTAGCCGTAACTTAGAATTCGTTGATTCTTGATGGTTTTCTTGAAGTGAATCTATTGTGACATCATTTTTTTTCTTCCTTCTCCACTATGTTTTGATCCTTAACTTCTATGACAACATTATCTTGAACTATTTTCACATGAGAGTCTTGTACAACTCTTAGCTTCTATGGTTGGTCTGATTGCTTCTTCTTATTGTTTCATTAATTACTTTTCTTCTATATATTCAATAATCTTTTGGATGCCCATAACTTATTTGAGATTGCACACTTATTATTGCATTTTACATGCCACTTCAAGTATTTGCCTCTATGCTTCAACAATAGTGGAATCTTGAAAATAAAAGCATGACTATAATTCAAGAATGAAATTGGACAAACAAATGATAAAAGATTGCAATAACTAACAATAGAAAACAAATGAGGTCTAATCAACGAGAGCAGATCAATGAAAGCACCGTTAATAATAGTTCTCATGGACTGTTCATAACAAATGCAGGAAAATTGCCTTTGGTTCCAACTAAAGAGAAACTCTTGGAATTTAAAGAGAAAAGAAGAGATGAATCGAGAATAAAGTTGTCTTGATCGTGATTGTGAATGAAATGCCTTCTTACATGAGCTAATAGAGTATTTATACTATTTAGTCATAATTAATTCTAATTAACTAACTACCTACTAGTTCTCTAACTAATCCTAATGGTTGTAAGTATTTACTAATTTAACCAACTAATCTACTATGATATGAGTGTAACACAAGCATGGATCTTTCCTAAAACATAATGATATACGATCTTGCCAACTATTTATTCTTGACTTTAAACTGCATAATATTTGCATAAGCAATTTATTGCTTTTGAAAAAAAATATAATCATTTTTGGGATTGCTAATAGAAATAAATTATTAATTTATGGCTCTCTCTTTTTTTTGCAACATTAATTCATGGTCTTTAAAGGGAAAAATTCTCCCATCTATAATTTTCATCTGATTGAATAGATATTTACATCTAACAAAGCCTTCTTCTTATGACAACCGTGAGCCACAATTTAAACAATGTGTTCATAGTGACAACCATGGAAGGGAGGATGCAACATTTATTGACGGTTACTTGGAAGAGTCGACAAACTAATAATAGTTGAAAAAATCTTTGATCGACATGTAGGTCATTCAGAACCTTACAGTGCTTATAAAATTTATTTCCATTTTACCTTGACAGTCAACTAGCCTACTAAAAGACAATGGAATAGTAAAAAGGTAGACAACCAACATTCAATTGGAAAGGTCTAGTATTACCCTTTCAAAACTTATAGTCATTGTAGCCCCTCTTTTATCAAAACCTAAAATTTTGGTTTTCAACTAGTCTTAATCACAAGAGAAGAGCCTTAATGGTTGCTAATGAATCTTTTTCTAATTAGAAGGAGCTTCACTTTTGAGTTAATTACAAATTTAGTTCTTTTTAGTTGGAACAATGGGAGTTTACTACATAGTGAGAGGAAAAAAATCATTTCAAGCTATCTTTATAATGGTGGAATTGAGATTTCACTAAGTGCAAGTTTAAAATATGGGATCTAGATTTGATAAAAATAATTGTAAAAATTATATCTATATTTTGTATTTTTTTTCTACTTTGTATACTTATATTACATATCTTTTTTTCCTCCAATATGTACACAAATTGATGAAAATACATACATACTCCCTACGATACTATTAGTATAGGCTTGCTTGATGGTGAGATCTTATTTGTTAAGTCCATAACAAATTTTCATTAATTGATATGTATGAGTCTTGTATATAGTAATCGAATTCAAACTCTCCTTCTCATGTAGAGAACAAAAATCCTTGAACTAGCCTAAGGAACATCCTAGTATAATTCTTGTAACTTCGAAGATTAATTTCCCTTGTTGTCTATGTCATATATCTTCCACTAGTAGTTAGGAACGGTGGTGTTAGAAATCATCATTATTTACTTAATTAAAAGAGATGTAGGGATCAAATGAAACTAAGAATAGTATATATATACTGGTAATTTGAGATTATTTTGGGATGTACATTTGTTAAAGAAGATGAGCTCGACCTTTTTTTATTTATTTACTTATTTATATATTTTTAATTGCATAGGATAAGAGAAATTCGGTAATGCTTTTCATTGAGCTGAAATATAATGGGCTTATTTGCTTTTATATATTTTGTTCACACACAGACACAACTGACCTTAATCAACTACTAACTGGTGGAACCTTTCTCCTACCAATAAACTATATATACAATTATAGTTATTAAAATCGCAATTCTACCTATACAAATCTATAAGTTTACAATTTTAAGAATCATTTTCGAGTTGACTTAGGTATAAAATCTTTTACATATAGACTCATGCTAGAATTACAAATTTACATGTAAAATAGGTATAATCTTATATTTTTAATTGAGTTTACCAATTTTACATATTTTAGTTTAATGAGCTAAAAACTAAAAAAATACAACTTAACTTTCATGAGATATAACTATTATTAGTTTTTTAAAAGACTTGGATTTATAATATAAGAACAATATTAGTAATAATACCAATAATGATGTTGATATTGATGATGAAGATGACAACAATGATGGTAATTGTGAAAAAAGAATTGACAATAATTTTGACTTTTGATAATAATAAAGGGATTAGTGATTTTTTTTTTTTAGCATTGTATTTTATGATTATAATTTATGTTGTAATTCATTTCATATTGGTATTTTTATTTATATTATAGTTTTATGTATTAGCTTAATAACTTATGCTAATTTATTTGTACTATAAGTATATAATTTTTATTGTACATTGTAACTAAAATTTATTTTAAATTTCTTTACCCCATCTTATATTTCATGTTTTTTATGACTATAGTAAATATATTTATAGCTTTTGAAAACTATTTTACATAAATTGTAGAAGTTTACATTTATACATTTTTATTTTTACATTCCAATTTTATAAACTCTTTAGTGTAACTAGATAAAATTGTGAGTTTGACAACCTTGATAATTATTTTATTTGTATATGACATGGAAAAAAATATTTTGGTTCCACTTTATGTCCTTATTAGGTCATTATCAAATCCAATTTTCCTGACATTGTTCTAATCACTTTCCAACCACCCCTTTTGTATGGATTCATCTTGTTTAATGAGTACTAGCATAACACAGGGTGCAAGACTATATTATGGGGTATCATTCTTACATCATCATGAGTCATTGTGTTGATTCTATGCAATTTCCGCGATTGTCTTAAGACATAAAATTTTACTTTTATATATCAATTCAACTTAATAGATGGTTAAGATTAGCATCTAAAAGTTTAAATTTTTAAATAAGACGGTATTTCTATTCAAATAACCATAATAGTTTTTGTAATACCCATTAATTGAAGACATATGTTATAAAATAAGACATAATAAAAGATAATTAAGATATGGTAATATAATAATTGTAAGGTTTGTGCAAAGGGTATTTTTTAAAGTTTATAACGTTTGAAACCTCATGTCCCTCTTAAATATAAACCACGCTATCTCTTCTTCTTCTTTTTTCTTTTCCTTTCCTTACGTTACTCTCTTTCTTTACCAATTCTTTTTACCCTTCATAAATTTTGCTAGAATATGAAGGTAAGTGAGTGATATCTACATTTTTCAGCTCAAAATTTATGTTATTGGAATGTTAAAAAGGAGATTTTGGTTGTAGAAATACATTTTCCTCGCAATCTCAAAGAGGAGTTGATTTCGAAGTGACTTTGGTAATATCGATCGAGGTAAGTAGGACTTTAATTGAACAAAAACAAATTTCTTTGGTGTTTATTTGATCGGGGAATATTGGATCTTGGAGGAATTTGTAAAATTCATGCATAAAAGTGAAACTTGGGGAGTACACAAGCATAACACAGCTGTATTAGTATCTATGTAATCAGGTGGACGCCCCCTTCAAAGGAAACATGGACGTATAGCTTTTAATTTGGTGAAGTTTTCTTTAGCCAAGAGTTACACAAGGAGATACACACCCTTATGCCTTATGCATATGTCTCCCCGTGTATTTCTACATGACCTTAAACACGCCTTTCATTTGTTCATAGAGAGATGCATGGGGAGAAACATGCTTGTGTTCTTACCCGTGTACCTTACCCATTTGTTAAAATAATGTTTTCTTGTATCTTTTATCTTTTAAAAATTTCCCAAACTCTATAACAATTACAAGTAATTAGATTAGTGCTAGTAGGATTACTAAAGTAGTGTTTGTATAATTTCTTAACCAAAATCAAAGTTAAGTGGAATTGGAATTCGTACCGATAACAAGATGCTAGGTACATGTTTATCTTGTTTGATCATTGTACTTGTAAGACTAGTGAAATAATCAATCTAATTCATAATGAACCATTAATTCCTTGTTGCTTATGCGTGACTTAGCCTAGGAGCCAATGGAGCTAAGTCCCTAGGGACACCAGTTGATTGTTATGTGGTAATGTCTCTTGTAAAGTTGCATACCAATGTGATTCGAGTATATTAGGGGTATTGGGGTTAATAGTGACAATTTCTGATACCATTATAGAAAATTGTGCTAGCTTGGAAGTGATCATTCCCAACCTAGGATTATATTTATATATATAATTATAAGTGTAAACGGGATCATAAGTACTCTTGTGATGGTTGTTGGATTAAATTAAAGATAATTAAATGTTTGTTGTGTTGATTATTGCATCAAATGCATTTGGCATGAATACTTGTTGACATGTGCATGTTTATGTGACTTTTACGTATTGAGCTTTAACTCACCCCTTATGGGACCCTCCTTCTTTGGTTGGAGGTATATCTAATGAATTTATAGTATACGATGGGATTGGTACAAATTATTATTAGGTCGGGAATGGTGATAGTAACTATGAGTACTATTTTGAGGATTAGTGGATGTATGTCGCTGTTTAGAAATAGACTTCAATTGACTCATGTTTATGGTAATTCATGTATTTATGTTGACAATGGTAATATAGAGTTTTACATTGTATCTATTTGATAGTTATTACAGGTTTTTGGAGACTTAGTTAACTCTAAACCTTTGCATGTTATCACCTAGTGATGACACATGAAACATTATTACATTATGAGTTATAGGAAGTTATAATTTGAGAATTAATGCGTACAACAATCCTAACTTTTGGAAAGGATGCATTTTATAGATGAAAAGTAGATACTGGTTCTATCCTGTTTTGACAGTTGATACCATATTAATGTGAACACCATAGCCATCTCATCTGAATATAAACAAACGGCATACATATATATATATATATATACACACTTTCTACTCTACGTGAGGACGAAATCCAACTGCACAACCGTCTATTTCAGAAACCCCAATTACCTGAATGGTGACAACATGGGGACTATAGCGGCACTGGCGCGCACACCTAAATTAACTGCATAGTCAAGGCTTTTGTAGAATTTTTTTTTTTAAAAAAAAAAAGCTAAATAAACTAAACTAGACTTGATAGCTAAATCTAGTCATTTGCAAAATTAGGTATTTATAATCTAATAATATAAATATTAGTATTCAGGTTGGAAATACCAAATTTGAATTATCTCTTCTATTGTAATCATAAAAAAAAAAAACTGTATTATTAAAGCTTCTTTAAATTTCTATTATCATAAATGATTAAGTAATTTAAATTGAAAGAATAAAATATTTGATCAATGATTTCAGTAATCACCCTTTTAAATCCCCTGAGACAATATATATACACATATCCTACTGCAAAATTCTCGTTATTTATCCCCTTGCACTCGCTCAATTCATCCTAAGTTTCAGAATTACCTATCAAACTACAGTTCTCCAGACCTGAGATTCCATGTTCTATAGTGTTTTAAGCTCGTAAGGTTACACTGAAAACAGAAAAAATTACACACAAAATGGAACCGGGTCATCTTGCAAGTAATAATAAGCATCGGTACTGCCCGTATAGCAACCGAGGTGCATCAGTTGACGGGATCCCCAATTACAGGCTAAACCGATAATTAATTATCTAAACCTTTGCATGTTGCATTGCTACCTAATTGATGTTACATCTACAACTTACTACCTCTCTTAGTAACTACAGCAGTCCAAACTTCCATTCGATAGTATACAAAACATTGGATAAGTTTATATAGTTAATTGTAAAATGATTTAAAATTTACGATATAAAATATGACATCGTGAGTGAAGGTGATAGCATGCAATAATGACTCTTGAGATAAATGATCGGCTAACTCAGCCAGATGGATGCAGAAGATGTGAAAGATACGGTTTTCCATTTGGGAAGTTTGAAGGCTCCGAGTCCCGCTGGCTTCAGTGGTCTCTTCTATCAATTGCATTGGTGATGTTACTGGTTTCATGCCACTAGGATCTTGGGCTTATTCAATTCTCAAGTTGAGGGTGATGAGGCATGCAAAATCAGCTAACGTAAGCTTTGAATGCTAAAGTTATTTCTAGTGTTTGGATTCCGAAACGCAAGTCAGATAAATGCAAAGAATGTAGTAATAGAGAGATATAGCGAGAGTGAATAATGAGAATTCGGTCCATTACCTTGTGGACTGACCAAATATTTATAGTAAAGGGTATTGCGAAATATTTATTATAAGTGTATCTTTCTCAAAGATATCCACATTTATCATATATAAAAATATAGTGGAGTGTATATTAAAATTTTGATTTTTTTTTTTTTCATTTTTATCTAAGCTTGTTTAACTCTCAATGGACCTATCAAGCTAAGCCTTTAGGCCCATGATAAAAAGGCCTATCAACAATTAGAAAACTAGAGGTCCTTGACAAAGATAGTGAAGAACTTCTTGCATATAGTTATTTCCCCTCCTAGCTTTTAATAATTCAAATATAGTGTTGATTACTAAGGTTATTCACGTAGAAGATGTGTCCCAATTTCGTCCCATAAGTATGTGTAATTTTGCATACAAAATCATTTCAAAAGTCCTTTCAATATTAGACACCATTGTTTATCCCTATCAGAGTGCTTTTATCCGAAGTTAGTTAATTCAAGATAACATGATCATGGCCCATTAGATCTTTCACTATTTGAAAATTAAAAGATAAGGCAAAGATAATTATTGTGCTCGACATGACAAAAACTTATGACAAAGTAAAATGGTCTTCTTTGAAAAACAACAATGGCTAAAACAGGATTTGCACAAAAGTGGATAGACTGGATAAGGTGTTGTGTCACCTTGGCTTCCTATAATTTGTTAGTTAATGGTATGTGAGTTGGTTCTATGTTATCCTTAAAGAAATTAGGTAGGGAGACCCTATATCTCCTTACCTATTTCTTTTAGTAGCTGAGACTTTGTCAAGGATTAACCCCACTCCATCTCATCTATTGTTTGCGAACAATGCTTCATTTTTCTTAAAGGCTTCAAAATATAACCTTCATGAGTTAAGAAGATTACAAAATATGAAATGTTTAGCTTTAGGCAGTTAGCTAACTTTAAAAAATCCTCTTTATTTTTTAACAACTCTATCTCAAATAATGTTAAGGAAGAGTATTGTCTCAATTTGAATATCAGCCCCCATAACAAACCACGCAATTACTTAGGTCTTCCCTCATTTTAGAGAAGGTATAAACACAAAATTTTTTAGTCTGTTAAGGATAACATAGCCATGGATTTACAAGGGTAGATAGGAAGTTTACTTTCTATAGGTGGGAAAGAAGCTGTGAGGCAGTTGCTTATGCAATCCCTACCTATCATATGAGTGCTCTTAATTTCCTAAAGTAGTGTCAACTGTCAAGAGATGACCAATATGATATCTAATTTTTTTGTGAGGTGATTCCAATAGATGGAAAATAAGATTCAATGAAAAAATTGGGAAGTCTTAACAAAATCAAAGTGTCTAAGAGGACTAGGTTTTAGAGATCTTTATTTGTTCAATATAGCTTTTTTGGGAAAATTAACTTAGAGGATAATTGATAATTCTGAAGCTCTTTGGGTGAGGATCTTAAAATGTATTTACTTCCCTATGATGGTTTTTCAAACTCTAAGGAAGGGAGGGTAAGGAGTTGTGAGCTTCTTGGGTGTGGCAACCAATTTAAAGAGGGGAAAGAGGCAATTTCTAATAAACTGACATGATAAGTAAGGAAAGTAAATATGGTGAAATTCTAAGCTAACAACTACATTTCCTTATTACCAAGGCATAAATTACAACCTAGATAAGTTGATAATTATTTGAAAAAACATCAAAGTTGATCCATTAATAATCAACAAAATCTTTCATAGGACTTAAATCAAGTAGAACACTAGCTAACAGAGGATGAAAAGCAAAATATCTTTAAGCATTCCTTTGTCGATTAGTAGATGGAATGATAAATTAGTTTAGCCTTTGGAGAGAAATGATTCTTACTCGATAAAATCTAGTTATCATATGCTTTTAGACAAGAAAATAACACAAGAACCTTAGGATGCCTCTTCTTCAGTTTTAATTCATAAGAGAGTGTGGGAACCAGTTTGGAGTCTAAATTGCATGCCTAAACAAAAGCATCACCTTTGACGATTGTACATGAACTCTTTGATGCGGATTCGGATATGCTCTGAAACCAAATGATTAGAAAACGGATTCGAATTCCTTTAAACACACCAAATCATCAACAACAATCAAATAACACAAATTTCTAGTTTTTTTTTTATTTTGGTACTAACGAATAAAATCAAAGATATGGATAAAATTATCAATCTATAGATGCCAAGATTGATAAAATTAAACTGTTTCGCAATTAAATCATAGAACGATAGAGACCACGTTCTATAAATCAATCACTATGGTTAAAGAATTCTGATAATTCAATAACGATGCTTGCCACAAATTCTATAGAACCAAGAATTTGATAGGAACAACAAGAATAAAGAGAAAAATCAATCCCCAATATTCAAAGAAATCCAAAGAGGATTCACACTGCTCAAAGTGTCTGTGTTTTACAACCAAAATGTTCATCTCCCTCGAAAAACCCTAAGGACGCCTATTTATATCATCTAAAAAAATTTATGTGAAAACATTCAAGGCCAATGGCCTTCACTTAGGCCGGTACCAAAAACCGGCGGCCTTCACTTAGGCCGGCACTAAAAGCCAGCAGCCTTCATTTAGGTCGGCTCCAAGGCCGGCGGCCTTGAAGTGAACTCGGCCGGCCTTTATTCAAGGCCGGCTTAAGGCTGGCCGAACTTCACCTTGGGTCCTCCCGACGCCTATGTCCTCCTTTTTTTGGTGCTCGTATTTTCGCTCTTAGAATCGTATCATTCCCTCCATGTTGAAAATAATTCGACCTCGAATCTGTATCGTCCATCCTGCTAGGCCACATAAACAGACTCCTCTTTCCCTTGGGCTTCTTAAGGCAAATCAGTCTTGTATGTTGTACTTCAATTGGATTCATAGGAAGAAGCTTGTATGTCTTGTCCTGTTGCTGAATGGTATACTCATTGGTGTATCCATCATACTTGGCTCTGAGGTCATACTGCCAAGGTCTTCCAAGGATCAAATGTGTAGCTTCCATGGGAGCTACATCACAAACAATTTCGTCAGTATAATCACCAATAAGCAATGGAACACAAACCTATTTGTGTGCATGAACAGCTCCATGTGGACTCAACCAATGAAGTGCATAAGGTCTTGGATGCTGCAACCCAACTTAGTAACCCAGTTTGCTGAAGCTACATTAGTGCAACTGCCTGTGTCTACCACAATCAAACAAGTCTTTCCCTGCACCATGCCCTGGATATGGAATAAATTGGCTCTCTGATTAGAAACAGTTTCATCCTGCTGAATCATTAGCATATCTCCATGTACTGGACTCGCTATAATGTCTTCATCTTCCTCTTCTGCCTCAGTACTCTTATGTTCTTCTTCCTCACTCTCAACTTTGTCCCCCTTGATGACCATAACCCTTTTATTAGGACACTGAGAAGCAATATGGCCAAGTCCTAAACACTTAAAACATTTGATATCTCTACTCCTCTTTTGTTTCTGATCCCGCCTGCGCTGATGCCGCTCAACCCGACTGGCTAATTTAATCACATCCTTAAGAGTCTGATAATGCTGGAGTTCCACTACACTAGCAATATCCATCTTTAACCTATTGATGAAACGAGCTATGGATTCATCTGATGTTTCCCTGATATCACATCTTGCCACTAATGTCTCAAACTCCTTCACATACTCTTCTATGCTCTTCTTACCCTGCCTCAAGGATTGCAACTCCATCAGCATCTCCTGTTTATAGTAGTCTGGTACAAATATGCGTCTCATCAACCTTTTCATCAAAGCCCATGAACGCACTTTCTCCTCATCAACCCTACATCTCTCAGTTTGTAATTTATCCCACCACAAACTAGCATATTCAGATAATGCTAGAGATGCCATTTTCACCTTCATGCGCTCATCCCACTCATAAAGTCAAACACTTTCTCAACCCATGGCACCCAGTCTAGGAATTCCTCTGGTTTACTACTACCAGTGAAAGGTGGAATTTTCAGCTTGATGCTTTCAGTCCCCTTACACCTGTCAACATTGTTTCCTCTCCTATTCCTTCCACTACTAGCATCAGATTCACTACTAGAGTGTCTCCTCCTAATTCCTGCACCACTATGGCTTCTTTTATCCCTAACCTCCAATCTCTCCATAATCAATCTAAGATTTCCTTGGATTTAATTGAACTCAGCCCTAGTCACAACCTCACCCCCATTATCAGCATCATTCCTATTGTTGTTGTTTTGAACACTTCCTTGCGACAACATCTCTACCCTTCAATAGTCAGCAATAGAAATTCACCAACAACCCAATTCTCAACAACAGGCCCAAACACCAATTCACAGCAATTCAACACTCAACAACTGAATTCAGCAAAAATATTTACAAAACCCCCAATTCTCAACAACAGACCAATCACCAATTCACAGCAATACAATTCACAAAACAAATTTCCAAATTTCCCAACCAACAACAGTATTGAATTAAAACTACAATTGAATTGAGAATCAACAGCCTTACCGATTTAACCCACGATCTGATCAATCCTTCGCTCTGATTCCTTACGAATCCTACCTTCGCTCTGATACCAAATGATGCGGATTCGAATTTGCTCTGAAACCAAATGATTAGAAAACGGATTCGAATTCCTTTAAACAGACCAAATCGTCAACAACAATCAAATAACACAAATTTCTAGGTTTTTTCTGGATTTTGGTACTAACGAATAAAATCAAAGATATGGATAAAATTATCAATCTATAGATGCTAAGATTGATAAAATTAAACTGTTTCGCAATCAAATCATAGAACGATAGAGACCACGTTCTATAAATCAATCACTATGGTTAAAGAATTCTGAGAATTCAATAACGATACTCGCCACAAATTCTATAGAACCAAGAATTTGATAAGAACAACAAGAATAAAGAGAAAAGTCAATCCCCAATATTCAAATAAATCCAAAGAGGATTCACACTGCTCAAAGTGTCTATGTTTTACAACCAAAATGATCATCTCCCTCGAAAAACCTTAAGGACGCCTATTTATATCATCTAAAAAAATTTGTGCGAAAACATTCAAGGTCGGCACCAAAAACCGACGGCCTTCACTTAAGCCGACACTAAAAGCCGGCAGCCTTCATTTAGACCGGCTCCAAGGCCGGTGGCCTTGAAGTGAACTCGACCGGCCTTTATTCAAGGCCGACTAAAGGCTGGCCGGACTTTGCCTTGGATCCTCCCGACGCCTATGTCCTCCTTTTTTTGGTGCTCGTATTTTCACTCCTGGAATCGTATCACTCTTTCACATCTAATTACAATTTGTTTTGCAAGAAATTGAGATCTAACCCAAGATGTTTCAATTGGAAATTTGATAGGACAATAGAGCATCTATTGTTACATTGTTGTAAGGTTACCCCACTCTAGTTTGTGTTTTGTGAAATTAGAATCAAAGAAATGGAGACAAACATAATTGATCTAAACTTGCAATGAAACAATCTTTCAACTATCATAAATAGCCATATATGTACGACAATCCTCATGCAAGCCTACATGTATAAAGTGCAACAACCAAATCCATTTAGGTTATGACTCAAGGTAGAATGAGTGGCACAATACCATCACTGATACCAAAGTCATCTCATTCTAGCTTCACTACCATGCATGTTAGCCACTAAGCCACTAATCTAATGTAAACGTCCATATTGGTATACCATACCTCCAATGTAACCCATTTTTAACTTTGTTCTAAGGACCTAACCCATACCATAGTAGTTGACTAGTTAATAGTGTCCCTATTGGCACATAATGTTTTGACATGTAAACTATAAGCCATTTCATCTTGAATATTTAACCTTAAACAAGCAACCAACATCTAGCCCAAGATAGCCACTTTTGGGACTTTGAGTATAGCTTTAAGTATAAGCAATAAGCAATTATTATTATTGTTAGGATAGCTTTTAAATTTGGTTCATTTCACTAATCCTGCACACACAACTAATAAGAAATAGTAATCAAGTACCTAGACTTCATGCATAAACTTGAAAATACTTAAAGTTGAAATCAACTCCTATAAGGATATAACATACAAAGAGTTAAAAAGCTTAAACAAGTTGAGAGATTGGATACTTAAGTCTAAAACTTGATTTTCACTTAAATTGATTCAAAAGAACCAAACATAGGTTGAGCAAGTTCCTCTAAAACCATACTAATCACCTAACCTAGTATTAGACTTGGTTGACATAGTCACCCATACGATCAACCAAGTTATACATTAAGCCAATTGGATTCCTTTTCTTTCGAACTCATTTGACCAAGTTACAAACTTAATCAACTAAGAGCCACCCTAGGTTAGTTGAACCACCAATTTGGTTAAAAAATTGACCTTAAGTTATCCAAAATTAGAAAATCCAACTTAAGTTTCATTCGATTCCTTTTGTCCAATGTAATCATTACTCCAATTTGTAGATGTTTACATAAGGAAAATTAAAAAATAATAATTATATTTGTTTATCCATTAATATTAACAAAATTTTAGTAGAAGTTAAATAATCATTGTAATTTATACCTTAATATACAATCTATCTCTAATATACAGAATCAATTTCTTATTGTGTCAAAATGCAAAGATTACCCTAAAACAGAATTTCTAAGGAACATATACCTTACACCCACAAAACAACTTGTGATGACTTAAACAATGGATCGCCTATGAATGTTACTCCTAACCACAAATACTACCTCTCAGCATTCTAAATTCACATAAGTAGAATTCTTTAGCTAGTTGACATATATCCAATGAAGATCCGCAGCCAACTTGCTATTTATGTACTTCGAACCATTATGTGCATTAAACATGACTTCCTTGGCAAATAGACAATGTTTTTGTATTAAAACTTATTAATTTCCCTAATTAATATGTGAAAATTTCTACTAAAGGTAGAAGGAAGGGATTCCTTATCTTAGAATTCAACAAATGATCATGAGAGCTACAAAGAAAGAGGAAGGCATGCTTGAGTGCTAAAAAACTTTTTGCACCTGTGTTCAAAAGGTCTTTTAGGGTATTTAAAAAATTTTAGTTAATTTTGATGTGCAAATTATAATGTTAGCTTTATTAGTTTAGAATTTTAGTTCTTAATGTATTTACACTTTACTTGACATACCATGTATTCAATTAATTAAAATTGAAATTGGATGAAACTCAATAGATATTAGCTATCATTCTTCGTAGATACAGTACTCAAGTTTCAATTAAAGCCGTTTTTAGTTGTAATATATTTGATGGAGCCTTTCTATGTATACCATTATTAAATTGTCATTGTGTCATCTAACCATTCTCTGTAGCATTAATAGTATAAGGTAGCCTAATAGTATTCTCCAACTACTTTGCCTTTGACATGAATAAAAACTAAAATATGCATTTAAATAACCTATAATTAGTACTATAACTTTTGTGAATATGCAATTGATAACATGGAATTATAATTGCGTGTTTGATTCAATATATGATTCAAGTATTATCTACTAGAGTTGCTAACTCACTTCATTGAAAGTTTGAATGGGTAGTAAGTATAGTACAACACATGGTAAAAATGATGTTTTTTACTTACTAGCAAATATCATTCCAACTTTCTAAATAAAGCATCATATAGGTTGCATTGTTGCTACAAGAGACAAGCTGTAAGCATCATCTACTTATCTATCTTTTAAATTTTGACGGACTCTCACCTTTGAATTTCTTTTGTAACAAGATTGAATTAGATATAGCTTATTATAAAATTCAAGTAGGCAATGGTAAAAAAAACTACATAGTTGATTATTCTTAATCCTCCTGACACTTATGAGAGAGATATAATTGTCTGCAAAACTTTCTGCAATAGGAGGATACATCCTAATATTTTATTTATTTAAGGTTTTTGTTTCTCTAGGGTTTAAAAAAAAATCATAACTATATGATGATAATATGAACACTACTTGTTATTTCTGCAATTACTATAATAAACATAATAACCTTGCAAGAGTTTTTTATTACCATTATACTTATTATTAATTTTTCACTATTTTCAATCAAAGTGTTGTGATTCATTACCTAGGAAGCATGGGGAACATTATTTGAGAGAAACACGATGCAAAACCTTGTCAACCATAGCATAAGAAGTTAAGTTGAGTTAGGGAAGATTCATTTTCTGCATAATTCGAAAATATTATTATTAATCAATTATTGTTATCTATTGGGTGTTTGTATATGAAGGCAACAATTTTGACATCTCAACCATTCTTCTATATCTTATTCAAATCTTTCTACTTTTATATAGTTTGCTTTGCTTTTCCCATATGAGACTTTAGGCTTAAAATATGTCTATAATAACTTACGCATTTGTGCCACACCGATCCCCCAAACAAGGCCATAATATTTAGTAGGTACTATTGTATCACCATTTCCCTTCTTTCCTTCCTTCCTTCCTTCTTTCTGTCTTTCTTCTTCTTCTGGATTCTTGTCAAGCTATCTTGAGATTTTCTTTAGAAAATACATGCCTTCTATATAAGCCTTCACTTGAAACAATTAGTATACCTTTGTTGAGGAACTATTGAGGTTGTGAAGATGTGTAGTTACCGGTAAGTCATGACTCACAATATGTTTAGGGTAGAGATTATGGAAAGATGTTGGGATGGCTCAATCATGTCAAATCTCCCAATCGATGTGTTATTGGGTCCTTTAATCTGATTGAACCGTGCCAATATCATTATCTAGTCTTTCCTAAATTTTATATCCTTTAAATTATATCAATAATATTTAAATATGTAATAGTAATAGTATATATATTTTAAAAAATTATCAACTATATTTTTATATAATAAAATTTTATTTATACTTACACACTATTAATCTATTCACATGGTATATTAACATCTTAAAGCTTTTCTCAGCTAACATATTATATAGTTCGGCGACTTTCGAGTACTCTTTGCTTCGGCCAAGGCTTTAAATTTTTGGAAGTATGATTGAGTCGTAATGGTCTTAAAAGTGCAGACATTTTCCTCAAGATAACATGTTCGGTAAAATATGCAACAGGATTTTAGGGGCGTTTATATTTTTGGAGAAGAGAAATACAAGGACAGCGTGATCTTAAGGCAACTGTTAGCCTGTGCTTTGTTCAAAGGAACTTAAAATCCGAAGTTTCTACGCAGGTTGTCTGCATCTTCCGTTTACAAGGTCTCCTCTATCCACACACTTTTACTGTAGTCGATCTTCTCAAAATACTTTCTATTATCTTGTTTACTTAAAAGTTATTTTAAAAAATTTTATACTCATAACTTGTAGAAATTTTTATTCCCCATAACCTGTAGAAATTTTTTATTCCCTTTCTATAGAAAATTAAAGTTTAAGTAATTAGACAATTATACCCACAATTAAGAAGGGAAGTCAAAAGGACTTTTGGTTATTTTCCAAGACAACAAATGAGGAAATATTGGTATTTTTATAGTTATATTTTTAATTTATTCCTGCAATTAATGATATGACAACAAAACTTTACCTAAAGTAAACGTGGAAGTATGAATTTATAGTTCATTTTCGATAATAATTATTATTAAAATATAACTTTTTTATTATCTATCAACAGATAATGAGTTCCTTTTTATATGTAACCATAATTTTCATCTGATTGAACAAATATTTGCAACCATCAAAGCTGCCTTCTTGTGAATAGATATCTGAGTGTAGTGTAGTATTTGATTGTAATAAATATGTAACTAGAGATGTCATTTTGGTGAGCAAAATAACAACATTAGAAGCTTGTAAAGGCATTGTATCTAGAACTATATGATTATAAGAATGAAAAAATTCACTCCAAAATATAGTGCCTCTTTCCACTTCCATTTTTGAGGAGTGCGGCCTAATTGAAATGGCCATTTTCACTTTTACTTCCAGTGTTTCACCATGTATCAAACATAAGATTTCTAGTTTAGTTTTCATTTTTGTAGAAAATACAATAAACACGTATGAGAGGAAATTAAAGTGAAAAGTTATGTCCTAATTTTACCCAAAAGCTATACTTGAGGAGAGAGAAAGGAACATTTGCTTTTATATTAGCTTTGAGAAGGTTAAGTAGGGTTTTCAACTTGATTTCCTTATTGTTGCATTTTAGTAGAGTAAAGAAGTTGGTGATAAGACACTGTGGGCTTGTTTTTTGGTGCGTTTGCTATGGGTCTAATATTTTGGTGCTCTTGTCAATGGTCAACACACAACTTGTGCAGGTGGGGTAAAAGTTTGACAAATAGATCAATTTATGGAGATGATGGTGAGTCTAGAATCTACTATAAATGTACCTAGGAGGAATATCACTAGGCTAGCTCAACAAACTAAGCAATCTAATTACGCGTTTAGGGAAATAACCACCAGACTTATCACAAACAAACTAATATTCTAAGGGTCTTACGAACAATGTATGGGAAATAAGGATATCAATAACTCTCTCTTGAATATAACTAACCATGAAAAATCAAATTACATTTAATTTATTTGATATGATATACAAATAAACTAAATAGTTTTTACTCGCCATAATCGCAAGGATCGATAAGAGCAAGGAATGGAAAGAGATGATTTCAATCAACGAAAATATGTAATATTAACACTATACTGCTAATAAACTTCAAATTGACTTGTCCAATTAAGTAAAATAATTTATTTTTAACTTAGAGTTTGATTTGGCTTTAAAAAAAATCAGACTTTGCCACTGTCCTATTAATGGAAGGCACATGTGGGGCAAAATATATAACATATATTGCTTGTTAATTTCACTTCTAAAAGGTAAAAGATAATCGATACTCATAATATCATAAAATTATCAATATCCTTTTTTTTTCTAACTAATTAGGAATTTGGAAGGCTCGTTAGGACACTCCTATCCTTATAGGTATTATTTATACTATATGTTTATAATGTATACTAGATGACTAACTAACTACTAATTCTCTAAATTAATTTTACTAATTTTAACTATTTACTAAATTATCCAAATAATCTGCTATGATATGATCATAACAATTTACCCCATCCTAGACAAAAATCTTCTCCTCAAGGTTCTAAGAACAAGAGGGGAAAAAAAAGCAAAAAAAAAAAAAGGCCAAGTAATTGCAAAAATAGTTTTTAAATACAAATGGAACTTTAGAAGCAAGAACTTCAATGGTTAAACAATAGTAGAAATCATATTGCACAATCCACATAACATCCAATTCAAATTGTGAAATCATAGCTCCCTTGTCTTCATCCTTGGCCATAAAAAATGCTTTAGAATGTGTTGCCATCTTGACGTTGTTATTGGCTTTAATTAACACAGTCAACCGTAACTTAGAATTCATTGATTCTTGATAGTTTTCTTGAAGTGAATCTATTGTACATCATTTTTTTTTTCCTTCACCATGTTTTGACACTTAACTTCTATGACAACATTATCTTGAACTATTCTCACATGAGTCTTGTACAACACTTTTAGCTTCTATGATTGGTCTAATTGCTTCTTCTTATAGTTTCATTAATTACTCTTCTTCCATATATTCAATAATCTTTTGGATGTTCAAAACTTCTTTGAGATTACACACTTATTATTGCATCTTATATGCCACTTCTAGTATTTGCCTCTATGCTTCAACAATAGTAGAATCTTGAAAATAAAAGCACGACTATAATTCAAGAACAAAATTGGACAAACAAATGATAAAAGATTATAATAACTAACAAGAAAAAAAAAACAAAACAAAATAGATCTAATCAATGAGAGCAAATCAATGAAAGCACCATTAATAATAGTTCTCATGGCTTGATCATAACAAACATAGGAAAATTGCCTTTGGTTTGAGCTAAAGACAAACTCTAAGAATTCAGAGAGGAAAGAAGAATAAAGTTGCCTTGATTTTGACTACAAATGAAATGCTTTCTTACACAAGCTAATAGAGTATTCATACTATTTGGTGATAATTAATTCTATTTAACTAGCTACTAACTACTTCTCTAACTAATCTAATAGTTGTAAAATTTACTAATTTAACCAATTAATCTACTATGATATGAGCATAACACGAACATGGATCTTTCCTAAAACATAATGATAGACGATCTTGCCAACTATTTATTCTTGACTTCAAATTGTATAATATTTGCATCAACAATTTATCGCTTTTGAAAAAAAAAATATAATCATTTTTGGGGTTGCTTATAGAAATAGTGATTGATTTAAGGTTTTTTTTTTTTGCCAACATTAATTTATGGTCTTTAAAAGAAAAAACACTCCCATTTATAATTTTCATCTGATTGAATAGATATTTGCATCTATCAAAACCCTCTTCTTGTGACTACTACCAACCACAATTCAAATAGTGTGTTCATAGAGATAACCATGGAGGGGAGGGTGCAATATCTATCAATGGTTACCTAAAGGAGTTGACAACCTAGTAATAGTTGAAAAAAAATCTTTGATTGACATGTAGGTTCTTGAGAACCTTACAATGCATATAAATTTTTTTTCCATTTTAACCTATCAGTCAACTAGCTTGCTAAAAGACAATGGAATAGTAAAAAGGTAAAAGACTAACATTCATTGGAAAGGTCTAGTATTGCCCTTTCAAAGCCTATGGTCATTGTCTAAATCAAGAGTAGCCTTTTTTTTATCAAAACTCAAAATTTTTGTTTTCAACCAATCTTAATCACATGAGAAAAGCCTTAATGGTTACTGATGAATCTTTTTTTTCTAATTAAAAGGCACTTGACGTTTGAGTCAATTAAAAACAAACCATTTCAAACTATCTCTATAATAGTAGAATTGAGGTTTTAACAAGTACAAGTGTAAAATAGGGGGTCTAGATGTAATATAAATGATTTTAGAAATTATATCTATATTTTTTTCTAGTTTGTATACTTATATTTTTATATTTTATATACATACGTTTTTTTTTTCCATCATATGTACACAAACTAATGAAAATACATACATACTCCCTACAATACTATTAGTATGGGCTATTTATATGGCCTAGCTTGATGGAGAGATCTCTTTTGTTGAGTCCACAACAAATTTTCATTCATTGATATATATGAGTCAAATTCAAACTCTCCTTCACATATAGAGAACAAAAATCCTTAAACCAGCTAAAGGTGCATCCTAGTATAATTCTTGTAACTTTTAAGATTAATTTTCTTTGTTGTCTATGCCGTATATCTTCCACTATTAGCTAGGAACAATAGTGTTAGGAATTATCATTATTTACTTAATTAAAAGAGATGTGGGGATCAAATGAAACTGAGAATAGTGCATATATACTGGAAAATTGAAATTATTTTGGGAAATACTTTTGTCATAAAAGATGAGCTCAACCTTTTGTTATTTATTTATTTATTTATTTACTTATTTATATATTTTTAATTGCACAAGACAAGAGAAATTCGGTAATGCATTACATTGAGCTAAAATATAATTGTGCTTATCTACTTTTATATATTTTGCCCACACACGAACACGATTGACCGTAATCAACCACTGACTAGTGGAGTCTTTCTCTTGCCAATAAACTATATATATACAATTAATTATTTTATCTATATATAATGTGAAAAAAAATATTTTGGTTCCACTTTATGTCCTTATTAGGTCTTTATCAAATCTAATTTTCCTAACATGGTTCTAATCACTTTGCAACCACCCCTTCTATATGGATTCATCATGTTTAATGAATACCACCATAACACAGGATGCAAGACTATATTATGGGGCATCATTCTTACATCATCATAAGTCATTATGTTGATTCTATGCAATTTCCACAGTTGTTTTAGAAAATAAAAGTTTTATTTTTGTATATCGATTCAACTTAACCAAATGGTTAAGATTAGCATATAAAAATTTAAATTTTTAAATAAGATGGTATTTCTTTTCAAACAACCATAGCAATTTTTGTAATACCCATTAAGTGGAATTAATACATTATAAAATAAAACGTAATAAAAAATAATTAAGATATGGTAATATGGTTATTATAAGGTTTGTGCAAAGGATTTTTTAATGTTTATAACATTCAAAACCTCTCATCGCTTCTAAATATAAACCACATTATCTTTTTTTCTTTTCTTTTCTTTTCCTTCCCTTATGTTACTCTCTCTCTCTCTCTCTCTCTACATATTTCAACTCAAAATTTACATTATTGGAATGTTAAAAAGGAGTTTAATTGAACAAAAACAAATTTATTTGGTATTTGTTTGATCGAGGAATATTGTATCTTGGTGGAATTTATGAAACTCTTGTTTAAAAGTGAAACTTGGGGAGTAAAAAAGCATAACACAACCATATTGGTGCCCATGTAATCCAAGTACATGCCACATCAAAGGAAACACGAACATGTAGCTTTTAATTTGAAGTTTTCTTTAGCGGAGAGTTACATGTGGAGAAACACACCCATGCGCCTGTGTCTCCCCAAGTACTTCTACATCCCTTTAAACACACCTTTCAACTATTCATAGAGAGATACATGGGGATAAACACACCTGTGTTCCTACCCTTCTACCTCAACCCTTTGTTAAAATAACATTGTATTGTGTCTTTAATCTTCTAACATTTTCCAGACTTTATAATGATTACAAGTAATTAGATAGTGCCAGTAGGTTTACTAAAGTAGTGTTTATATAATTTCTCAACCAAAATTGGAGTTAATTAGAATTGAAATTCATACGGATAATGAGATGCTAAGTACATGTTTATCTTGTTTGATCTTTGTGCTTATAAGACTAGTGAAATAATCAATCTAATTTATAACAAACCATTGATTGCTTGTTGCTTATGCATGACTCTGCTTAAGAGTCGATGGTGGCGAATTCCTAAGGGGCACGCATTGATTGGTATGTGGCGATATCCCTTATAGAATTACATACCAATATGATTCAAGTATATTAGGGGTATTGGGGTTAATAGTGGCAATTCCCGATACCATTATAGAAAATTGGGTTGGTAGTGGTAGTTCCCAACCTAAGAGTAAACCTATATATATAATTATAAGTGTGAATGGTCATCTAATCCCATTACTGATACCAAAGTCATCTCATGCTAGCTTCACTACCATGCTTGTTAGCCACCAAGCCACTAATCCAATGTAAATGTCTTTAGTGGTATCTTACACCTCCAATGCAACCCATTTACAACCTTGTTCTAAGGACCTGACCCATACCATAGTAGTTGACTAGTTAACGGTGTCCCTATCAACACATAATGTTTTGACACATAAACTATAAGCCATCGCATCTTGAATGTTTGACCTTAAACAGGTGACCAACATCTAACATATGAGAGAAACTTTTGGGACTCCCAATATAGCTTTAAGTATAAGCAATAAATAATTATTATTATTATTGTTAAGATAACTTTTAAATTTAGTTCACTCCACTAATCCTACATACATGACCAAGAAGAAATAGTAATCAAGTATTTAGACTTCACTCACAACCTTGAAAATACACAAAGTTGAAATCAACTCCTATAAAGATATAACATACAAACACTCAAAAAGCTTAAATAAGCTAAGAGATTGGATACTTAAGTCTAAAACTTAATTTTCACTCAAATTAATTGAAAAGAACCAAAAATAGGTTGAGCAAGTTCCACTGAAACCATATTGATCACTTGACCTAATACTAGACTTAGTTAACTTTTTCACCCATTCAATCAACCCAGTTATACATTAAGTCAACTAAATTCCTTTTCTTTCGAACTCATTCAACCATGTTACAAACTTAATCAATTAAGTACCCTCCTAGGTTAGTTGAACTACCAATTAAGTTTATAAATTAACCTTAGGTTATCTAAAATTAGAAAATCCAACTTAAGTTCCATTCAATGCCTTTTTTTTCAATGTAATCTTTACTCCAATATGTCGATGTTTATATAAGTAAAATTTAAAAAAAAAAATTGTATTTGTTTATCCATTAATATTAACTAAATTTTAGTAGAAGTTGACAAATCATTGTAATTTATACCTTAATATACAATCTATCTCTAATATACACAATCAGTAGTTTAAAGTGTTAAAATGCAAAAATTACCCTAAAACTAAATTTCTAACATAATTCTAAGGAACATATACCTTACACCTACAAAAAAAAAAACTTACGTTGACTTAAACAATGGGTCGCCTATGAATGTTACTCTTAACCACAAATACTACCACTCAACATGTCAAAATCACATAATTAGAATTCATTGGCTAGTTCACATATATCTAATGAAGATCTGCAACCAACTTACTATTTTATGTGCTTCAAACCATTATGTGCATTAAACTTCAATTCCTTGGCAAATAGACAATATTTTTGCATTAAAACTTATTAATTTCCCTAATCATATGTGAAAATTTCTACTGAAGGTAGAAGGAAGAGATTCCTTATCTTAGAATTCAACCAACGATCACGAGAGCTAGAAAGAAAGAGGAAGCCATGCATGAGAGAGAGGGAGCAAGAGAGAGGAAGGCATGCTTGAGTGCTAGAAAACTTTTTGCACCTATGATGGAAAGGTTTTTTAGGGTATTTAAAAAAATTTAGTTAATTTTAATGTGCAAATCAAAATGTTAGCTTTATTAGTTTGCAATTTTAGTTCTTAATGTATTTAGACTTTACTTGAAACACCATGTACTCAATTAATTAAAATTGAAATTTGATGTAACTTAATAGACATAAGCCATCATTCTTCATAGATGTAGTACTCAAGTTTCAATTAAAACCATTTGTAGTTGTAATATATTTGATGGAGCCATTGTATGTATACCATTATTGAATTATCATTATGTCTTCTAATCATTCTCTATAGCATTAGTAGAATATGATAGTCTAATAGTAGTCTCCAACTAATTAGCCTTTGACATGAATAAAAACTAAAATATGCATTTAAATAACCTATAATTAGTACTATAACTTTTATGACTATGCAACTGGCAACATAGAATTATAATTGCACGTCAGATTCACTATATGATTGAATTATTGTCTACTAGAGTTGCTAACTCACTTCATTGAAAGTTTAAATGGTTAGTAAGTATAGTATAACACATGGTATGTTTAGGTACTTACATATAAACCGACGTAAAATTGAGGTAACAAATATGATATTATTCCTTAAACCTCAAAAGGAAAAACTTAAGGGCACTTAAAAACAAAGACTAGCTATAGGCGATAACATCTTACTAGGATTATCTATTATTTAAAACGATGCTTATTACTTACTAGCAAATATCTTTCTAGGTGTCTAAATAGGGCATCATATAGGTTGCATCGTTGCTACAAGAGACAAGCTATAAGCTTCATCTACTTACCTATCTTTTAAATTTTGATGGATTAACACCTTTGAATTTCTTTTGTAATAAGATTGAATTAGATATAGCCTATTATAAAATTCAAGAAGGCAATTGTAAAAAAACTGCATAGTTAATTATTCTTAATCCTCACAACACTCATGAGAGTGATATAATTGTCTGCAAATTTTTTTCAATTGTAAGAGGATACATCCTAATATTTTATTTATTTAAGGTTTTTGTTTCTCTAGGGTCTAAAAAACTCACAACTATATGATGATAATATGAGCAATACTTGTTATTTCTTCAATTATTATAATAAACATAATAACTGTGCAAGAGTTTTTTTATAACTATTATAATTATTATTAATTTTTTACTATTTTCAATCGAAGTGTTGTGATTGATTACTTAGAAAGCATGGGAAACATTATTTGAGAGCAACACAATGCGAAACCTCATCAACCACAACATAAGAAGTTAAGTTAAGTTGGGAAAGACTCATTTGCTACATAATTCAAAAATATTATTATTAATCAATTATTGTTATCTATCAGGTGTTTGTATATAAAAGCAATGATTTTGACATCTCAACCATTCCTCAATATCTTATTCAAATCTTTCTGCTTTTGTATAGTTTGCTTTGCTTTTCCCACCTAAGACTTTAGGCTTAAAATATCCCTATAATAATTTACACATTCATGCTATGCCCACCCCCCAAACAAGGCCATAATATTTAGTAGATACTAATGTGTTGCTGTCTTCCTACCTTCCTTCCTTTCTTCTTTCTTTCTTTCTTCCTCTTCTTCTTTTTTTGGATTCTTATCAAGCTATCTTGAGATTTTCTCTAGAAAATGTATGCCTTCTATACAAGACTTCACTTGAAACAATCCA